>CM042229.1:1070000-1117500 GCA_023566465.1 Cottus gobio | reverse complement strand
GTTACGTATGTGTATTATAAAGTGTTTTCTGATGTGTGAGGGTCTTTCAAACCCTTACATCCCCATGTCTGTGTGTTCTGAGCTGCACCAGCGTTGTGGTGATGTTACACACACACAACGCTGGTGCGTGATCAGGTTGTGGTTATAACAGTAACAACCCTCCCAGGCCAGTGCAGCCGGCTCTGCAGTGACATCACAGACGCTTTAATTGTGTTATTTGCAGCACACAGCTGTTTCCAGCCGCGTTAACACTGAGCTCCGCTGACGGGTGACAGCGATCGCCTCGAACATGATGAGCACAGCGAGCTGCACGACCCCGGCACGGCAGCTAATCACGGGAAGAGAGTGATGTCCGCTCGGTGACGGAGAGAGAGAGAGAAAGAGAAAGAGAGAGAGAGAGAGAGAGAGAGAGAGAGTGTGTAGCGAGCTGTGTCAGTCGATCAATGTCCGTGTTGAACATCAGGCTGCGTGTTATTTATTCAAATATGAACGCTGGTAGACAGACAGGCTGGTGACTCTTAACAAACCCTGTCCAATTCCACAGGGATGGATGTGTGTGTGTGTGTGTGTGTGTGTGTGTGTGTGTGTGTGTGTGTGTGTGTGTGCGCGCTTCAATTAAATCTTGTCAGCGTGTAGAAATCAAATGTGTCAGTCGCAGGTCTGGGACCGGCTGCCTCACAGCCGACAACATGCCAATCACCAAGGAGACGCTACGAGGCCGACAAAGTGAATGAAGTCTGGGGGGGGGGGGGGGGGGGGGTGCAGGTGTGTCCATGTGATTGGTCACAGGAGGGTGACAAGTGTCTGCAGCCTCGGGGGGTGCATCAGTCCTCAACACCATTTACATGCTAATGATTCACTTACAACACACCAAACACTTATTACAGTCGTTACCTAGACACTCGTAGGTAATCGATGGAGGGAGGACTCGAGTCTGGAGTGACTCGAGTCTCCACACTCGACTCGACTTGAGACGTAGCAGCAGACACATTCAAGTCTTTTGTTTTGGTCCTGGAACACTAATCCGGACTGAAGGGCTGCGATACGCCAGAATGTTCATATCTCAACGTGCAAAATAAATATAATGAATAAATAAATGTTGAAGAGTACTCAGATTAAGTAGAGTCAGCTGTAACTGGTATGATCAGATGTTCTGAACAAAGTCAAGTTAGTATTTGTTTTTTATTAACAATTAAGACTAATTAATGAATTGTTTATCACGATATGTCGACATGTGATTTCATCATATGATCCCAAAAAGGCTCTGCATACTTTATATATTTACTCTTTTTATTCAATGAAGTTGGTCTTGTGCAAAAAGAAATAACACTAATAACCGCTTTGGAAATAAAGTATTGCATGCTGGGTCATTGTATTGATCAGCGTTCTGCATCGTGACTCATGTTATTCATCGTGGACCCTGCAGACCTGAGACCTGCAGACCTGAGACTTTCACTCCTCCATCAACGTCTTCCACCAGCTGTGCCGAATGAGCCGGGGATTAAAATGCTGAGTGGATTTAATAAGAAGCTTAAGCCGCCGCCTACCATCTTCTAAAACCAGGATTCACATTTCCTCATCAGCTGACTGTCAACTAATGCGCCCGCCCCCTTTGCAAACAAACAGAATATGTGGTGGATTTGATGTGTGCATTTATTCCACCAGAGTTCACACAGACGATGTGTTAGGCCAAAGATGGCCGCTTATATAGTTAAAACAGAACCCGTCCAATGAGAACGTCTCCACATGAAACAAAGAGCCGAGGTCAAGCAGCCAAATCATGTTTTTATTCTCTATTTTCTGGTAAATCCTTGACTAATACTGCACCAGAACGCTCCCATAGAGATGAATACGCAGGTGGAGGTCAGGACGTTGATCATAAAGGATTCAAGGCTGCGTCAGTCTGTTGGTGCTGCTCCTAAAAATGATCTTTATCTGGATGTTTCATACGCAGGTCAATGCATTCATAATGCTTGACTGGGTTTCAGGTGTGCTTTCATACATTTACCAGGAGGAACACACACACACACACACACACACACACACACACACAGAGTCATATTTGTATGATCATAACCCTTAACCTGAACCTAAACCTAGCCTGGACGTGCATAATGTCCCCATAAGGAAGGAGAGACTGTCCCCCTCAAGGTAGGTAAAACCAACACACACACACTCACACACACACACACACACACACAGGACTTACTTTGCGTGTCGGATGTCGGGGATGGACCGGTTCAGGGAGATCCGGTTGCTGATGTAAATGTTGAACCCGTTCTCCCGGTAAGCCTGGTCAGCCCGGTCAGCGTCCGACAGAGGAAACGGTTTCCCCTGCTCGCCGTTACCTGAATCACACACACACACACACACACACAAGTAAGCTTATTTTTCTCCGTGTCCACTGAACATTTAAATAAGTCAGAACCAGAACCATGTATCTGCTATGTGTGTTACACACATTAGACAAACAACAATAATCAATAATCAACACAATGCAATGGAAACATTACAACAGATAGCAGTGCTGTGGACAAGAGTACTGTAAGTGTTAAAGTGTATTTAAATAAAGTCGACGTCATGGTGTGTTTACTCAGCATGAACACTGGCTGGAGGAGACCAGATGTTTGTGCATAAACATTTCTTTAATTATCTTTATGATAATAATATTTGTGACATATATAGATGGAAGAGGTTGGTACTAAAATGTTGGCTTCATAAATGCTCTCAATTTGATAATCACATTAAATATTAAACAGGATATATAAACTATTTCTCTCAAAAGAGAAATCTGGATAAAACTAGCAATATTTACAAAAAGCATGAAAGACATCAAAGAATTCAAGCACGTGTTGTGGTATTTTATGGCTGTAATAACTATTATATTCATGATTGATTAATCTATGGATCGTCTTCCCACCGTCAGGAAGTGTTTTCCTGATTGGAAGTGTCTCGTTACGTTTAATCTCATAAAGACTGAGACAATATGCTAATATTCAGATTGGAGACGCTGGAAAATGAGATTACTGTATACCCCTCAGCTGGAGGGAAGACGTGCACACGCATGTGCACATGCGTGTACCGCATCACACAAACATGCCAGCTCATTTCAGGAGGCATCAAATTACACTGCTGCATGTTCCATTAGCCGCTCACACACACACACACACACACACACACACACACACACACACACACACACACACACACACACACACACACACACACACACATATTTACAGTCAGAGGAGAGCCTCAAATTAAAGTAGTTTCATTAGAACTCATCTGTCTCATTCCTGAAGGTAATAACTGTAAAATAATAACTCTTCACTTTAGTGGCTCATTGCAGAGATAAACTCAACTGAACTTGTTCTTTTCTTGCATAACACACTCGCATTACGTCTTATTTTATGTTTTCTGGTCCTCTTCAGGCAAATATGAACCCGAAGAAATATAAAACAAACTCCCATAAGATTCTTTTTGACTGATTCCTGCCGTGTTTTTACACTCGACAGTTTAGTGTCTTCATCTGTATATGAGAGATATGGATATATGGATGTCTTCATCTGTATATGAGAGATATGGATATGTGGATGTCTTCATCTGTATATGAGAGATATGGATATGTGGATGTCTTCATCTGTATATGAGAGATATGGATATGTGGATGTCTTCATCTGTATATGAGAGATATGGATATATGGATGTCTTCATCTGTATATGAGAGATATGGATATATGGATGTCTTCATCTGTATATGAGAGATATGGATATGTGGATGTCTTCATCTGTATATGAGAGATATGGATATGTGGATGTCTTCATCTGTATATGAGAGATATGGATATATGGATGTCTTCATCTGTATATGAGAGATATGGATATATGGATGTCTTCATCTGTATATGAGAGATATGGATATGTGGATGTCTTCATCTGTATATGAGAGATATGGATATGTGGATGTCTTCATCTGTATATGAGAGATATGGATATATGGATGTCTTCATCTGTATATGAGAGATATGGATATGTGGATGTCTTCATCTGTATATGAGAGATATGGATATGTGGATGTCTTCATCTGTATATGAGAGATATGGATATGTGGATGTCTTCATCTGTATATGAGAGATATGGATATGTGGATGTCTTCATCTGTATATGAGAGATATGGATATGTGGATGTCTTCATCTGTATATGAGAGATATGGATATATGGATGTCTTCATCTGTATATGAGAGATATGGATATATGGATGTCTTCATCTGTATATGAGAGATATGGATATGTGGATGTCTTCATCTGTATATGAGAGATATGGATATATGGATGTCTTCATCTGTATATGAGAGATATGGATATATGGATGTCTTCATCTGTATATGAGAGATATGGATATGTGGATGTCTTCATCTGTATATGAGAGATATGGATATGTGGATGTCTTCATCTGTATATGAGAGATATGGATATGTGGATGTCTTCATCTGTATATGAGAGATATGGATATGTGGATGTCTTCATCTGTATATGAGAGATATGGATATGTGGATGTCTTCATCTGTATATGAGAGATATGGATATGTGGATGTCTTCATCTGTATATGAGAGATATGGATATGTGGATGACTTTATGCACAAACAATAAGCTGGCACGTAAATATCATATGTGAAGACGTTGAAACTGCCCTCTAGAGCCTGGACTCCTCTAGAGCCTGGACCCCTCTAGAGCCTGGACCCCTCTAGAGCCTGGACCCCTCTAGAGCCTGGACCCCTCTAGAGCCTGGACTCCTCTAGAGCCTGGACCCCTCTAGAGCCTGGACCCCTCTAGAGCCTGGACCCCTCTAGAGCCTGGACCCCTCTAGAGCCTGGACCCCTCTAGAGCCTGGACCCCTCTAGAGCCTGGACCCCTCTAGAGCCTGGACCCCTCTAGAGCCCACCTGTGGTGCAGGGTTAGTGAATCCAAGAGGAAAAAGGTTCAGGAGGCGTTGAATCATAATCATAATAATCATAATAATGATGCTCAAGCTGCAGTTCACATGTTTGTGACTGAGGAATTTCATTTACAGATCTAAAGGTGGATTAAATGACAAAAGGTGATTCTAAAGCCTTAACTGATACGAGGTTTTCCATGAAGCGTTGGAACAGGAGTGTGTATGTTTTTAACCACGAGTGACAACACCTGTGTCCTCATATTGTATTTTATTGTATTGTATATATAGTTGTTGTGTTATGGACTCATGAGTCTGAAATAAAAGGAATATCTCTCTAGACAGACTTACACTTCAAACCCAGTCTCTCAATTTGCCTCCATTACTGCACGCTGACATATTCAAACTCAAGCTGAGCTCATATTTCTCTGCAGGTTCTGAGTCAGAAGGTTCAATGTTTATTTATTGTCGTTTTACAAAAGGGTTGCGCAACAAAAATTGATTTTGTCGTCCCATTTTGTTCCCAAATGAAAAAATAAATGCTTCTGTGTGGAGAACGAATGCAGCGGCCTCACAGCAGGAAGAGAAGCTGAAGTCAGCTGGTACAGAAGCTGATCCCTGATCAGTAGACGTACCGATGATGCTGTGGGCAGTTTAACTCTGTCCACTTCCTCCATCTCAGCTTCATTGGTGTAGAAAAGGGGGCGTGTCTTCATTTTTTCGTCGTCGTTTGTAATCCGTTCGATGTCGTCGTTTAAAATCTTCCTGGCTGCAGTCGGTGAAAAGGAGGAGTCTGAACACACGACCCTGTGGGGCTCCGGTGTCACCAGAGAGGAACCATGAGGACACCATTCCAGACTGGGAACACTTCCCAGTGACAGTCAGTTACCACATGACCAGAGACGTTATCCCACCAGCAGCGTGACTGTGGATACGACACTGGAGGCTCGCTCCAGTCAGACAAGCTTCCTGCTTGTTTATGATCAACCCATCAGCAACACATTGCTGATATGTGACGTGAATATTGACGTATAATCCACAGGATGGATGTAATTCTCCTTGAATAAAGATAAAGGCTATTCTGTACATTCAAAACAGTTCTGTGGAGCAGCTGGAGCTTCTTGTAGCCGGATAATATGGTTATAATATGGTTATATAATATGGTAATAATATGGTTATATAATATGGTAATAATATGGTTATATAATATGGTGATAATATGGTGATAATATGGTTATATAATATGGTTATATAATATGGTGATAATATGGTTATAATATGGTGATAATATGGTAATAATATGGTGATAATATGGTTATAATATGGTGATAATATGGTTATAATATGGTGATAATATGGTAATAATATGGTTATATAATATGGTGATAATATGGTGATAATATGATGATAATATGATGATATAATATGGTTAAATATATTATGGTTATAATATGGTGATAATATGGTTATATAATATGGTAATAATATGGTGATATAATATGGTTATATAATATGGTGATAATATGGTGATAATATGGTGATAATATGGTGATATAATATGGTTATAATATGGTGATAATATGGTGATAATATGATGATATAATATGGTTAAATATATTATGGTTATAATATGGTGATATAATATGGTGATATAATATGGTTATATAATATGGTAATAATATGGTTATATAATATGGATATAATATGGTTATAATATGGTGATAATATGATGATATAATATGGTAATAATATGGTTATATAATATGGTGATAATATGGTTATATAATATGGTTATATAATATGGTTATATAATATGGTGATATAATATGGTTATAATATGGTGATAACATGGTAATAATATGGTTATATAATATGGTTATATAATATGGTGATAATATGGTGATAATATGATGATATAATATGGTTAAATATATTATGGTTATAATATGGTGATAATATGGTTATATAATATGGTAATAATATGGTGATATAATATGGTTATATAATATGGTAATAATATGGTTATATAATATGGTAATAATATGTTGAGATAATATGGTAATAATATGTTGATATAATATGGTAATAATATGGTTATATAATATGGTGATAATATGGTGATAATATGGTTATATAATATGGTTATATAATATGGTTAAAATATGGTGATAATATGGTGATAATATGATGATATAATATGGTTAAATATATTATGGTTATAATATGGTGATAATATGGTTATATAATATGGTTATATAATATGGTAATAATATAGTGATATAATATGGTTATATAATATGGTAATAATATGGTTATATAATATGGATATAATATGGTTATAATATGGTGATAATATGATGATATAATATGGTTAAATATATTATGGTTATATAATATGGTTATATAATATGGTGATATAATATGGTGATAATATGGTGATAATATGGTGATAATATGGTAATAATATGGTAATAATATGGTTATAATATGGTTATATAATATGGTGATATGTGTGCGTTTGTGATGTTGTTTTCTAACCCTCTCAGGTGTTCAGGGCTACCTGCACACAGCCAGAGGGCCTCCATAGTATTGAGCTGCTTCTTCCTCTCCTGTTATCGAGCCGGCTCTCTTGCATTCCTATTGGCCGGTTGTCTGAACTGGGCGTGGTAATCAGAGGTGTCTTTGGATCGGTAACATGGGTGCAGACCAACATGGATCTCCTTTACTGACTCACACACTCACGGCTTATATAACTGTTATACTATACTGTTAACAACAACCCAGACATACAGTCAGCCTATCAGAGGCCAGTTCCTGTGCGTACGGTGACATCACTGGACTGAAGTACCACACATAATACATAAAAGACGATTCCATCTGTTACAGTTGTAAACAAACCAAAGGTCTGTTTCCATGAGACAGAATCGATGCTCATTGTGGGAATGAAGTGTGTTTATTTACCAACTCAGAGCTGGACTCAAAGCATCCATTCACACAGCTGGAGAGTGTGTGTGTGTGTGTGTGTGTGTGTGTGTGTGTGTGTGTGTGTGTGTGTGTGTGTGTGTGTGTGTGTGTGACCCACCTGAGCGAGCAGCATCTCTCCTCATGGCTTCGTAGTCGTGCCAGTCGGTCCTCCGGACCCCGTCCAGTCCCACCTGAGCGACCTTCCTCATCTGAAAGAAAAACACGAAACCTCCGTCACTTCAGATTGTGAGTTTATGAATTTAGTGGATTGCACAAACGGTGAACAAGGAAGACACAAAGTGTTGTCTTTGTCTTAAAAAAATAAGGAAGATATAATGTGGTACTAAATAATACAAACGTGATCCGTAACAATCTAGATAATCTATTCAAAAATGTAATCCCAGAATAAAATAATAAATACATGTACACACATTTCAACAAACGCACAAACTTGTATAGAAACGACTTCCTTCCCTCCTGACTGTAAGACGACTCAGTAAAATGTTTCTGCAGCTGGAGGTTACACAAAGGAGGCCATCGCTTTGTGTGTCCACGAGAACACAACATGCTGCCTCACTGCTGTGACACTCATGCACAGACACACACACACACTCATGCACAGACACACACACACATGCACAGACACACACACACATGCACACACACACACTCATGCACAGACACACATACACATGCACAGACACACACAGACATGCACAGACACACACACACGCACAGACACACACACACATGCACAGACACACACACAGACACACACACGCACAGACACACACACACACATGCACAGACACACAACACATGCACAGACACACACACACACGCACAGACACACACCCTCGTCACCGAGGCGATTATTCTCTACTCGGCATTCAAATTCAATAAAGCCATTTATTAATTTTCTCTGCTTTAGAAACGACTTTATGTGACTCTGAGGATATTATAGGATCACAGAACAATGATAAGTCAATTAGCTCCATGGGAGGATGCAATTAGTAAATATTGTTAATACAAACGACATGTCTGACTGCACAGAGCAGCACAGACACACACACACACACACACACACACACACACACCACTCTGCTGTAATGTGTGTGTTCATCAGTGAAATGTGCCTCCAGCAGCTGCTTCCAGTCTGCTGCCATTTCAGAGTCATCCAAGGTGGCCGATTCTGTATAAAACATAATTAAACTCAAACCATATTCTCATCTTAATAATATAGTAATATTAGTATATATTGTAATATAGTATATATAGTAATATAGTAACATAGTAATATAGTAACATAGTAATATAGTAATATAGTATATATAGTAATATAGTAACATAGTAATATAGTAATATAGTTATTTGTAGCATTCCATCAATCAGAACACAACGTTGCATCGTCTGCATGCAGGAAGTCAAACTGAAGTCTCATCATAAATATTTCATTTTAATTTGCGTCCGTTTTTTTCCTGCAGCTGTGTGTATGTCGTCTACACGTGTGCAATGCATTGTGGGAGAATAATGTGAATACTAAATGTTATAGAACTAAAGCCCTGTTTGGTACAGTAAGAACACAGTTATACGTATAGGGTTAGTGACATCACTAGAGTCTAAATCTATGAGAACTTAATATTTATGAATATTAGTGTAATTACATGAAAATGTAAAAGACTTTGACGGACAGCTCTGTGAGCCGGACCAGAGCATCAAAACGCAGCTCAGCCAACAGAACATCTGAGTTTAATTAATTGTGTGAAATCAGTTCCTGGATTGTTCAGTTCCATAATTACAGGATAATTATTCTGATTGGTCGGTACGAGGAGGTCAGACAGCCCATCCAGTGGGGTTGATTCTGCCAGACAGACATTGTGCAGCAACTTATGGCTCCAAAAGTGATTTTATTGTTGTATACATAACAGTATACTTCATTCATTGCATCACTGTTGGCCTGCAGTGTCATCATTACCGTGACGACCATCAGGTGGCTTAACAGCTGACGCTGCTAAAAATATGTCATTTATTTTATGGATCTCTGAAAGCAAGACTTATGGGGCATGATGCATGTATATGGTATTATTGGGGCTACTTCATGTGTGTGCTGGTCATTGACACAGTTATCTAAAAGTATGATTATTGTCATAATCTGCCCACTGGACAGAAGAAAAGGTAAAAGTTTAAATATTCTTGAATGAGTTGCATCGTGTCAGAGAGAGTCTGACTCCCAGAGGAGTCGACTTAGTCACTCAACACTAATATAATAACAATAATCATAACACACAGGAAATGAAAGTGGACGCGACACTAACGAAGCCCTCTGGTGGAGCGTCCATTCAGTCCTCACTATAGAGAAATATTCATAAATGTAATGAAGTTCACTTTGAATGTGTCGTCACTTACAGCAGCTTCAGTCAATGAATAACACAAAATATGCAGTTCAATAACTCCATACAAACGTATAACATAAGCAATATCATGTTGCACAAACTGTTTCATATGAAGCTTTTTGGAATATTGGTCGAGCTACAAGTTCCTCCAGCAGCCTTTTGCCCCAAAAGGAGCAAAAGATTAATTTCTACATCCAAAGTGAATGTATTGCGATCAAAACACAGAAAGCTCAGCTTCATCAGTTCTGCTCGTTATTGATCTATGAGGAGATCAATGATAAAGATCAACATGAATACTGCAGAATGAAATTATCTTTTTGCCATTTCTTTGCCATATTCTGAGCCGGTGGTCACATGATCTCTCAGAACTTAAAACATCAATTACGGGATCGATAGAAACGACCTGAAAACAGCGTTCTTCTTAAATTTGGAGGGAAGTTGCAAAACCAGGTCAGGTCGATGACATTAGGGCTGCAACAACGAATCGATAAAATCGCTAAAATTCGATTATTAAAAGCGTTGGCAACGAATTTCATTATCGATTCGTTGTGTCGCGCGATTATTACGCCACTCAATAAGTCACGGAGATGTTTGAGTATGAAAAAAAAAAGTTGAGTTGAGCGCGGAGGTCGAGGAGAGACCAGCTGAGACCGTAACGTTGACTGAAACACATCGCGGAGGTCGAGGAGAGACCAGCTGAGACCGTAACGTTGACTGAAACACATCGTGGAGGTCGAGGAGAGACCAGCTGAGACCGTAACGTTGACTGAAACACATCGTGGAGGTCGAGGAGAGACCAGCTGAGACCGTAACGTTGACTGAAACACATCGCGGAGGTCGAGGAGAGACCAGCTGAGACCGTAACGTTGACTGAAACACATCGTGGAGGTCGAGGAGAGACCAGCTGAGACCGTAACGTTGACTGAAACACATCGTGGAGGTCGAGGAGAGACCAGCTGAGACCGTAACGTTGACTGAAACACATCGTGGAGGTCGAGGAGAGACCAGCTGAGACCGTAACGTTGACTGAAACACATCGTGGAGGTCGAGGAGAGACCAGCTGAGACCGTAACGTTGTTCTGAAACACATCGTGGAGGTAGAGGAGAGACCAGCTGAGACCGTAACGTTGACTGAAACACATCGTGGAGGTCGAGGAGAGACCAGCTGAGACCGTAACGTTGACTGAAACACATCGTGGAGGTCGAGGAGAGACCAGCTGAGACCGTAACGTTGACTGAAACACATCACGGAGGTCGAGGAGAGACCAGCTGAGACCGTAACGTTGACTGAAACACATCGTGGAGGTCGAGGAGAGACCAGCTGAGACCGTAACGTTGACTGAAACACATCGTGGAGGTCGAGGAGAGACCAGCTGAGACCGTAACGTTGACTGAAACACATCGCGGAGGTCGAGGAGAGACCAGCTGAGACCGTAACGTTGACTGAAACACATCGTGGAGGTCGAGGAGAGACCAGCTGAGACCGTAACGTTGACTGAAACACATCGTGGAGGTCGAGGAGAGACCAGCTGAGACCGTAACGTTGACTGAAACACATCGTGGAGGTCGAGGAGAGACCAGCTGAGACCGTAACGTTGACTGAAACACATCGTGGAGGTAGAGGAGAGACCAGCTGAGACCGTAACGTTGACTGAAACACATCGTGGAGGTCGAGGAGAGACCAGCTGAGACCGTAACGTTGACTGAAACACATCGCGGAGGTCGAGGAGAGACCAGCTGAGACCGTAACGTTGACTGAAACACATCGTGGAGGTAGAGGAGAGACCAGCTGAGACCGTAACGTTGACTGAAACACATCGTGGAGGTCGAGGAGAGACCAGCTGAGACCGTAACGTTGACTGAAACACATCGTGGAGGTCGAGGAGAGACCAGCTGAGACCGTAACGTTGACTGAAACACATCGTGGAGGTCGAGGAGAGACCAGCTGAGACCGTAACGTTGACTGAAACACATCGTGGAGGTAGAGGAGAGACCATCTGAGACCGTAACGTTGACTGAAACACATCGTGGAGGTCGAGGAGAGACCAGCTGAGACCGTAACGTTGACTGAAACACATCGTGGAGGTCGAGGAGAGACCAGCTGAGACCGTAACGTTGACTGAAACACATCGTGGAGGTCGAGGAGAGACCAGCTGAGACCGTAACGTTGACTGAAACACATCGTGGAGGTCGAGGAGAGACCAGCTGAGACCGTAACGTTGACTGAAACACATCGTGGAGGTCGAGGAGAGACCAGCTGAGACCGTAACGTTGACTGAAACACATCGTGGAGGTCGAGGAGAGACCAGCTGAGACCTTAACGTTGACTGAAACACATCGAGGAAGTCGAGGAGAGACCAGCTGAGACCGTAACGTTGACTGAAACACATCGAGGAAGTCGAGGAGAGACCAGCTGAGACCGTAACGTTGACTGAAACACATCGTGGAGGTCGAGGAGAGACCAGCTGAGACCGTAACGTTGACTGAAACACATCGTGGAGGTCGAGGAGAGACCAGCTGAGACCGTAACGTTGACTGAAACACATCGTGGAGGTCGAGGAGAGACCAGCTGAGACCGTAACGTTGACTGAAACACATCGTGGAGGTCGAGGAGAGACCAGCTGAGACCGTAACGTTGACTGAAACACATAGTGGAGGTCGAGGAGAGACCAGCTGAGACCGTAACGTTGACTGAAACACATCGTGGAGGTAGAGGAGAGACCAGCTGAGACCGTAACGTTGACTGAAACACATCGTGGAGGTCGAGGAGAGACCAGCTGAGACCGTAACGTTGACTGAAACACATCGTGGAGGTCGAGGAGAGACCAGCTGAGACCGTAACGTTGACTGAAACACATCGTGGAGGTCGAGGAGAGACCAGCTGAGACCGCAACGTTGACTGAAACACATCGTGGAGGTCGAGGAGAGACCAGCTGAGACCGTAACGTTGACTGAAACACATCGTGGAGGTCGAGGAGAGACCAGCTGAGACCGTAACGTTGACTGAAACACATCGTGGAGGAAGGCCGTTCAACAGGCAGCTAGTAGAGCACTTCCTGTTGAGGCTCCGGTGCTGCGGCTAGTCGGCAGGTTGTGTTCCGTTTTGAAGTGAAGACGTAACGTCCCTCCAGCAGCTTTCTGCTGTTTACTCGTTATTAGCTTGACAAGTTAGCGTTAGCTCGTAAGAACATTGTGTCTGAACAAAGGGAGTGAGTGAGTGTACGTGTGTGTGTGCGCGTCTGTGAGTGTGTGCGTGTTTCAGTGTGTGTGTGTGTGCGTCTGTTAGTGTGAGTGTGTGTGCGCGCGCATTTGTATGTGTGTGCGTCTGTTAGTGTTTGAGTGTGTGTGTGGGTTTGTATGTGTGTGCGTCTCTGAGAGTTTGAGTGTGTGTGTGTGTGTGTGTGTGTGTGTGCGCGCGTCTGTGAGTGTGTGTGGGTTTGTATGTGTGTGCGTCTGTGAGAGTTTGAGTGTGTGTATCTGAGTGTAGTGTAGAGAACCAGTTCTGACGTTCAAACAAATCCTGTTAAGTTTTCTGATTAGTATTTTTCTGTATTTTTTATAAGTTATTTATTGTTCTGACAGCTCAGGTCCCTTTAAACAAAATGTTGTGCAAAATGTTTTGTGCACTTTATTTAATAAAAGCCTATATATTTGGCAGATATAAAGCATACATGTGTATGTTTGTGTTAGTCCATTATTATTATTATTACTTTAACAGCTCAGGGATGTTCAAGGAGCAACCTGTTTGTGCACTTTCTGAAGATTTTTGCACCGTCAGTTCTGTTTTTGAATAAAGGGTTGGAAAGTAATGCTTTTTTGTTTTTTATCCGATTCATCGATTAATCGAAAAAATAATCGACAGATTAATCGATTATTAAAATAATCGTTAGTTGCAGCCCTAGATGACATCGTCACTATTTTGATCTTAACGAGATATTAATTACAAAATGACACCAAAAGGTTCAGGCTCAATATGCATAAACATTTCAGAAGATCCCAGCAGGCCTTGCAGCCGGCCATCACCCCACGAGGTGGGCGGAGCCTCCTCGTCCTCCAACACTGGGGAAAATAATCCAATTCAACTGGTGAGGCAGGTGGAGTTCAGATGAAGGAGTGAATCTACACCACATCACCACTTCATAAGCTGCTTTACATGGTGCTCAGACTGTGGCTCAGTGGTTAGCAGGTCTGTCTTTCAATCGGTGGTCGGTGGTTCGATCCCCGGCTCCGGTAGTCCATGTTCCACCATCCTCGATGGTGGAATGAGCTCCCCATTGACATCAGAACAGCAGAAAGTCTCTACATCTTCCATCACAAACTAAAAACACATCTTTTTAGACTACATCTTGAATAAAGGATGTAGCACTATAGTAGCACTGAAATGGCTCTTACTGATAGCACTTTGTAGTTGAACTCTATTGATGAAATTGTACCTTCTTGATTCTTCTTGTTCTGATTCTTGTTTGTACTCATGGTGGAATCACTTATTGTAAGTCGCTTTGGATAAAAGCGTCAGCTAAATGAAATGTAATGTTATGTCGTTGTGTCCTTGAGCAAGACACTTAACCCTCATTGCTCACCGTTGCTGTGTCTACTGTATATCATGTAAGTCTCTTTGGATAAAAGCCTCAGATAAATTAACTGTAATGTAAAAATGACACTACATGAACAGTGATTGTCATTCTGTCCGTTGCGGTCCCTGCTCGCCCCCCGCTGTGCCCCCCGCTGTGCCCCCTGCTCGCCCCCTGCTGTGCCCCCCGCTGTGCCCCCTGCTCGCCCCCCGCTGTGCCCCCCGCTGTGCCCCCCGCTCGCCCCCCCGCTCGCCCCGTGCTGTGCCCCCCGCTGTGCCCCCTGCTCGCCCCCTGCTCGCCCCCCCGCTGTGCCCGCCACTCGCCCCCCGCTGTGCCCCCTGCTCGCCCCCTGCTGTGCCCCCCGCTCGCCCCCACGCTGTGCCCCCTCTCGCCCCCCGCTGTGCCCCCCGCTCGCCCCCCACTGTGCCCCCCGCTGTGCCCCCTGCTTGCCCCCCGCTCGCCCCCTGCTGTGCCCCCCGCTCGCCCCCACGCTGTGCCCCCCGCTCGCCCCCCGCTGTGCCCCCCGCTCGCCCCCCACTGTGCCCCCCGCTGTGCCCCCTGCTCGCCCCCCGCTCGCCCCCCACTGTGCCCCCCGCTCGCCCCCCGCTGATGCGCCCTAATGGCCGACATCTCAGGGACGAGGCTCCACGCTGCCGCTAACAGTGTGCTGTGGGCGCTTCTCGACTCCATCAATATTCAAGGTGCTGCATGAAGCAGCTAATAGGGCGCGACAGGCGCTACGCCGTGCAGCCATGTTTTATCTGAGCCAACTATTCAATCATTAATTACAAAGCACCGGATTAGGGACTGAATGCAGTTCACACTTTATCAAGCAAAACATTCAGCGAGAGAGAGAACGGATAATGATCACATGTAGTCTGTTCATAGTCGACTATTCATCTAATGTTTGTAGCTGTCCCTGTGTTGGGATAAACAAATCTGCTCGCCCACAGTGAAGTGAGACCTTAACCATACACTGTATAGAAGAGGAGGACGTAGTTTGAGTGTTTACTGAGGTAATAAATCAAGTGACTTCCATACAATCTGACTTCTTTTTGCAACTGTCGCCCCCTGCTGGTCAGGAGAGAGAATGCAGGCCTTAAAAGACCTCAGTAGAACTGAGGTCAGCCACATATAGTACGCAGTTTGCTTCAGCAGAATGTGAGATCAGCCTCGGACTATGAAGGCAAATCACTGTCATAAAGAGAGAGCGCAAATGAGCTCCGCGCGCGCGCACAAATCAATCATACACGCGTGTAATTTACTTTGACGAGCGCTTTTACATCACTCCGCGAGCAAACCGCGAGCAAAAGTTCCTCTCTCGCGAGTAAAAGTCCCTCTCGCGCATTTCTAACCTGCTCGCTTGCGAAGCTTCAATCTGCGCTCGTGTCTCTGTAACCTGCTCGCTCTCGAGTAGATTTTCTTTTTGACAGTAAGTGGGCGGAGCCAGTCACCATCGTATCTCTACATCTAATTGGTTACAATCCTTGTCTTTGGATTGGCTGGATATCACATCCAGGAAGAGACAGATGAACCCAGTCTACAGCACCCAGTAGAGACTGACCCTCTGTTATGTGGGTCTACAGACATGTGGGTGTCTGTAGACCCAGTGTACAGCACGTTATCTCCGTGTTCCAGGGCGTGTTACCACGAGGTGGGCTATGAGGAAGCTAATGTGTGTGTCCGTTACGTTGCCAGTACGTTATCTCCGTGCCACAAGTATACTGGAGCTTTCTGCCTGATCAAGTGTGACTGAATTAATAACACAACGCAAGAGAGAGGGAGTACACAACCGCTACAGTGGATACATATAGACAGTGGATCAGGGGCGGACTGGGGGAAAAAGTGGCCCGGGAGGTACTGTCAGACTGGCCCACTCATTACACGGCGCGTTATATATGTATCCTCTGTGTATAAGACTGGGTTCATCTGTCTCTTCCTGGACGTGATATCCAACCAATCCAAAGACTAGGATTGTAACCAATTAGATGTAGAGATACGATGGCGACTGTCTCCGCCCACTTACTGTCAAAAAGAAAATCTACTCGAGAGCGAGCAGGTTACAGAGACACGAGCGCAGATTGAAGCTTCGCGAGCGAGCAGGTTAGAAATGCGCGAGAGGGACTTTTACTCGCGAGAGAGGAACTTTTGCTCGCGGAGTGACGTAAAAGCGCTCGTCAAAGTAAATTACACGCGTGTATGACTGATTTGTGCTCGCGCGTGGAGCTCATTTGCGCTCTCTCTTTATGACAGTGATTTGCCTTCATATCAGACAGACACAGAGATGCACACTCACTCACACACAGGTCACCTGATCCTCCTGGCGGAGAAGAAGTAACGATTGTAAATCTTTTGTTTAAACAAAAGGTGTTGTAAAAAACAAGGAAACTGCATTCACAAAAGAGTATATAGTGAGTAAAATGATTTATTATTACTATTTTGCATGAGCAGCACATGACATCCAGACTGCTATCGCCGTGGCTACAGGGACAGTTGCTGCTTCAGTTCAGAGTCAAACAAAAGACGCTTTAATAAGTGAATCAAGCGTAACTCCGTGTGTGACTGTAGAACTGGAAGCTAACTGATGTGGATCGAAGCGCTCTCTCATCTTTTCTTCTCTTCTCCGGTTTACCCTTTATCGCTCTACATTACATCCTATTCTCGACAGATCTGCCAACTGTTTCGTGCCATCTGCGCCCGGC
Organism: Cottus gobio; assembly: GCA_023566465.1. Classification (NCBI taxonomy): domain Eukaryota; kingdom Metazoa; phylum Chordata; class Actinopteri; order Perciformes; family Cottidae; genus Cottus; species Cottus gobio. The sequence continues at coordinate 1,099,935 of CM042229.1, read as the reverse complement.
TTTTGTAAAGGCCTCACACGTCGCACCTGACCGGGCTTGAAAAGGTCTTCAACGCCTCAAAACCCGATGAGCGCTGAATGGAAATGCCACGCTAACCTCGGAGGCGGCGCCCGGTACCCGGCGGTGCTTTGTGGCCGAGGCGTCATCCCTCAGTGGACGGACCTCCGGAGACATGCGACTGAAGAACCAGAGGAAAAGGCCTCTGACGTCTCACTTCCTCTGACGGCAAACTGGAAAACTTTGCTGAGGAACGTCAGGTTTCAGCCGCTTTCTGACGCTTTGCATCTTCTGTGTGAGAAAACATCCTGAAACGCTGCTCTGAATAAATCAGAAATATGGGGTATTTTTTGTATTGCTCCGGCTGCGTATGTATTTCATGCTGTATTATTGACTCCAGGAGGATTCCCAAGAGCACAGTCCACACTTAACATTTCATATTCAAGACAAGAATGTTTCCTGACATAAACCAGCAATAAAATACACAAATGTACAATATTTCATCTTCATTTGTTTGTGCAGTACAAGCGCCTGCTGTCTAGAAAATGTGGCTTCGCTCTTCTCACAGCTGCATTAATAACGCCCGAGACGGGTTCAATACCCGGAAGGAAAACATGCAAAACATACATTTATGAATGGTTCACACTAAAGGCTGGAGATCATATCTCATATGGTTATATTAAATGTGTGAAGACGTTCATTATCTATTATGAAGACAGTCTGTGAATTGTAATGATGAACCTGTGTATTTAATCTAGCGCCCCCAACTGGTCACTTCAGTTTATGGCAAATTATAGTTTTAATAATAAATCACAGATTCCTTTTAACACCCTGATCCTCTTGAGCCACACATCGACATTTGTTCAAATACTGAAAGAATAAAGAAAATAGGATTATTTTTATTAAAAAATGGTTCAGATTTAGGAATATCATTGTCATTGTTCACATTTAATTAATTTAGCTGTTGGCCATGCGTGTTGCTGGAGCTGTCCTGCTGCATCTCACCATTGTGACACAAAGAAAACAGAATGTTGTTGTTGTTTATTTTTAATGATATCAGCTGATGACTGAAACATAAAACCCTGATCGTTGTCCCTGTTTGTTATTCCGAGCTGCCACTTGCTGCTTCCAGGTCTGTGGTTCTGACCAAAGGACCGATGGAGGAACGCTGCTGGACTTCCTTTGTCAGCCTCAGAAGAGGAGCTGGTGCTGCCGGGGGATCAGAACCGAGCCGCCCGTCGGTCCTCTGAGGACACGAAGCCGAGCCCCTCGGGTCAGAACTTCCTCTTTGAGTCCTCGGAGCCGACGTGAGCTCCGAGTGAGAAGAGGAAGCTTTTGTTCTCTTCTTCCGGTTCCGTCAGATCACAAACAGATCCACCTCGACCCCCAGAGACACAATTACCTGTCTCCCCTGTTCCACCTTCCTCCTGCTCCTCCTCCTCCTCTTCACAGGCGAGTCAAACTGTGCTGGAGGCTCTCAAATCCCCCGTCACCTCTTCTAAGAACATGAAACCTCTGCATGTACCGACTGACCTCCGGCTTTAGATCAATGGGACATGAGGGAGACGAGTCCGTTCACAAGGCATCACACGATCATCCTACTAAACCATTACGATGCAGATGAGGTGTTTGGAGACACATCTGTGCTGTCAGAGCCAGACACTAGTGTGAGGCACAGGACCCCCAGGGGGAGGACCTCCAGGCTCAGGACCTCCAGGCGTGGGACCTCCAGGCGGGGGACCTCCAGGCGGGGGGCCCTGCAGCGAGACCCTCCAAACCCCCTCAAAGAGAAGGCCACAGCACAGTCCGGTGTCTCCCGAGAGGAGTCATTATCCAGAGGCCTGCTGAGGCGGAAAGATCATGAAGAAGACCCCCACACCCCCCACCCCCTCCCCCGTGGTCTCGTACACGCAGCTCAGATCTGCTTGGATCAGCTGCTCAGCTGAATGTAGGCTCTCGAAACATGGACCATGAGGTGTTCACACAAACAGCCCCTCACCCATTCACCCTCTCATGTCCTATTCAAACACTATAAAACATTTGTAGCTGGTAAATCGCTCTACAGCTAAAGCTTCTGTACGATTCTTCTCAGGAGACAATTACACAATCTGCTTTTATTGTGAAAGGGAAGACTCTGATGAAAATGTCCATTCAGCCCAACATGATGGGTTGAGGCCTTAATTCACGAAAAAAAAGTAATAATATTCACATTCTGTGTGAAAATGTTCTTGAGAAACAAATAGTTCAAACTAAAATATATGTTGATGTGCAACACAAAGAAGCCCCTCGGTGTGTAAAGGTCTAAATACATAAATCATTTGTACAATTTGTACATTTGCCGTCAGCGATACAAAACGCTTTAGTCACAGATGAGCAGTAAAAACGTAAAGGAATGGTAATGAGGGGCAGCCGGGTCCCCACACACACACACACACACACACACACACACACACACACACACACACACACACACACACACACACACACACACACACACACACACACACACACACACACACACACACACACACACACACACACACACACACACACACACACACACACACACACACACACACACACACACACGACTGCAGACGCTTCACGACGGCTTACAGGATATTAATAACGTTTGTTATTGGGAAACATGCAAATATATGAATTTGATGTTTTTAAGTACACAATGAGGCTGATCAAACTCAGTGCTGCAGGATGTTTGTTCAGGACGAGACGAGAGGAGCTCAAGAGGTGAATGTTCACAAAAAATATTGATTCATTTACAATTTGTTGAGTAAATTGTCGATAACCGGGATATTCAAAAATGAATTAATTAGTTAATAATACACATTGTGTAAGTTATCCAGCTCCACTAAATTATATATATATATATATATATATATATATATATATATATATATATATATATTATTTATCTGACTGAATCTTTTATTTTGGCCATGATAATCTAGTAGTGATAATCTTATATTAATAATCTTGTAGTGATAATATTGTAGTGATAATCTTATATTATAGATAATCTTGATATAATTTAAAGCCACCAGGAGAATGTTTTATTTTTTCATTGTTTCTAACTCATGATATTATGACACACATAATTAAATTCCTCTTTATGTACAGAGATGACTGCAGATGTTTCACTGATTCATATCTCAAAGCTTTGGCACATATTTCATGCTATGTCAGAATATAAACACATATTTCTTTATCTTGGGGAGCAGCCCTCCCCTGCCCGGGCGTTTGATGCCAACAAAGGCCCAAAAACACACGGAGAGCGCTGCGCGGCGCGGTGGACCCGCTGTGGGTTTCAGTGGTAATTTACAGCTGTGTTGGTTCTGCCTCTTGGCTCCAGTCCAAACACATCTCAGCCTTCAAATAAGCTCCTTATTATCATGTCTGAGGGAGAGGACGGGGAATAACGGCAGAGAAACACGGAGCGGTGGCTGAGCGGTGCTGATGCTCCGTCACGTTCAGCCAGCGGCGGGAAGCCTCCAGAGGGTCAGAGCAAAGAGGAAGTTTATATTTGTTCCCATTGGGCTGGAATGAGTGACGAGCAACAGCTGACTGACTGACGGGTCTAGAACCAGAGACCTGTTGAGGGTCAGTCATGAAGACTCGGTGCTCGACCTCACGGTTGTTCAAAGCGGCTCAGATCCACAGCAGCAGCTGCAGCGCGGTGTTGCCGTTGGAGGCAGAGCCCGGCGGTCTGATTCCGGCCGCCACAAGCGACGCCTCTCCCTCAGCGAGACGGTTGAAGCTGCAGTCTCTCCTCTCCGGTCGGGGTGAACGTCTCCGTCAGCAGAATCCAAACCGAAGAGGTTTCTCTCTGCTTGTTGCTCCGTCCCCTGCTGGGCCGCCCCCCATGTGAAGCCCCCTGCTGGGCCGCCCCCCATGTGAAGCCCCCTGCTGGGCCGCCCCCCATGTGAAGCCCCCTGCTGGGCCGCCTCCCATGTGAAGCCCCCTGCTGGGCCGCCCCCCATGTGAAGCCCCCTGCTGGGCCGCCCCCCATGTGAAGCCCCCTGCTGGGCCGCCCCCCATGTGAAGCCCCCTGCTGGGCCGCCCCCCATGTGAAGCCCCCTGCTGGGCCGCCCCCCATGTGAAGCCCCCTGCTGGGCCGCCCCCCATGTGAAGCCAGCTCTCTGGTCTGCTGACTGTGTTGCTGGTCCTCCTCCACTGCAGGGATCAGGGCTCAGAGGGAGGAGCTGGCAGTGGGTCTGCTCTGCAGGGTCAGTTACCCCGAGAACAAATTAATGTGAAACAACAGAAAGCAGCGTTTCCCTTTTCCCTCGTTTCACAGTAAAATAATTGGGGAAAATGAAATAGTTCCAATCTAATACGGAAACTGAAATCACGAGCAGTTCTTAGATGCTGCTTCTTGGCTCTTCGACAGTTCGTGTTCAACATGATCCACAATGAGAGCTTTTCATTCAGATAATTATTCGTCTCTGACATCCTCACTCCTCCAGCACCACGCAAACCAACTGAGGTCCACTGATCACTGATCTCACAGGAGGCGGGAGGAGGAGGAGGAGGAGGGAGGAGGGAGAGGGGGGAGGAGGAGGGAGGAGGGAGAGGAGGGAGGAGGAGGGAGGAGGGTGGAGGGAGGAGGGAGGAGGGAGGAGGGAGGAGGGAGGGAGGAGGAGGAGGGTGGAGGGTGGAGGGAGAGGGAGGAGGGTGGAGGAGGAGGGAGGAGGAGGAGGGAGGAGGGTGGAGGAAGGGAGGAGGGTGGAGGAGAAAGAGGAGGAGGAGGAAGAGGAGGGAGGAGGGGGAGGAGGGAGGAGGGTGGAGGGAGGAGGAGGAGGGTGGAGGAGGAGGGAGGAGGGAGGAGGGAGGAGGAGGAGGGTGGAGGGAGGAGGAGGAGGGAGGAGGGGGAGGAGGAGGAGGGAGGAGGGAGGAGGAGGAGGGTGGAGGGAGGAGGAGGAGGGTGGAGGAGGGAGGAGGGTGGAGGAGAGGGAGGAGGGGGAGGAGGGAGGAGGGTGGAGGGAGGAGGGAGGAGGGTGGAGGAGGAGGAGGAGGAGGAGGGTGGAGGGTGGAGGGAGGAGGGAGGAGGGGGAGGAGGGAGGAGGAGGAGGGTGGAGGAGGAGGGTGGAGGGGGAGGGGGAGGAGGGAGGAGGGAGGAGGAGGAGGGTGGAGGGAGGAGGAGGAGGGAGGAGGGGGAGGAGGAGGAGGGTGGAGGGAGGAGGAGGAGGGTGGAGGAGGGAGGAGGGTGGAGGAGAGGGAGGAGGGGGAGGAGGGAGGAGGGTGGAGGGAGGAGGGTGGAGGGAGGAGGAGGAGGGGGAGGAGGAGGGAGGAGGGTGGAGGAGGGAGGAGGGTGGAGGAGGAGGGTGGAGGGTGGAGGGTGGAGGGAGGAGGGAGGAGGGGGAGGGGGAGGAGGGAGGAGGAGGGAGGAGGGTGGAGGAGAGGGAGGAGGGGGTGGAGGGAGGAGGGTGGAGGGAGGAGGGAGGAGGAGGAGGGAGGAGGGAGGAGGGGGGAGGGAGGAGGAGGAGGGGTAGGAGGGAGGAGGGAGGAGGAGGAGGGAGGAGGGAGGAGGGAGGAGGGAGGAGGGAGGAGGCTTCAGACACCAACACCCTTCAAAGTGAACACGTTTGGTCATCGCAGAAGGAAAACTGCCGACTCTTCCAAATCAGGGAACAGATCCAGAACCCGTTCAGGACTTCATTGTTTCTGCAGCTCAGAGGCGCTGAGCATCCTGATGGATCGCAGCCTCGTTCAGGAAACACGTCAGGCGGAGTTAGGATCCAATGAAGGAACGCATGATGGAGCGAGGAGGCGTCGCATCAGGAACGAACATTAATGATAATAATGAAGCAATAATAAAGAACCCGTTTCCAACGAGCACATTAACGCTGTGGGAATAATTCATCTTCCAACCCGGAGGAGCCCACAGACGGGTTCGCTTGCGTTTGCCCAGTTTGCGATATCTGTGACGTTAGTGTTGCTTATATATTTCTTCAAATATTGAACAGAAATAGCATTTGAAAAATGCATCAGCAACCTCTGGAAACCTCTGGAGTCCGTTTTCCTGCAGATAATCCACAGAAACACATTTCTGCAGCCGGTCACAGAGCTTTGTGTCAGGCAGTCACGCTCTCTCTTTTCATCACCACTGGTGTGTGTGTGTGTGTGTGTGTGTGTGTGTGTGTGTGTGTGTGTGTGTGTGTGTGTGTGTGTGTGTGTGTCATCATGGCTAAATGACAGAGTCTAGAGGGAACCACAGAAGCTTTACTTTCCCAGGAGCTCGTACTTCTGTATATATTCATGTCTGTGGATGCATGCTGTCATCGTAACAGCGACCAGGTGGGCCGGCGTCTGGCGGCTGTGATCCCGTTGTCATGGTCTCTGGTTCCATCCCATAATCTTTAAAAGTGACTCTGAGCTCCTTCGCGGAGGTCACATCTGCTTCCTCGTGGCTCCAGAGGGACGAGGAGGTGTTCAATGACGATGGGTGAACCACGAGGTTCTGAAGATGTGGATCACGGGTCAGAGGGGGGCTACAGGGGGGTCCATGGGGGGAGCATCAGGGGGTCCATGGTACCTGCTGTGAATCCAAGCTGACTGCTGCTGTGGTTTCCCTCGAAGGAGCCAGAAAGAATCCCAGACTGTCAAATCCTCCAACGGGATGCTCCGGGGCAAACGGGGGAAACGTGAAAAAATGCAACCAAATAAACGAGAATTCAGCTGAGAACGTTTCCTCCTCCTCTCTGTTAAATAAGTCTTTAAAAAAACAATAAGTTTGAATGTAGCTCATTTCTATTCTATCTCATCGAATACATCAATGGGGGAGATTGTGTCTGAATCAGACGGCAGCTCATTCTTTATATATTTAATCCGCTCTTATTCTGGTGGGTTAAGCGCTGTGTATTCTACGAGTGAAGCCGACAGAAACCAACAAAGGGGAAAGAAATATCCTCTACAGATGTCTCTAACAAGACTTATGTGGGAAAAGGCTGAATGGGATAAGGGTATTGATTTTTATCTACTTCAGTGAAGCCATACCAGCCCACAGGGAGCACTCAAACACAGAACACACACACACATATTGTTCCTTTCTTTCCTCTCATTTGTTCTTTGTTCCATTTGTCTTTTGCTATTAAGTTTGCCAAAAAAAACAAAAAACAGAACCGAAAAGAAGATGAATGCTTGCCGCCAGCTTCCAGCAGTGTAAAAGAGGTTATGTGTTCTATTAAAAACTAAAATAGACAAATGTTAGCAGCCTGGTGTGTTTCCCTGCTTCTCCCATGATGCTTTGTACCCGCGAGGCACTGGAATAATGGCACATTAGTGTCAGAGTTAAACCAGAGCCAAAAACTGTCCTCAGACCAGTCGTAAGAGGTGTGATCACCATTTCCTCAGCAGCCGGCGTAACAAGGTGGAGCAACACCAATTTCAAATCGTGTGTTATGTTTTCACGGCATATGTTTTTCATATCTGATGCCATTAGCGGAAGATTGTCACAAATTGGCGCCTAAAAAAATATTCTTTACAGGCCGTTATCCAAAGCACTTAACAATGTGCCCCCTCTGATTCAGCCATTAGCGCGCACGCACGCACGCGCACGCACACACACACACACACACACACACACACACACACACACACACACACACACACACACACACACACACACACACACACACACACACACACACACACACACACACACACACACACACACACACACACACACACACACACACACACACACACACACACACACACACACACACACACACACACACACACACACACACACACACACACACACACACACAGGTGACAGCGAGCCGCCCTGTGAGGTGCTGCCATTAGTCCTGGGTTCGGTCTCTGGAGAAGAGGATCGAACAGCAAACACTTGGATTGGTTCTCTGGGTTCTCTTGGTTCTCTGGGTTCTCTTGGTTCTCTGGGTTCTCTTGGTTCTCTGCCCGACTCTCCTCTGCAGATTGTGTTGGTTCTAATAAAATCTTGACAGCTATCAGGATGAGTGTACACTATCATTATACGGCTACAACCAGGGACAAAAATAAATTTGACTACTCGCTGCACTTTAAAATAATAATATGAGTTTCACATTTTTTCATTTATTTTTCAGTCAACTGGGAAGTCTTGAGAGTCATTATAACATAATGAGTACGATTTCACTGCCTGAAACGGCATTTCAGAACAACTCCGAAATGAAGATATATGATTAGCCTTCATGTAATTGTATTCAGGACATTGAATGTTCTCTCAGGATGATTTCAAATGCAATTAGTTCCACATCACAAAGCACCTGAACTCCAGTGCAGCAGCATCGAGTCTTTACCATCTGAGCTGGACTCAGACCAGTAAGACAAGCTGAGGACGCTCATATGGAGTCAAATAAAATATAATGAGGAGGTAAAACAAAACAAACATGTTTCTGATTTATCACAACTTAGGGATGTTTCCAAGAACGCTGTACAAACGAAAAAACTTGTAACATCCAAATTGAGTCATTAATCATAATTCTGAGACTGCTTGTCGTTATTCTTGACAATCAATGAATCCTTACATTAATCAATAGTGCAAATAGCCAGCGGCGAGCTTAGTTGTCCCCCAGAGCTAAGGACCAGATGTGGAAGCAATTAAAACGTGATCACTAAATGAAAACATGTGCGGTTGTTCCTCGTATGTAAAAAGGGAAATCAGAAACTCTCTAAATCACTGTAACTACATTCATCTGCAGCAAATCACCCGTTGATCAGAGATCAATAACAGCAGGCAGCAAACAAGACTGACAGCACCAGTGACTTTGCAGCCTAAACCGCGTGCCAACCCTGAGCCTCTACGCAGCTGCCTTCAGGGGCTGCTGGAAAATCCCATTCCCAGAAAAAGAATTACACCACAAGCTGAAGGAAACCACTTGAACTGTGTGGACGGGTTGGATATTCACGCAAACACGGGGCGCTCTCCATGGTGCTGAACCCGAGCGGCGCTCTCCGAGGTTCTGACTCAGTCGGCGACTGAACCTTTACAGCGATTCTAGATAATCAGTGACTTCCAAAGTACATCACGAGGTCTTTGTTTCAGTTCGTCTGGTTCCTTGAATGCATGAGAGCAACGAGGACAGACGTCGTGGACACAAATACCGGAAACTCAAGACTCCCCCACGCTGAGGAAACAACACACGAGAAGTATTCTAGAGGAAATCCACCGACCTGCATCCGGAGGGTGCCGCCCGGTCCGTCCGCCGTGCCGGGCGCGTTGTCGACCACCCGGTCCCGGTACAGGGACCACAGCCCCACGTTGGGCAGGAACAGGAGAGCCGCGATGAGCAGCCCGGCGACCTGCAGCAGCCTCTTCTCCTTCCGCCTCATCTCTCCGGGAGGAAGCGCGACTGAAGCGGCGGGAAAACTAGCGAGTCCCCGACTCCCTTGGCTTTCCGAGCGGAGACAACTTTCCCTCTGACTGAGCGGGGAGACGGACTGCTTTTCAAGCTCGTTGAAAAACCCCGACGGACGCAACGTCCGGTTGGGACTTTCACAATAAAGGTTGCTTGGACTTTTCTCGATGCAATTTTTTTTTTTAAAGAAGAAAGACTCGCTATGTTCCCTGTGAAAACAGCACCTGTGGTAAATGTAAAATATCAGGACATGTGAAGTTGAAGATTTAAAAAGACGTTAACAATTCCCACATCATAAAATGTCATACGTGCACCGCTCCCTCCAGCTTTATCCTAAATATGGTGCTGAAGGATCAAAAAGCTAAAACTGGTGGAATAGATATCTGCACACTTAAAGCTACGCAGATAATAAATGTGTGAATATAAAATGTTTTGAAACAGTTTTAGTCAATTGCATTCATAATGTCACAATAAAGTTGCACATGATCAAATCAAATTATTTTCAGTAATTTTGTATTCAATTGCCTGTTTGCAAATAAAATCGTCTTGATAAAGTTCAGTCTAACAAACAGATAAGATAGGGCAAATTAAGCGTAAAACAGTTGAGAAAATAAAGAAAAATGGCACTCATAAAAACATTTTTTCTTCTGTTGTACAGAAAAAAGCTTAATTTCTGTCGACTTCTGGAAGTTATTAATGTACAACTACATAATAAAAGAACATTTAATAAACTAGTGAGCAACACCTCTACGACCAACATGAAGTATGTCTAACAATCTGAATGGAGCATCCAGCTTTGGCTGCCATTCTGCATCTAATATTTAATTATACAGACGTTTTTATTAATTATATTATTTCTATGTAATTAGATTAATGTTGTTCTGCTAGCCACCTCTCTCTCTCTCTCTCTCTCTCTCTCTCTCTCTCACATATATGCTTTTGTTTTGAAGGGTCGATCACCTAACTTCCTGTGACTTTCTGATTCGCTCTGTCAAACTTGATCCAGCTCATGTTTTTTTTAAAGACGACTGGGAGGGATAATCGACAGTGCACACCCGTGACAAGCTGCTCTGGATGTAGTGCTGAGAGGCAGAAAGACTGGAAGGTGAACGAGCTTCTTCCTGCTCAGAGAAGACCGGCTGATCCCAACAGAACAGACCAGGACACCCCACCACCTTCCTGTTGGGCTCAGCGTTCCTTCAGGATGAGGACCGCCGACCCAACTCATGGTGCCGACCAGCCAGGGGAATTTATAGAAAGTTATATTTCTAATGAATCCTCAGAGTTCGTACAGTGTTACGTGTTATCGGAACTAAATCAGAGATCTTAATGATGGTCAACACGTTTACATTTGTTATGAAACCACAAGTCAAAATGAATCGCCTGTAAAGAGTTAATCTTTTGTATGATGAGGGTAAAACTGTGCAACACGTGTGTTCAGTGTCTCTTTGAAGGGAAACTGTGACGCTTCCTGTGTCATTTCTCTGATGCTGTCCTCATCCCTCAGACATGTTGGATCCTCTCCTTCCTTTTTGAGCCGTAACAGGAAGCCAGGAAGCATCTGGACCCGTTCTCCGTTCTTCCCTGTGAGTCATTGTGTTGCTGCCTCCTTATCCCTGAAGCAATCATTCTCAAGGCCGCACTTGCAGACAGACGGTGGCCACAAAGGCTGCAGAGCGCCGTCACCGCGCTGCTCTTCCTTCATGAACGCCTCTCTGAATCAGAGCTTTTGTAAAGCGCCGTCCCATCTGATCAGCGTGAAGGAGCGAGCAGGTGTCGGCTCAACGGGCAGAATGTCCTTTCACCAGCGACTCGTCAAACATCAGCAGGCGTCTGCCCCGCTGCCCTGCCCTTGAGCAAGAAGCTTGACCCTGATAACGCAGACCTGTCACGGCCTCAGTGGGTCGGTGCCCCTCTCGGTGCATTCACTCTCCCACAGAGACCACAGCGCTGAGCTCCTGCCTCTGAGGTTATTCAGACTGATGCTAAAACCACATTCAGCTTCCTGAATGGTTTGTTCCCTCCAGTTGCTCTTACTGTCCCGCCCCCATTGTCTGTTCAGTGTGAGCTGCAGACTGAACACAGGTTCTGTAAGTCAACGAATCTTTTCATGCAGCCACCAAAGTGCATCACTGCATCAGACTGTGGAAGAGGTGGCTCGCTTTCCAAATGAGCTTTTCATTCAAGAATAACGTAAAAAGGCCGTCTGCAATATGTTTTATAACCAACGGTGAACGATCGTTTCCCATTTAAGGAAAGTGTGTGAGGCACAACTAAAGGGTCAGCTTCTGTTTTGTGACAGCAGCTGAGAGATCTGAACCTTTAACCTTTCCACGGTTTGAGGAGGCTGATATGAGTGATCTATGTAAGGAGTAAAGTCACTAAGCAACCCACACATTAACTCACATTTCCATATAATGTGTATTTGACCTGCAGGAGCGGATGCTTACAGCTCAGATCATTGGAACAGAATGGTGCTTGAGTGAATCTCATAAGGGGAGTCGTGGCACGGAGGCTACCTGAATGAGCTCCGCTAATGGCTTTCAGCAGAGACGAGTAAATCAGTGATTTGCCATCAGGGGATATTAATACTGTCATATCCTCTGCTTTGATGCACTGAGAATTACCTGGGTTTTATATTGTTGTTTCACCCCCCGAACCTCTTTCAAACCCGCTCTGAGCCCGTGACACGAGCAGGAAGAGTTATAAAGCGTAAATCCCCTCCACATTCAGAGGTTGCCGGGTTCATCCATAATTCATGCGGGAAGACGCTGAACAGATTGAATTGTCACAACTCAGGCTGGTAGAGGAGCAGAACAAGAGAGGGATGAGTCTCTCTCTCTCTCTCTGAGTGTCCAGAGCAGGAGTGGAAGGAGAGGATTAGCAGAGATACTCCAACATATTCTGGGTTCTCTGTCAAACAATATGTCAAATATGCAGTTAACCCACACTCGTTATTCTTACTGTATGCAGCTGTCAAATACAAGTGTTATGAGAGATTAGACTGGTTTGGAAATGAGGATTTATTCATGGTGGGTCAGAGGTCACAGGGAAGAGTCCGGTCGGCTGCCACTTGAACAATAATGAGTCCGGGGCAGTTGGGGGTCAAGAAGAGGAGGTCGGCGTCTCTGCTGTGCCATCAGTGACAGTCAGCCTATGCAGCAAAATCATGAGAATTGCTGCTGCAAAATTCAATTTATGCTAATTCAAAAGCAAAAATGAACTGAGCAAGCAAACCCGAGTGACGCCTCGGCCAAGAGTCCGGCCCTCATCTGGCTGAGAAGCTTTTCACGTGGGAATATACAAATAAACACAGTCAACACAAAGTGGAAAAGAGCACTTATGGTATATGGACATTACAGTAATTATCCAGAGTGAAACTGTGAATCAGAGACAGTATGCTGTCTCTGATTCCAGGCAAAGTGTGTCCACGCACTGATACCAGGTTATATTTATGGTCTGTCTGTCTGTCTGTCAGCAGGATTATGGAAAAGGTCCTCGCCCAACTTGGTGGAATGATTTTCCCTCTTGGATGCTCCTGTGGTGGATCAAACCTGACAAAGATCCCTCTGGGGGGCCTCGCTGTGCAGAAAATAGAATGACGTTCCCTCCTGGATGCTGCTACGGTAGATAAAACATGATGAGGATCCCACTGGGGGGTCCGCTAGTGGAGAAAACATGATGTAGGGCCCTGGGGGTCCCTACAGTACAACACCTGTAAAGTGGCCTCTGGGTGGCCTTCCAGTGGAGAAAACATGATGAAGCTTTTCCAGAAGAGAGAAGAAGATGAAGTGCCCTGTTGGAAGCCCTGAGGTGGATCACATGTGACAGAGTCATCTCAGATGCCCTCACAATGGAGACAATATGATGCATTTCCCTCTTGGGTGTCCTTATGATAGATATATTATAAAATGCCATTTATGACGACCGTCCATGGGTGAAAACGTGATAAAATACCTTCTTTGCCGTCCTTTCAGAGGAGATAACACAACAATGCCCCCAGGCAGCTGAAACATGAGGAAGTGCCCTCGAGGTGCCGAACGAAAACCTTATGAAGTGTTTCTGGAACCACCAAACTGTTTTAAAAACCTCATAAAGGGCCCTCGTGGATGCAGAGCACTAACGGCTGCCCTCCAGTGCCGAACGGCTCACATGCAGCTGCAGAACTTTTAATGCAGATGCAAATACACAACTTATTTTAACATTGCGAAGGTCTGCACCAAAGAGGTGATGTCATCGGTTCGATATGTTTGGATGTTTGTCAGCAGGATGATGAAAGATGCTCTGAGCTAAAGTTCATGAACCGTGGATACGGTGCAGCCCGGGTCCAGTGGTCCGGTTGCCTTTCTAGAAGGGTTATGCATTCAAACCCTGTAAACTCCTTAAAGGTCTGTAATAAAGGATCAGGGAGAAGACGTCTGATCACAGTTTGTCCTCCATTTCCTTTGAAGTTCTTTTAGTTGAGGGGGAAAGAAAAGAGATAATAAACCCCTCTGATTGGTTGTCACCAGGCTGGTGGTGGCATCCTGTTAAATCTCCATTATTTGAGTCTGGTGTTATGAATTGGGGTGTTTATTTCAAAATAAGATCAGATTACATAAATGGATACAATGTGTGACACAACGTACCGTACATTTAGTTTACAGTATTGTTGTGACAAACTCAGCATCGATAAGAGATGAAACCACAAGAAAAGACGAGAGTTGTACACTTGAGGAGCCGTTTATGTATTTATGTATTTATTATAAGTAAACAGCTACAGGTGTGGTGTCCACCCTTTCAATTGTGTGTTTACCTGTTTCTTTTCATTCTGTTTCCCTGAATGACTGAAGGTGTGTGACTGAAAGCCGGCCTGTGATGAAAGAATGAAGCGCTCCTTCGTGTGTTAGCATGACTAAAACAGTGTTCACTGGCAGAGTGGCAGCAGCAACAAACCCCTAAAATAGACGTAGTTCCTGTTCACATCCTCACAAGCCGACAAACACAATGTTGTGAAGCCGCGTGTGAGATCTTCGTAACACACGATTAACACAACGCTGCTCTGAACCCGTTCAAACTATTTCTGTTCCTGCTCAACGCGGCGTGTTTTTAATTTAGATGAATTGTGATTAGCTGAGCGCCGCTGGCACCTGCAGACACAACAGATAAATATGAGCAATTCTTTCTGCAGCTTTAGCCCAGCTCACCTTTCTGGAAGTGAGAAACTGAAATTTCTCCCTTTGGATAATTAAGCAGGGATCTTTCTGTTGCACAAAATGAGTGTGATGCACTCGACCTGTGAGGGTTTGATGAGAGGAAGTCGCTCCTGGTGATGAGGCATCAAACCTCAATGTGTAGCTGTCCCTCTGTCAGCTGATCAATCAGGTGAAGGGTCCACACAATCTCCTCGGGAAGATGGTAGAATATATACATATATTAAAGAGGCCAAACACAGATGAAGATCCTCATCAAGGATGGAAAAGGAATCAGCAAATATTGAAAATCGATTCATTTTTAAGCGAAGATGTTCCTCTGATGATGTCTGATGTGAAACTAAACTAGTTGCCTTTAAATGTAGTGTTGAAAACCCAGACATTACTTTGGCCTTTAGGATGTTTCACCAATTTAAAGAACAATCAATTAATAATAAAAATGTAAAATCCATCATTTAGAATCAGCTTTATTGGCCATGTGTGTTTATTATTATTATTATTAATAGTGAAAGCCACTGCAGCCCATAAAGCAGATTACTGATGAGATGTGTGAAGTTAGAGGAAGCAACATATGAAGTAAAGGTGTCAAGTCATGGATGGATTTATTTAAAAAGGCTTTAATGCGCTGAGTCAGCAGGATGAGCTACGGATTGGTGACAACCTTGCAGCCTGTGTGTAAATCCTCCAGCACACACAGTTATGTTTCATTGAATGATGTGTTACTTTGGGCAGTAAGCACATTCAAGGCAGAAAAGAAAAGTCCACTAATATAGCCTCTATGAATATGAAAATGTGTGGCGCGCTCCCGTCCTGTTGGTGATGAAGAGGCTGCAGGAACATTCGATTTATGGGAGAAAATGCCCTTTCTTAATGCCACGAAAGGTCAAGAAGTGGTAATTCACCCCAGAAATTACAGTCTTGCATGCAAAGACGGAACGAGATAAGGTTCTGCATGGAGGGTATGTTTCATAGTTCCTCTTTAATTTATTCATCTGGTGCTTTCTTTATAATTGCACAGCTTTTCTGGCTGAATCTGTAACGGAGCGATCCGTCATGTGGAGAGTTTAAGAAGTTCTGCAGCACACGTCCACAACGAGGTTCAAAGTGATTTACATGACCATGAAGAGCATCGAACATGGTGCTGAAGAAACACATGACATGCAGGCATTAAAGAGATTAGAGAGTGAAAAGAGTTACTCGTTCAATTTGAAGTATGAGATGACTCAGTTTACACAATGTCACATCACAACACTCTGGGACACAAACACCGGTCTCCTGGATGAAAGTCGTGTGTTTGTCCAGCTTCTCTTCGGCCCTCTGAGCGTTTCACCTGATGGATTTCATTTGACAAAAACTCCTGATGTACTTCCTATAGGCATCGTTTCCATATGACTCACCGCTGCTTCTCCTTTAAGCTGATGGAGCTGATGGAGCCCACACGGTCACTAACTACTACTGAATAAATATTACCTCATTTTAGGAAAAAAAAAGAAGCTAGAAGCAGATCTACAATATGCATTTGAACACATCCAGGATGTGAAATCCTGGAAAAACTGGTTAAAGCTGACGGATCCCAGCGTACAAGTGAAGGATCACTTGGATGAAGCAGAAGACGAGGACATTAAGGAACATCTGTGTTATGTCCAGCAGCTACTCAACCTCTCCAGGGAACAACGCATCTTAAAAACACGAGCGCTCCATTGTGTGGCGTTTGGCAGCCAAATCAAAGGTTTTTTATAAATATGCAAACGTCCTTCTGTGTTTAAATGATGAAGTCTGCTCTTTGTGTGCATAATGAACTGTGCAGCTCCAGTATTGTCTCAGACTCGTGGTGTGACTGGCAGAGAAACCAGTCTGTTGCACAGAGCTGTTCCTGGACCAGTGCCGTGGAGCTGCCTCCACTGGTCCCAGTGCTATCTGCCTCCTGCATCCAGTGGCATTACAGTAACTCTGTATTTGTGCCAGCTTTCATTTCAGTTGTGCTACCTTCCTCAGAAATGTGACAAAGACTGCCAGGTGGTCGTATCTTTCCCGAGTAATGTCTGTCATTGCCTA
This sequence comes from Cottus gobio, assembly GCA_023566465.1. Taxonomy (NCBI): domain Eukaryota; kingdom Metazoa; phylum Chordata; class Actinopteri; order Perciformes; family Cottidae; genus Cottus; species Cottus gobio. The sequence goes on along the minus strand of CM042229.1, from coordinate 1,083,311 downwards.
GAAGCCGGTCCCAGCTGTGGGACACTAGATTGGCTCCATCCTTCCAGTTTACTGTCTGCTGCGCTCATTTTCAGGCTCTGGTTGCTTGTTGTTGTTTTTTTGTTGCTCTCCAATGTGTCAATTCTGGTCTCGAGCGCTTCATAATGTGCTCTCTTCCTTCCATTGATGGGAAATTGCTGACCTTAAGTTTTTCCAGAAGACGTGTTGTTTGATTCTGAGTTTCAGAGGTTTTTGCTCTATTCTAAGTTATAGTTTCTGTGCACCAGCGGCTGAGTCCGTCCCTCAGCTGCTCAAATATCCCATCACTTCTGCAAGAGTTTGGTCCTTGTTTTGATAAATAAGTTTGATATTGTTGTAAAAGTAGCTCGTCTGTCCACAGGGTGTAAAACAGAGAAGTTATTTCCTTTGCTGCCTGCAAACATGCATCTACATCTTTTCTGTCTTGGAAATTTGATAGAAGAAGAAAAGATAAATTGCATTGAATAAATGAAAAAAGCTATTTGGAGAAGACGTACTTACTGTACTTATTTTAACTATGTTGTATCCTGTGAAGGTTAAATTGGATGAGACATTGAGATTCCTAGGAAAAAAGCACAAGGATGAGGACTAACCTTTAATAGGATGCCTGGATACGTGAGTTTTATTGAATGTTATTTTATAATAAATGAAGGTACCCAGATATTTATAGCACTAAACTCCCGCAGACTATTTTTGGTTTTGTTACACTAGAACTAGAGCTGAGGAAAGTATACCTGCCAAAGACGATGATTACACTTCCTCACCTCCTCCTTCACCATCTGGTGCGCTGCAGCCACCGCCAAGGGTCATCGGCTCTGCTGAGGAGGTGATTGTCCACAATCTGCCATCTCCAGGACCCTGAGGAGGTCTAGACTACAGCTGACCCCTCCCACCCTGGACACAAACAGTTTGATCCACTACTCCTGGTAGGGGGTCGGGTCGGTGTGGACCCAAACACCACAAAGGGTTATGGTTATGGTTAGGGTTATGGTTATGGTTCCTGACTGCACCGCCCTGCACCACTGTGCATTTAATAATATAGACACTCAAATAACAGACATAATTTAACATACTTGTGTATATTCGTTTTTATATATATATATATTTTATGGTATATTTTTTCATATTTAAACATTTGAATGATGTATTTTTACTATTGTTTATTGGTATGCACTAATAAAGTCACATTCCTTGTACATCTCTGGTCTGGTCTTTAAAGTGAAACACTACCATCAGGTTCACCCCGACAGGTCGGCTTCGGTTTACAACACGATTTAAATTGGAAACTCCTCCAACAACAATGTGTTCAAGCTCAAATTAAACAGTGATTTCTCAACAAAAGAGTGAAGCTGCTGAATGTAAAACGAGGAGAGCTTCAGAAATGTGTTTGGGTTTCCCCTTTTATGTCTTGTGTATCGTCATCTTAAGACATCCAATCAGTTCCTCTTCATCTCAGGATGCTGCTCATACTATATTTGTGTTGTTAACATTGTGTGTAAGCTTGCTCACCACGTTCTTGCATTGCGTCTCATTAAAACATATCAGAATCCACTGTTGGCTTCAAAAGCCATCATCCTTTGTAGTGTTTGAATTACGTCTGAGCTGTGCTCCATAATAACAGTGATATACGAGTAGGGAGATAAGAGCAGCTCACCGAACATCATCATCATCATCAAACAGGTCTGAGAGCTTTCTACTGAAACAGCATCACAATGCCATGCTCTTCACAACACTAAGAGCTTTTCCTGCTTCTCATCAAGCGCTGCATAGTACACATAGTACACAAGTATGTTGTCATTATTATCATTATGAAGCTCTAGTTGGCAATGCGGACCATGAGCTTCATCTTCCTCCATTAGGAACAAAAAGAAAAGTACCTGCATTCAACGTCATAATTCTTCTCTCATTTTCAGCATTTCTCTCCGTGCATCTAAAAGCCATCCATCTCTATACAGAAGATGATATGCATTCAAAAGGGTGTTTTCTATGCAGCAGCCTAACGTCTATTTGCCCGTCTCTCTCTCGGCCTCTTCCTCAGGCTTCCTCAGTCTCTCTGAGCTTCATCAACATAACCAGCCCTTCCACTTTTCTTCTCATTTTCACATTTATTTTCTTCCCACCTGCCTTGATAGCTTCTTCAGCCTCGAACCAACAGCGGCCTTAATGAGTCCGGCAGATGGAGCAGCTATGTATCTACTTAAGGACAACGCATTCCCCCAAGAAGGAGCCATGAAAGTAGGAATAATAGTTTCAAGCAAGCTGACCTTCAAATATGAAAAATACTGCATTTTAACGACCAAACCAGTGGCTTTGCACATTTTATCCAATTACCTAGAGACTATGCCTCCATTGTATATTGCCAGCTGATTGGCCATCGGGAAGTTCGGTTAGACTCCCTTCGAGTTTTTATTTTTCAATTTCTGGTGTCAGTGGGGCCAATCTAATAATGTCAATATTAGAGGAGAACAAGCAAAGAGTGTATTAGAGTTACAATCGTCTCCAACTCAAAGTTGAATCTCAGTCCCAGGACATCCGATGTGCTAACGGTAGCTACGCTGTTCAGGTTTGCATGTTTGCTCGTGCACAGTTTCCACTGATGGCAGACTCACATCCTTTATGTCGGACCATGTTTATCAAAGCAGACCTCTCATTTCTCAATATAGAGGGGTAATGACGTCTGTCCCTACCAGTTGTGTTCAGCGCTAGCTAGCTCGCTAATCGAGGATTCCTCCATGCTGAAACACTGAGGCTGAAAACTGCAAACAAAACAATACAAACATGCAGTGCATATTCTTAAATATTACATTTTCACAAATTAGAAAAACGAGTATATAGATATACATTTCATATTTATACAGGATATAACTCACTGCGTAGCTTTAGGATGGATCCACGTGGTGCGATCGGATGGAGCGGCCCACCGACAAATGTTTGCTCAACCAGAAGTAATGTGGTCGGACACCATATAACCAGAACAGGAAGTGACTAAACCGGAACAGGAAGTGACTAAACCGGAACAGGAAGTGACTGTACCGGAAGTGACTAAGCCAGAAGTGCCATCATGACAAACAAGAAAATGATTTGCTAATAATTGTATCTTTAAATAAACAACCATTAATTAAACAAAATGAAATTGAAAAAGAGGCTGAAGCTGCATCCTGAGCTACAACGTTAGCATCCTAACATGTGGATGATCTGTAGAAGACTACAGAAGACACCACAGGTGGAGCTTACAGGTGTGTGTTCAGGATCATCAGCTCACGCATGAGCCGCTGGACCAGCAACAAGAGGTTAGATCCATGCTTTATTTATAGATCCATGCTTTATTTATAGATCCATGCTTTATTTATAGATCCATGCTTCATTTATAGATCCATGCTTTATTTATAGATCCATGCTTTATTTATAGATCCATGCTTTATTTATAGATCCATGCTTTATTTATAGATCCATGCTTCATTTATAGATCCATGCTTTATTTATAGATCCATGCTTTATTTATAGATCCATGCTTCATTTATAGATCCATGCTTTATTTATAGATCCATGCTTCATTTATAGATCCATGCTTCATTTATAGATCCATGCTTCATTTATAGATCCATGCTTCATTTATAGATCCATGCTTTATTTATAGATCCATGCTTCATTTATAGATCCATGCTTCATTTATAGATCCATGCTTTATTTATAGATCCATGCTTTATTTATAGATCCATGCTTTATTTATAGATCCATGCTTTATTTATAGATCCATGCTTTATTTATAGATCCATGCTTCATTTATAGATCCATGCTTTATTTATAGATCCATGCTTCATTTATAGATCCATGCTTCATTTATAGATCCATGCTTCATTTATAGATCCATGCTTTATTTATAGATCCATGCTTTATTTATAGATCCATGCTTTATTTATAGATCCATGCTTTATTTATAGATCCATGCTTTATTTATAGATCCATGCTTCATTTATAGATCCATGCTTCATTTATAGATCCATGCTTTATTGTTCATATTGTAAAACAGTTCACTTAAACAATACTCTACATTGTGTCTGTATGCCTCGGCCAACGAGAGCGTGATGAGTTATGAAGTCTGAATGTGAGGCTGAGGGAATAAAAAGATGAATGAGATCATGCAGCGGCGCTTCACTGCCTTCTCGCTCCAGTCTTCCAACGAGCGCCTTGTCTTTGTAATCGAAAAGACATACAAGATATTTCAAGTCAAAGAGAATCCAGTGTTATCGGCCTGAGCTTCTATCTGTTATTCATTAAAGTCAAATACTGCAGAACCATATTCCAGCACTCAGGATGCTGATGGACGGTGAACAGCAGCATGTTTCCATCACGCATCAAGGGAACGTGAGACGTTTAAAACATGACGTGAATGTGAACGTGAGCTCATCCGAATCAAATTAACTGACAGGAACAAACACATTAACAGGGAAAGGAGAACGTTGTTTAATCAGGTGGTTTGGTTTGATAAAAAACATCCCGAAAGCTGCTTTTGAAGCAGCGCTCAGTAAAACTAAAGCATCCGTCAGGCCGATCACACGGAGTCGTCTGCATCTTCACTTCTGATCCTGCTGGAGTAAAGGTACTTTATATTCTTTCCATCTCCGTACAAGTTGTGTGCAGTGCAAAAAGAAAATAGCTCCTCGAACACAACACACCGCCACGGTACATAATTCAAGTGGCAATTATGTGTCCTTTAAAAACAAATTAGTATCGTATAAAGAAAGAAAAGACAGGCTTGTTCTACACCTCAACTTTTAGTTGTGCTTAGTATTGCAGCATGAAATCTGTGGATGCAAAAGAAGGCTTTACATGAGTGGAGGTGAATGTCTCTTCTAGTGTTGTCGATCTTATAATGATAATTAAAGTAACGACACCTCGTCTCTCTACGCTGATGCAGACGTTCTTGTGGAGGAACATCTGAAACCTTTATTCAATCCCACCTGTGGCTGCAGGAGGAGGAGGAGGAGGAGGAGGAGGAGGAGGAGGAGGAGGAGGAGGAGGAGGAGGAGGAGGAGGAGGAGGAGGAGGAGGAGGAGCAGGAGGAGGAGGAGGAGGAGCAGGAGGAGGACCAGGGGAACCCATGAGAACAAGAAGGGTCAGAAGGACTTTCTCCTGCAGTCTCATGAGTTATATAATCCACGCGCTCCCTTATTAATGCTGCTCGGGTGGTTTTCCTCACTTTCATACTTTCATACTTCCCAACTCTTTTGAAAACACAAAGTGATGTTGATTCAACGATCAGGTACCAAACGCAGCTTCTGAATGACGGCGGTTGAGCTCGTGATGTGAACCCTCGAGCTCACGGATCAGATGACATTGTTATGAAGTATAAATACATATGAGGGTCAGCTACAGTCCAGCTGCTTGAATAGATCCAAACTGGAGCATTGGACTCAAACAAATTCACCTGACAATCAATTATCATCATAAATCAAATGTCTACATTGATACTAATGGCATTAAAAAAGGATGGACGGCCAATCAAGTCCTCAGACATTTAATATTTCACTTTATTATATTTTCTGTCGGGTTTCTTACCCTCCAGATGCCGTCTTTCCACATTTCCTTTCCATGAGCCGCCTCTCTCCTCCTGATTGAGGCCGTGAATGAGTCTCACTGTATCTGCAGCTTCTTTTGCATTGAACAGCTTCAGATCCTCATCTGCATGAAACCACATTAAGCAGATACATAAACCAGCCAGGCGCAGGGAGATATGCTCAAAATGAATTCATGAACGCTGGATTTCTTACTCATTCCATCTTTGTGTGATTTCTCTTCATGAGAGCAAAGCGATGGTTTCCATATTGATTGGCAGGGAAAGATTCACAGTTTGCTCCTTTACTCCAGTTCCTCTTTAAAGATCCGGCGTTGGTTCCTGAAGCCTCGGTTCTCCAGACCTGTAACAACCTCGTCTGGGGCTGAGGATGCATTGTGTTGAGTGGATCATGTTAGAACATGTATGTGTATCTACTGTGATGCCTTAGTGTGTTTTAAAGAGCTTCAACACTGTGAGGGACATTTGAGGGAAAGCAGTGCTTTCCAACGATCATCTTCTTTTTATTCTTTCTAAGTTAAGTGTTTTGTCTTCTTTTGTCTGACTTGATAAAATGTTCCATGTAATGAATTCATATGGTCATTCATTCATTCATTCATTCATTCATGAGTATTATTTGAAACAGAAACCTGATTGAATTTGACCGTAACAACAAGATAACTGTTAATGTTCAACAAAAACGTAGTCAGGGTTTAAAGCATCATGGCTGGACTTCAAATAAATTCAAAGTAACAATTAATTAAAGTAACCTTTGATGTGTTTCACCTGAAGGCCACTTCCCATCTTCACTGGTCATCAACCCCAGTTTGTTCTCTGGAGGTGGAGATCAAGCGGCGACGGTGAATTAGACGTTTGTGCCGGAACAAGTTTCATTCACGTGAACAACATTGTAACATTTTGAATGTTGTGTTTACAACTTATGGCCAAAAAAAATGAAACTAATGCTTTAATTAAATGAGCTTACATTGTGTCGTGGTTTAGGCCTAAAGCTGGACCGGCTCCACCTTGAAGCTTTCATCCAGAGCTCCAGTGAACTTCCCTCACTCCCTGATTATTACCCATCAGATAAGAAACTCACTGCCGTAACAATCGATTTGGCTCAGGCTCATCGATCAGCTCATTGATAACACAGTAGATTATTGCAGCTGATTGATGAGGTGCTCTTACAGTCCTAACTCATCAACAGCATTACGGGGATGAGTGATGCCGGCGTGGCCTCCGGCTGAGCTCTATCGACAGGCCGGACTACGGAGCTTTCACTGTCAACCAACACTGTATCAGTGCATCGGCCGGCAGCGGGCAGGAATCAAGTAATTGATAAAGCATTAGATGATTCAGCGCCTCATCCATTACACACAGCAGTCAATGTGACAGGCCGGGCCGAGCAGGTCCTCCAGTGAGCGGGTCCGTAATGCGGGCTGACGCCTGCAGGAGGTAAAGGCAGCATGGAGGTGAGTTCAAGGTCACGCAAAGGTCAAATGATTATGAAAGTCATATTCCTTTATCGGTGAAAAGCATAAATATCAGGTGAATATGTTAAATCATGTATAGGTGGGTTAGAATGTGTTTTTCCTTTAGTTTTTTTCTGTTAAAAAGCCGGGTCGGGATTTTCCATCCAACTCAATACTCTCTTCTCTTAATTTCCTGAAGCCTCCAGCGGTCGCCTAGCAACAGTCCGCACACAACAGCCGGTAAATCAGCTAATTGTCAGATTTTACACCTTTTTTTTAATAAATGATGATGTGTTGATTGCTGAGTTGTGGAGTTCATATTGATGGATTTTGTCATGAGGTCACTTTAGCGTCATAAACTCTCGGCTGTATTTTCCTGTTAGAGACTCAACGTGACGCCGAGGCCTCCGGACATGTCGGGGAGGAACGAGCCGCCGGACCGAGACCACCAGAGCAACACAACCAGAGCATCACAACCAGAGCAACACAACCAGAGCAACACAACCAGAGCAGAGCAACCAGAGCAACACAACCAGAGCAGAGCAACCAGAGTATCACAACCAGAGCAGAGCAACCAGAGCAACACAACCAGAGCATCACAACCAGAGCATCACAACCAGAGCAACACAACCAGAGCATCACAACCAGAGCAACACAACCAGAGCAACACAACCAGAGCATCACAACCAGAGCAACACAACCAGAGCAGAGCAACCAGAGCAACACAACCAGAGCAGAGCAACCAGAGTATCACAACCAGAGCAGAGCAACCAGAGCAACACAACCAGAGCATCACAACCAGAGCATCACAACCAGAGCAACACAACCAGAGCATCACAACCAGAGCAACACAACCAGAGCAACACAACCAGAGCATCACAACCAGAGCAACACAACCAGAGCAACACAACCAGAGCATCACAACCAGAGCAACACAACCAGAGCAACACAACCAGAGCATCACAACCAGAGCAACACAACCAGAGCAACACAACCAGAGCAACACAACCAGAGCATCACAACCAGAGCATCACAACCAGAGCAACACAACCAGAGCATCACAACCAGAGCAACACAACCAGAGCAACACAACCAGAGCATCACAACCAGAGCAACACAACCAGAGCATCACAACCAGAGCATCACAACCAGAGCATCACAACCAGAGCATCACAACCAGAGCAACACAACCAGAGCAACACAACCAGAGCATCACAACCAGAGCATCACAACCAGAGCAACACAACCAGAGCAACACAACCAGAGCAACACAACCAGAGCATCACAACCAGAGCATCACAACCAGAGCAGAGCAACCAGAGCAGAGCAACCAGAGTATCACAACCAGAGCAACACAACCAGAGCATCACAACCAGAGCAACACAACCAGAGCAACACAACCAGAGCATCACAACCAGAGCATCACAACCAGAGCATCACAACCAGAGCATCACAACCAGAGCAACACAACCAGAGCATCACAACCAGAGCAACACAACCAGAGCAACACAACCAGAGCAACACAACCAGAGCAGAGCAACCAGAGCATCACAACCAGAGCAACACAACCAGAGCAGAGCAACCAGAGCATCACAACCAGAGCATCACAACCAGAGCAACACAACCAGAGCATCACAACCAGAGCAACACAACCAGAGCAGAGCAACCAGAGCAGAGCAACCAGAGCAGAGCAACCAGAGCAGAGCAACCAGAGCAGAGCAACCAGAGCAACACAACCAGAGCATCACAACCAGAGCATCACAACCAGAGCAACACAACCAGAGCAACACAACGTGGAGACTCGAGTGTCCACTCGAGTCTCCACGTTGTGGAGTTGTGTGTGTGTGTGTGTGTGTGTGTGTGTGTGTGTGTGTGTGTGTGTGTGTGTGTGTGTGTGTGTGTGTGTGTGTGTGTGTGTATAGGTGTGTGTGTGTAGGTGTGTGTGTGTAGGTGTGTGTGTGTAGGTGTGTGTAGGTGTGTGTAGGTGTGTGTAGGTGTGTGTGTGTGTGTGTGTGTGTGTGTGTGTGTGTGTGTGTGTGTGTGTGTGTGTGTGTGTAGGTGTGTGTAGGTGTGTGTGTGTGTGTGTGTGTGTGTAGGTGTGTGTGTGTGAGAGAGAGACCTGGCTCCGCGCTGTGATAAAAGGCCAGCTGCCACCTCCACTTCCTGCCACATGGCTGCTGCTGCTGGACGGAGAGATTAGAGAATAAAGGAGTGATCACTGGGATCCAGAGAGGAAACACAACCTGCAGCCTCTGAAGAGAAAAGGTAGAAGCGGTAATGGACAGGCAGCGATTGGGTCTGCGTTGCATCAGCAAAACTGCATTGTGCGTCTATAATTATGCATTCATACGGAGGCTGCAGGCAGTTTTATTTGGTACACTTACGACACTTCAAATCAACATCGCATAATTCATTCTGATAGCATAACACACGTTGGTGTTAAAAAAAGAATCATTTCAACCAGATCACCAGGAAAATGGATTCGTTCTTTGTGTTTTATGGACTTTGCAATGTGAATATTTGAAGATTGTGTAAATAAATAGTTTGAAGCTGGCTGTGCATGTGCAAAGAGAAATGCAATCAGCAACTGTAGGCATGGACAGGAAGGCTCAGCTGACCTTGACATGTGCCGACGAAGGTCAAATGGAAAACATATTTTACTTCAGTCGAAGGCGTATTGAGTGATTTTAAATTGGACCAGCTGATAAATGCAGTGATAAAATCCCACTTTTCTTTACAGGTGCGGCTGTTATCTAAGTTCAAGTCCGTTTAATTTAAGATTTAAGAGGTTTCTACATGTTTGTATCTCAACCTCCATGTTCCCTCTCACGCTTCATCTTTAACATGCAGGAAGCAGCACATTTTATGATTGTTTTAAAGATGTTGTTGTTTACCTACAGATCATTAACGGCTCCATCATGTCTCTCTAACCTTTTACAACCTTTTACTCACCGTCTCTCTACAAGGAGTCCTCAGTGTTCGCTCTCCTCAGAGATCAAGGTGACCTTGACATTGTCTCCACTTGTTTCCTCGTGGACTCCCATGATGCACTTGGCTCCATCATCCTAACCATCATTAATAGTCCTGAAGGTCCTTTAGGTTCTGTTGATCGTCCCTCAACCCGAACCCTGAAATACTCTCAGATCCCAGACCCGTCTCCAGGTTTCCGTTCCTCAATTATTAATGTAACACAAACGTATTGTTGGTTTCAAGGCAGCTCGCTGAACATTCATTAAGATTAACATTCATTCATTCATTATATTCATTCTCATAGCTCTCCATTATTCTTTAGAATTTGTATCAACCTGGATTTGCCCTCCTTTGTTATTGCCACATATTTGTACTATTTCTTTTATGATTTCTTACATGTACACAGTGGAACAAGCCGACCTGGTGCTCAGCACGAGGTCCTCAGAGGAAATGTCCTCAACGTTCCTGTAAAAACATCCTGTGAATGCCCGACTGGAGGTTATGGTTCTTTATATCACGGCATGAGGACAGAGCATCGGGTCTCAACATGTCTGATAAAGTCACGTCACTTTAATATCTTTGCTTTTCAGTTAAATTATAGATTTCTTTCCTCTCCGTACGTTCACCTTGCAGCCGACAGACAGACGGGTCATTAGTGCCTTTAATGGGAACAGGATGATGCTTGTTGCTATGGATACTGTTCACTGCTATATCCATACATTAGTACCACCGTCTCTGAGGAATATCTTTACATTGACTGATCGTGAGCAGGCTTTAGATCCAGGAGTGCAGATTGTTGATTATTGTGATTTATTTAGATGCAGAAGGTAATTTATGTTCAACTCATTTTATATTTCAATGATTTCTTTGTGTGAGTTTACTCGTGTAACGTAACTTCACAACATATCTGGTTCTGTGATTGTTCCACAGCGTCTTTACTGCGTCACTAGTTCTTAGCGTTGCGTATCCGCGTGGGTGCGTTTCATTTGTGCGTCAGCATGCGGATGCTAGTCGACTCTCCCTTGTTCAGTTGGTGCCAGCACCACACAGTTCAGTTAACTCCTGTATGAGGATACTAACCCATTTATTTCACCCTGGTGGAAAAGAAACATGTTCCAGGTCAGCAGTGACCAAATCAACTTTATTACATCTTAGTAGTTGCTCAGAGGGTCGGTGGTTCGATTCCCGGCTCCGCTAGTCCATGTTGATGTGTCCTTGAGCAAGACACTTAACCCTCATTGCTCACCGTTGCTGTGTCTACGGTCTACTGTATATCATGTAAGTCTCTTTGGAGAACAGCCTCAGATAAATGAATGTAATGTTAGAGAAGGCCATGAAGACCTTCACGATCCCCTCGGAGGCTCGAGTGGAAGTTCAGCTGCAGTTCTGCAGTACAAACGTGGGACTTTGTCAAGAATTTGTTATTCATTCCTTTTTTTTCGATCCAGGCTGAATGTTACAGCCGGCGGGTTTTTCAAGTTGAATGTTTGCGTTGGCCTTCAGGCTGCAGATCCACTGGCAGTCAACAAGTACTTGGCTGAGATGAGGCGGTTTACAGCCAAGCAAGAGATTTGTTTGTCTTGGGCAAAAACATTATTCTTGTTTTATTGTTTAATTTAGCAATAGAGTAGCGGCAGCATATTATGCCAGAGAGCATTACTTTAATTGGACCATCAGGGTGAGATGTATGAGTGGGCGTGTTGGCCGGTTGGCCACCGGGCTGCAGGATTCAAGTGGCTGCTGGATTCTGGCTGATGTTAGCACCATGTGGAGAGCTCCATTTAACTGATGGACCCAAACGTCACCAACATGGACTGCTGAGCATTCAGTTTGCACATCTCCTCCTGTGCTTCACCGGAGATCAGTGCATCCACAATGACCTGCCGGTGTGAGCCGGTTTAACTCTACTTTTTGGAAGTTTTATATTTGCTGTCGTTGTAGAATTGGCTCTGCTAGTGTGATCATGTTGCCACTCAGGGGCCAGTCTAAGGTGGATTTAACATGTCTTATACATGTTGTATGTCAATATAAACTATGAAATGTTTTTGAAAAGCTACTGAATAAGTTAAAAATGCAGCATATGCTGCAGATCATGCTTCATACGGCCTCCAGCTGACCACCTGTAAGGTCCTCCTCTCAAACCAGAGGGTGCAGAACTATAACATGCACCCTCTGATGCTCTACAACAGCTGTTTTAAAAGTAATCCTACTAGAAAGCCACCTTGCAGCTGAGAATAACCCTTTTGATTGTAATTAAAAGCCCCTTTGTGTGCAATGTGGTGGCAGGAATCCAATCATAAAGCCTTTATTTATTTATTATGTATTTATTTATGTATATATCCTCATACCTTTTGTTTGACCTTTTAGAAAGTGTTTACGCACAGAAACAGCACTGTACATTTTATACTTTATTTCTTACAGCAGATAACAGATTGTTTATGGCCAGAATGAAGAAAAGTGATAACAGTGACCAATTCAATTAACGTACGTAAACACCTGCAGGAATCCTTAAATTCATATTCGTTGTGGTTACTTGTTTTGAACGGCGTCAGCTTCAGAATCTGTTGCTGAGAAAAGAACAATCAGGATTCTGATAGGAGTCAACCTGAGTTCAAGCCTGAAATAATGGAATAACACAAGTATGTGAAGACAATGCATGTTGGGTAATCACATAAAGGTGCTCTTTGGGCCCTTCAGGTGTGCTGTGCTTGTTTATTTTTTGGAGGGCGAAATATGGTCTCAAAAAAGTATAAAATCAAGTTTGTGTTTGTGCAAAAGTAAAAATGCTTTCTTTTTATTCTTCGTGAGGCAAAATGTATTTCTAAGTAGCAGAAAATGTATAAATTTGCATATGACAATAGTTCGTGAAACATGACACCACCGTGTGCGAGGCTCCTCCCATCATACGTGTTTCATCTCAGCTGTGATTATAAAAATAAATTAAAAGAAAACTCCTAAAAACAATTAGCCGTCTTCCTTTCAGCCGTTGTCATTAGCATATAAATCCGTTTGGACTGATTCAGATATTTGTCTGTTAGAAATAAACAATGGACTTCATTCACCCGCCGAGCAGATTTAGGTCCTCGGGAAAAGGGACTCAATTAATTTTAACATTATTATGGACCCGCGGGGTGACCTTAATTCCGCAGTCATTCCCATTTGCAATTCAGAGATAAAGCTCGCTGCCTTTTCACATGGAGGATACAGAATGACCTCCATTACTCAGCAGAACCCAGTTAGAAACCACAAAATAAGATGGGCTCCACGGCGAGCCCGGCTGATGGAGCCCGGTTCTTT
>CM042229.1:1047500-1065000 GCA_023566465.1 Cottus gobio | reverse complement strand
CAACCTTTTCCAGTTAAGTGAATTTCTAAAAGTAATTTAATTATTAAAAAAAAAGAATACCTAAAGAAGACTTTTTTCCAGGAGATTTTCATTTCTCAATTCCAATGGGAAGGTGAAGAAGAGGCCACTTTAGTAAGCCAGGTCTATTTCGGGTTATGGGAAATGGTGAGAACAATGTTTCTCCAATTTTTCATCTGACTAACAGATGGCGAGGAGGGAGGGGGGGGGGGGGGGATCGGGGCTTGAAAGAATAGAAATCGAGGGCGGCGGAGCTGGACCAGCATGCATCATGCTCACCAGCAGAGGGCCGGAGCTACAGAGCATCCTCCATGAGCCGGTCCTCCTCCCAGACCAGTACCCGACTCCTCTAACGGCAGAATCAGGTCCGGGGAGTCGTCTGCACCGTGGAAACAAAGCCACCTTCAGGTCTGCACACTAATAACTGAGGAAATGCTTCATCATCGAGAAAAGCTTTCCGTGAAGTCTTCATCATCATCAAAGAAGTGAGCATAAAAACCAAATCTATTCAATATTATTATTCAGATAATTATCCCAATTACTGCAGCTCTACATTTTGTTCATCTATTTATTTATTTTTGCCATTTTTAGTTCATAGTTTTGGTTTTCTGTGTTTTTACAAATGTGACAAAGACGAGCGAAAAAGATGAATTCAATAAATATGCATGTAAAACTAATCCCTTTAAATAATCAGCCCTTTCATACTTGTCTCTATACTCTCTGCACTTTACATGAAACACAGTCGAGCTGCAGCACACAAACAGTCCAAAGCTGCTGAATGGACGGCGGCGTCATAAACACATCAAAGCCACGCGTGATTTATTTTTACGAGATCTTGGCGTGTGCAAGATATATGGTATGCTGTTGTTTTGGTTTATTCAAGAGCACGAGATACATAGAAGTCACATGCTTTCATTTTACCACACAAGAATGTACATTCATGTATTCAAACTTTGAGAAGGAGAGGTGGAAAAGACTGAGAGGAAGAGGATGAAGGGTGGAATAGAAAGAAACTCAGATTTCTGAAATGAAAAGGGAGATCGGGCCCGTGGGAAACATCTGCTCGGCTGCAGCCCGGAACGTTTCATTTTGATCTTCAGATCCCGATAACGCGTCGCGAGGTTGCGTCTCGCTGTTCGCGCGTCACGTTTCCATTTTTAACTCCGTTGCTGTTTTTCATTAATTCCACTCTTTCACAGCTCGAGAGAATGAAGGCATAATGAAACGCTGCGGGCGGTTTGCAGGCAGCGGAGGGTTGTGTTGTCTGATGGTGTCGGATGCCGTTACACATCTGTCCGTCGTTGTGTGCGTTAAGCAGCAGCGAGGTCAACAGGTTGGATACCAAGATCTCTACAGACTCCTGCAGAGCTGACTCTGGCCAACAAGCCCTTCAAACTAAATGATGAAATATGTTCTTTATATTGTAAACAACAACAACAACATCAACATCATGTCTCAGTGTCTTCTTAAAACCGTCACATCTCTTGCATCTTGTCGAGGTGAGGGAATGATCATGTCCTGGTTTGAGTACGTCTAAAGTGACAATCAAGACTGTATGAGCAGGAACGGGAAAACCTTTTGGTGCCAGATCCAAAACCACAAGTGGGACTACATACAACCCAACCATGTCCAGAAACAACCTACATACAACCCAACCAAACAGCCTACATACAACCCAACCATGTCCAGAAACAACCTACATACAACCCAACCAAACAGCCTACATACAACCCAACCATGTCCAGAAACAACCTACATACAACCCAACCAAACAGCCTACATACAACCCAACCATGTCCAGAAACAACCTACATACAACCCAACCAAACAGCCTACATACAACCCAACCATGTCCAGAAACAACCTACATACAACCCAACCAAACAGCCTACATACAACCCAACCATGTCCAGAAACAACCTACATACAACCCAACCAAACAGCCTACATACAACCCAACCATGTCCAGAAACAACCTACATACAACCCAACCAAACAGCCTACATACAACCCAACCATGTCCAGAAACAACCAGCACGAGAGGCGGAGACACAGCTCTTCCCTCACTGGTGAATATGTTGGAGGCAACAATTACATTTCCACTCGCTGTCAGAACAAATTAATCTGAAGGCGTCTGAGCGTTGGATCTGCTGACGTTAACGTTTGTTTCTACGTGAGAGAAGCTCGTTGTGATTAACCCCTGAATGCATACGTCGAGCCTATATTACATATATTATAGTAGTCTATATTACATATATTATAGTAGTCTATATTACATATATTATAGTAGTCTATATTACATATATTATAGTAGTCTATATTACATATATTATAGTAGTCTATATTACATATATTATAGTAGTCTATATTACATATATTATATTAGCCTATATTACATATATTATAGTAGTCTATATTACATATATTATAGTAGTCTATATTACATATATTATAGTAGTCTATATTAAATATATTATAGTAGTCTATATTACATATATTATAGTAGTCTATATTACATATATTATAGTAGCCTATATTACATATATTATAGTAGTCTATATTACATATATTATAGTAGTCTATATTAAATATATTATAGTAGTCTATATTATATATATTATAGTAGTCTATATTACATATATTATAGTAGTCTATATTACATATATTATATTAGCCTATATTACATATATTATAGTAGTCTATATTACATATATTATATTAGTCTATATTACATATATTATATTAGCCTATATTACATATATTATAGTAGTCTATATTACATATATTATAGTAGTCTATATTACATATATTATAGTAGTCTATATTACATATATTATAGTAGTCTATATTACATATATTATAGTAGTCTATATTACATATATTATAGTAGTCTATATTACATATATTATAGTAGCCTATATTACATATATTATAGTAGTCTATATTACATATATTATATTAGCCTATATTACATATATTATAGTAGTCTATATTACATATATTATAGTAGTCTATATTACATATATTATAGTAGTCTATATTACATATATTATAGTAGTCTATATTACATATATTATAGTAGTCTATATTACATATATTATATTAGCCTATATTACATATATTATATTAGCCTATATTACATATATTATAGTAGTCTATATTACATATATTATAGTAGTCTATATTACATATATTATAGTAGTCTATATTACATATATTATAGTAGTCTATATTACATATATTATAGTAGTCTATATTACATATATTATATTAGCCTATATTACATATATTATAGTAGTCTATATTACATATATTATATTAGTCTATATTACATATATTATATTAGCCTATATTACATATATTATAGTAGTCTATATTACATATATTATAGTAGTCTATATTACATATATTATAGTAGTCTATATTACATATATTATAATAGTCTATATTACATATATTATAGTAGTCTATATTACATATATTATAGTAGTCTATATTACATATATTATAGTAGTCTATATTACATATATTATATTAGCCTATATTACATATATTATAGTAGTCTATATTACATATATTATAGTAGTCTATATTACATATATTATAGTAGTCTATATTACATATATTATAGTAGTCTATATTACATATATTATAGTAGTCTATATTACATATATTATAGTAGTCTATATTACATATATTATATTAGCCTATATTACATATATTATAGTAGTCTATATTACATATATTATAGTAGTCTATATTACATATATTATAGTAGTCTATATTACATATATTATAGTAGTCTATATTACATATATTATATTAGCCTATATTACATATATTATAGTAGTCTATATTACATATATTATAGTAGTCTATATTACATATATTATAGTAGTCTATATTACATATATTATAGTAGTCTATATTACATATATTATATTAGCCTATATTACATATATTATAGTAGTCTATATTACATATATTATAGTAGTCTATATTACATATATTATATTAGTCTATATTACGCACTAGTTTATTCCTTCCATCCAAGTAAACACTCGATTCTCTGGTTTTCAATCTGTTTTAAATCAAAAAGTAAACAAAATGTGTCCGTAGACAAAAACTGATTGTGTTGCATATGTTCAGCTGCTCCACAACAATAACAGCTGTTCTGCTTCAGCTCAGCGGGATGATGCCACAGCAATAACCAGCATTATGAAGTACGGTGTCTGATATTGAGATCCTGATTGCTAAATTGATTAACTTAGTTCTGAGCTTTCTTACCACTGGGAGAAGGAAAGATTATTTTTCCGACAACCCTGTAATCTTTTTTAACGACTCTATCTGAACGGCGGCAGCTCAGCTGGTTTACCTGCTTGTGTAATTATTCATGAAATTATTCTCATCGTGTGGAAACATTCATCCGCTCACTGCAGGACGCCTAGTGGGAACACTGCTGATGTTTCAACAGTTTTTGATAATCATCACAGATATCTTACCTGACTAATCAAATTCAAGCTTCCCTTTTATCTTATTTATTGGGGCACAATGGGAATTAATGTTAATTTTATTATTTTGAGAAGAAAATGAAATTTTCCTGCGTGTTTAAGCACTTTTCTGTACATTATTGCCAACTATTTCAATGCATTTTACAAAAAGATATTTATTTATTTATTTCAACTCAATCAACTTGCAAGACTTTGAACTCGCTGAACTCTCCTTGACTTGACATCCCATAATAAGGAGTTTGTTTCTGAAAAGCATTGCACTTCCATCTTATATTCTCAGAAATTTGAAGACAAGCAAGTAAACATGGACGTTGCCACAAAAATAATATTGTTTATTGGGACATTTCTTAATGCTAAGCTGTTGTTTAGCAGATCCCACATGCATGAAATGTCCTGGTAAAGGAACACAATTGGAAAATTAAATATTCACAACACATTTCAAGCTTTCAAGCACTGATTGACAATTCCTGAAAAAGTATGAAATTGCATTTTTTCAGTACTCTTCTCCTCTTTAAAAGAAGTTTTGAGTTCTCTTGAAGAAGGAGATCTCCTGCATAATGGAAACCCGGAGACGACCTGAGACTCTCTGGGGTTTAAGTCTGGCACAGCGATGCTAATTGGACCCCGTCTATCTCTCTGCCTCCATTAGTGTGTGTGGGATGATAAATTGCACCATCACAACAGATTTGGGGGAGGACAGAGCTGGTGATGAAGCTGCTTTCAGGAGACAGACGGACAGCGAGAGGGGGAGGAAGAGGGGAAAGAGCAGGAGTCACAATTGGCAGCGATGTGAGCTGTGATTGTGACTTCATGGGATTCATGTGAGCGAGAGGAGTTTATTTCTCTCTCTGCGACACTCTTAATGGGTAATGAACCTGGTGGGAGGATGTGAATTACAGTAAAGATATTCATTTAATACATTTCCTTTTGATCTCACATGAAGTGGTTATCTCTGTTTCAATAAGCTATATGTTTTAGCCAAAACTCTCACTCCAGAACATCACCCGTCTGCTAGCAGCGGTGGAAACGATGCAAATAACCCAAAAACACTAACGAGTGATTGTGGTCACGTTATCTTCATTGTGTTGCTTCTGTCTGAGCTGTGTGGGTCCTTGTGTAGCTTCATGCTGCTCACTGACGTTATGGAAGGTGGGCGTGTCTTTATTGAAAGTGGGCGTGTCGTTATTGGAGGTGTACCTGTCTTTATTAGGGATGGGCGTGTCATTAGCGGAGGTGGGCGTGTATTTATTGAAAGTGGGCGTGTCATTATTGAAAGTGGGCCTTTTTTGTTGGAGATGGGCGTGTCGTTATTGCAGGTGGGCGTGTCTTTATTGAAAGTGGGCGTGTCATTATTGGAGGTGGGCCTTTTTTTATTGGAGGTGGACCTGTCGTTATTGAAGGGCGTGTCTTTATTGAACGTGAGTGTGTCTGTGGGGCAGGGGCGGGGTTAGCGCGGCTGCGGGGGGAGGAGGAGAGACAGCGGCTCGGGGAACAGGTGCGGGGAATTGCGGGGAATGAGCGGCACCTGGACTAATCAGTATGTGTGTGTGTGTGTGTGTGTGTGTGCGGGCGTGCGTGTGCGTGGGGGGATGGATACTTAAACCCGGCAGTGACGACGGCCGGGGTTGGGACTTCCGGTCTACATGCGGAAGCAGTGAGACGGCGGGGAGAAACTGGAAAGAATAAAATAGTTTGAGCATATTCTGACGGTGTGGTGGTCCTTCCTTACCGGTACTACGAACCCGTGTACTACAGTGGCGCCCTACCAGGGGTTCCGGTATGGATCACGGGGATCGCCAGCAGGATGTCCCAGCCCAGCCGCTCGTAGCGCTGGGGCAGATGGTGGCGGGCATCGCTGCCATCCAGCAGGAGCAGGCGGCGGCGAATCGCGCCTACCTACAGGCGCTCCAGGACCGCGCGGATCGGCAGGCGGACGCATTGGAACGCCTCGTCGCGGGCGTGGCGGCGGCGCCGGCGCGGCGTGCGCCGGCTCCCGCTCCGGAGAGGGTGACGCTCCACCGGATGTCCCCGGAGGACGACGCGCAGTCCTTCCTGGACGCCTTCGAGGCGACGGCGGTGGCGTGTGACTGGCCGGGGGCCGAGTGGGCGGTGCGGCTCCTTCCCCTGCTGACGGGGGAGGCGCAGACGGCGGCGCTGGGGCTCCCGCCGGCGGACCGGGGCAACTACGGGGCCATGCGGAGGGCGGTGGTGGACCGCCTGGGCCTGACCCCGGAGGACCAGCGTCGGAGGTTCCGCGCGGCCAGGCTGGGGCCGGAGGATCGGCCGTTCGCGTACGCCCAGCAGCTGGACGCCGTCGCCTTGGCGGAAGCCCACCTGGAGGTCTACCCGCCGGCGAAAGGGGGCGGCGGGCCTCCGGCGGTTCCGCCACCCGGGCCGCGGAGAGGGCCCAAGACACCGGGCCCGCCGGCCCAGCCGACACCACCAGAGCCACGAGCGCCGGCCGCGGACCCGGCCCCGCCCAGCCCCCGCACCCTTCCCAACCCACCGGGGGCCCCTCAACCGCCAGGGCAGGGCTGCTGGAAGTGTGGGCAGCCCGGGCACTTCCGGAGGGAGTGCCCGCTCATGGAGGTGGGGCAGACGATCCGGGTTGCCGGCACTCCAGCACCCTCCCCCGGCCCAGGAGCGACGTACCGCGTTCCGGTAAGAATCCAGGGGGGTATGCGCCAGGCGATGGTGGATTCGGGCTGTTCGCAGACCATGATCCACCAGAACCTGGTTCGACCCGGGGCTTTGGTGGAGGCAACACGGGTGATGGTGAGGTGTGTGCATGGGGACGTTCACGAGTACCCCTTAGTGCCGGTAGAGATTCGTTACGGGGGGAAAAAGCATAGGGTGAAGGTTGCGGTTAGCTCCCGCCTTACGCACCCCCTAATCTTGGGAACTGATTGGCCGGGGTTTGACAGACTAATGGGGGAGACCGCGGGGGTGCGGTCGCGGCAGATAGGGCCGTGGGATATGTGTGCGGTGCTGAGCGGCGACGCGGGTCCGTCCGGCACTGCGGCCGGGGGGGGGAACCGGCTGAGCCTCCGGTGGAGACTCCGCCGGTACCCGAGTTTCACGCCCTGGAAGATTTTCCACTGGCGCAGTCGCAGGACGAGACCCTGCGCGCGGCCTGGGACCAAGTGATCAAGGTTGATGGTCAGCTGGTACGCCCCGACGCAGCGCAGACATATCCCCACTTTTCAATAATCAGAGACCGGTTGTACCGGGTGAGTCGCGACACCCAGACCGGGCAGGTAGACACCCAATTGCTGGTGCCGAAGAGCCGCCGGGAAATGCTTTTCCAGGCGGCTCATTATAGCCCCATGGCTGGGCACATGGGAGGGGACAAAACGCTGCACCGGATAATGACCCGATTTTATTGGCCGGGCATCCGGGCGGATGTCCACCGATGGTGCGCATCCTGCCCGGAATGTCAGTTGGTAAATTCCCCGGCCGTGCCGAGGGCGCCATTGCGCCCCCTACCATTAATGGAGGTCCCGTTCGAAAGAATAGGCATGGACCTCATCGGGCCATTTTACCGGAGCTCACGCGGATATCGCTTTGTGCTAGTCCTGGTGGATTACGCAACGCGATATCCGGAAGCGGTGCCGCTGCGCAACATCTCGGCAAAGAGTGTGGCGCAGGCGCTGTTTCAGGTCATCTCCCGCGTCGGGGTCCCGAAAGAGATCCTGACTGACCAGGGCACGTCGTTCATGTCGCGCACACTGAGAGGGCTTTACGGGTTACTGGGCATCAAGTCGATTAGGACCAGCGTATACCACCCGCAGACGGACGGGTTGGTGGAGCGGTTCAATAAGACTCTGAAAAACATGATCCGTAAATTCGTGAGCGACGATGAACGCAATTGGGATAAATGGCTTGACCCTCTTCTGTTTGCAGTGCGGGAGGTACCCCAGGCCTCCACGGGATTTTCTGCCTTTGAGCTGCTGTTTGGCAGGAAGCCACGGGGGGTGCTCGACCTCATTAAAGAAAGCTGGGAGGAGGGGCCGAGCACCAGCAAGAACGAGGTTCAGTACGTCCTGGACCTGCGCGCAAAGCTGCACGCCTTGGGTCGGCTCTCACGCGAGAATTTGCGCCAGGCCCAGGAACGTCAGAAGCGCCTGTACGACCGGGGGGCCCAGCTGAGACAATTCGCACCGGGAGAGAAGGTACTTGTATTACTCCCTACGTCCAGTTCAAAGCTCCTCGCCAAGTGGCAAGGGCCCTTCGTGGTCACACGGCGGGTAGGGGAGGTCGACTATGAGGTGGCGCGGTCCGACCGGGGCGGGGGTACACAGATCTACCACCTCAACCTCCTGAAAGCGTGGAGGGAGGCGGAGTCTGTTTCGCTGGTGTCCGCGGTCCCGGAGAGGGAGGAGCTGGGGCCGGAGGCTCCAAAATCGGCCGTCCCAGCCTCGCTCCATTGTGACGCCCTCCTCTCAGCGGCCCAGCGAACAGACATTGCCCAGCTGCAGGCGGATTTTGCCGATGTGTTCTCGCTCCGGCCGGGCCGCACCAACCTCATAGAGCATCAGATCGAGACAACCCCGGGGGTGACGATTCGGTCACGGCCCTACAGGCTCCCGGAACACAAGAAAAAAGTGGTTCAGCGGGAATTGGCGGCCATGCTGGAAATGGGGGTAATAGAAGAGTCCCACAGCGCCTGGTGTAGCCCCATCGTTCTGGTGATTAAGAAAGATGGGTCTATACGGTTCTGCGTGGACTACCGCAAGGTGAACGAGGTATCACAGTTTGACGCGTACCCAATGCCCCGGGTCGACGAGCTCCTGGACCGACTGGGCACTGCGCAATTCTTTTCCACACTGGATTTAACCAAAGGCTACTGGCAGATTCCCCTGTCGCCAGGGGCCAAGGAAAAAACGGCGTTCTCCACTCCGTACGGGTTGTACCAGTTTAACATGCTTCCCTTCGGGTTGTTCGGGGCTCCGGCCACCTTCCAGCGTCTCATGGACCGGGTGCTGCGTCCGCACGCTGCATATGCGGCCGCCTACCTGGATGACGTCATCATCCACAGTGACACGTGGGCGGAGCATGTGCGGCGGGTGGGCGCGGTGCTCGGGTCCCTGAGGGAGGCCGGACTCACCGCCAACCCGGGGAAGTGTGCGATTGGACGGAGGGAGGTACGGTATCTGGGGTACCACTTGGGCGGAGGGCAGGTGCGTCCCCAGGTGGATAAGACGGCGGCCATTGCCGCCTGCCCGCCGCCCAAGTCCAAAAAGGAGGTGAGGCAGTTCCTGGGGCTGGCGGGCTACTACCGGCGGTTTATCCCCGCCTTCGCGGAGCTTACCAGCCCCTTGACCGACCTGACCCGAAAAGGTGCCTCAGATCCGGTCCAGTGGACGGAGCAGTGCCAGTGGGCGTTTGAGGCGGTGAAACAGGCCCTTTGTGGGGAGCCGCTGCTCCACACACCTAACTTCTCTCTTCCTTTTGTCTTGCAGACCGACGCGTCGGACAGGGGGCTGGGGGCAGTTTTGTCCCAGGAGGTGGAGGGGGCCGACCGGCCCATCGTGTACATCAGCCGCAAGCTGTCCGAGCGGGAGAGCCGTTACAGTACGGTCGAGAAGGAGTGCCTGGCGATCCGATGGGCGGTCGACTCCCTGCGCTACTACCTCCTGGGCCGCCACTTCACCCTCTGTTCGGACCACGCCCCGCTCCAGTGGCTCCACCGCATGAAAGATACCAACGCCCGGATCACCCGGTGGTATCTGGCTATGCAGCCCTTTAACTTCACGGTGGTCCACAGGCCGGGGTCGCAGATGGCCGTGGCTGACTTCCTGTCCCGGCCTCTGGGGGCGGGGGGGGGAGTTGGCTAGGCCGGTGGCTCCCCGGCTTGAAGCGGGCGGTGGGGGTATGTGGGGCAGGGGCGGGGTTAGCGCGGCTGCGGGGGGAGGAGGAGAGACAGCGGCTCGGGGAACAGGTGCGGGGAATTGCGGGGAATGAGCGGCACCTGGACTAATCAGTATGTGTGTGTGTGTGTGTGTGTGTGTGCGGGCGTGCGTGTGCGTGGGGGGATGGATACTTAAACCCGGCAGTGACGACGGCCGGGGTTGGGACTTCCGGTCTACATGCGGAAGCAGTGAGACGGCGGGGAGAAACTGGAAAGAATAAAAGAGTTTGAGCATATTCTGACGGTGTGGTGGTCCTTCCTTACCGGTACTACGAACCCGTGTACTACAGTGTCATTATTGAATGTGGGCGTGTCTCTATCGAAGGTGGGCGTGTCTCTCTGCTCCAATCCCTGGTTGTTTCAACCTTCACGTGTTACGTTAGTGATAGAGGGTGAAACCATTCCGGATGGTTTTCCCATTGAAGGAGACTTTTCCTTCACAGGACAAGGCTCACATGTCCCAGGAACATGTGGACCAGAGAACAAGTTCATAGCTCATTATTTATGTTTTAATCAGGTTTTATTGACCATTCCCGAATTCTTCACCTGATTTTCACCCACCTTTTTTCAGGGTCCCCCCATGATACCTGTTTTTAGTTTCAGTTTGTCCATCTACGTTTGAATAAAGAGTGTAGGTTTGGAGGAACCTGACTCCATCCGGGCCTTGTTGGCCGACACCAATGAAGATCCTCTCAGCCAGGTTCTAGAGGAAAGCCTGAAAGCTGTTACTGCTGCAGATTAGCTGCAAAACCTTTGGATGGATTACGCAACCAGAGTTTGGGCACCGATGTCTAAACGCCTTCGTTCTCGCCACCACGGAGTCGTTCTGCACGGTGACGCTCAAACACCCGGAAAACATCGACTCTCTTTTTATGTTTAGTCCTGTTTCTCTTTGTTGAGACGTTGATGAAATGAATGTGAAGTCCTTCAGCGGTAACTTGGTAAAGCTTGGCTTTGGGCAATCGTGTCTCTGTATACTTTATGTACTTTGTAATCTCCAGTAAAGCCAAACCTCCAAACAAATGAGGTTTGATTACGTAATCTCTTTGCAGGGCATGCGAGGACTTCCGTGTCCCGGTAGCCGCCAGCTGGACACGTCAATTACCGCCGAGTACTTCTTTAAACCGGCGCTGCAGTTCACTGGATTAAAGCGCGTCTGCATGTGTCACTGATTGATGTTAGAAAGCCGCGGCGTCCCCAGGCAACCGGCAGCTTTGTTTCAACAACACGCTGCATTGCAAATTCAATCAGTTTCCAAGCCGCCGTGAATCAGAGGCCCTGTTGAAGCAGCTGCCTTCCCCTCCTCGCGTCACATGACCACATGTTGATATAACTTTCCTTCATCTCGTTCGTGCTGCAGTCAGAGAGCCTAATGAAACGCAGATGGCGAACCCGGCCGGTAATATAGATGAAAAGGCAACAGAATTAGTTTCTGTCTCACAAGATATTGATTATAATTTAAAACAGGGAGCATTTGTCAATGCAGAGGGATTTAAACTCAGCAGAGGCTGAACATGTGAGGAACGATAGTGTTGATTCAAGCTGCGTTTGAGTTATTACGTTAGCTACGCATAGCAAGTTGTGTGAACGCTTTCCTCAGCCGTGCAGCCTCGTGAGGTCCATTTGTTTTCTGAAGCAAACCTTCGCTCTCCTTCCTCACTTCCTCCACTTCCTCTTTCCTCCACTTCCTCCTTCCTCCACTATCTCCTTCCTCCACTTCCTCCTTCCTCCACTATCTCCTTCCTCCACTTCCTCCACTATCTCCTTCCTCCACTTCCTCCTTCCTCCTTCCTCCACTATCTCCTTCCTCCACTTCCTCCACTATCTCCTTCCTCCACTTCCTCCTTCCTCCACTACCTCCTTCCTCCACTATCTCCTTCCTCCACTTCCTCCACTATCTCCTTCCTCCACTACCTCCTTCCTCCACTTCCTCCACTTCCTCCTTCCTCCACTTCCTCAACTATCTCCTTCCTCCACTTCCTATTTCCTCCACTACCTCCTTCCTCCACTATCTCCTTCCTCCACTTCCTCCACTATCTCCTTCCTCCACTTCCTCCTTCCTCCACTACCTCCTTCCTCCACTATCTCCTTCCTCCACTTCCTCCACTATCTCCTTCATCCACTACCTCCTTCCTCCACTTCCTCCACTTCCTCCACTATCTCCTTCCTCCACTACCTCCTTCCTCCACTTCCTCCACTTCCTCCTTCCTCCACTTCCTCAACTATCTCCTTCCTCCACTTCCTATTTCCTCCACTACCTCCTTCCTCCACTATCTCCTTCCTCCACTTCCTCCACTATCTCCTTCCTCCACTTCCTCCTTCCTCCACTACCTCCTTCCTCCACTATCTCCTTCCTCCACTTCCTCCACTATCTCCTTCATCCACTACCTCCTTCCTCCACTTCCTCCACTTCCTCCTTCCTCCACTTCCTCAACTATCTCCTTCCTCCACTTCCTATTTCCTCCACTTCCTCCTTCCTCCACTATCTCCTCTATCTCCTTTCAGAGCATCTAAAGGCAGAGTTACACTGATGTCTCATGAAAACCACATTCAAATTATGTATCAGAAAGTTTAAAATGCATGACTACCAATGTGAAATATATATATATTATGTCAAAACTATTAAATATTAATGGTCTGACATCCGTATACTTCAGACCCTTTGAAGGGTTTGAAATGTTCACTGCAGATATTTTCTATAGAAAACATCATCGGGCCGAACATGGTTATGCTGCGTTCCTGTAAAGTGAAATATTGGAGATGATCACCGAGCTGCTGCAGACGCTCGCCTCTCACATGCACAAATGAAATACATAAACATGCATACTGTATACATTCAAGGCTGCACAGTTATTCCCCTACACATGCACATGCACATGCACACGCCTACAACACATCGAGGTCGAGCTCAGAGCTGCTCAGGCCGGATCGCACAGCTCATTTGTGTAATAATGACAATAGCAATCCCTCTCACACATTAATGGGAGGCATAACCACAGAAGATGGCCGCCGATGACAGAGCAGCACAGCATGTTATCAAACAAAGGATTAAACCTGATATTTACACCACTATTGATGGCAAAACTATAGTGGAAGATGAACTGTTAAGCTTCCTTGCAGTCAAATTGAAGACGGTGCCTCAGGATGATATTATCCTGATGGCTGTAAATCACTTTGGTTCTGAATGGATTGAAAACTCCAAGAAAGTCCTGTTTGAACTGTGTCCTGGCACGGGGCAGCGTTGTGTAGCTCACAAAGGGCAACTGAAAGATGTCAACAATGTGAAGAGCTGTCTTAAACTTCTGAATGAGGTTGGTGAGAACGCTCCTCGCTTTGTGTCCTATCACTTGGATGATTTACCCTCAGTGACTTTTAATAGCCTCGATGTCTCTTGTCTGGTTAGTGTGATTGATCGCCTAAGTGTGGAGTTGGCCTCCATTAAAAATACTGTGAGTAAGCAGTCGACTGAATGTGATAACCTTCGTGGAATAACCACAGACATTAGCAAACGACTGAGTGTGATTGAGCAACCCAGAGCCAGCAAGGGGAATGCAGCCACAACCATGGCCAGTGAGGAGGCTCAGATCCATGGAACAAGTAACAGGGAGCCTGCACCCGGACCCTCTGCGTTGCCCGTCATTGAGGAGACCGTTAGCGGGGAGAGGAGGTGGCGATTTCCCCTGCATGGAGCAGTGTATTAAAGTATGGCAAACGCAAGCAACGTTTTGGAAAACGACCTGCTGTTGCAGTACTGAACAGGACCAGTATGAATCCTCCTAGAGAGAAGAAGACATATGGAATAGTTGGAACGGGTACGGTGGAGAACATACTTGCAGTGACAACCAAATCGGTGAGTGTGTTCGTGACAAAGCTTGCTCCTGACCTAGATTCAGAGACTTTGGCTAGTTATCTAAAAGATCAACTTTCCAGAGATGTGAAGTGTCAGAGGATTGGCACTGAGTATACTCGCTATAGCTCTTTTAAAGTTACAGCTGAATGCAAGGAAGTAGCAGAGATGTATGCGCCGCAGCTGTGGCCAGAAGGGACCTATGTAAGGCGCTTCTATGAGAATCGCAAGCCTAGGGCTGCGGTAGGGGCGGCTATAAAAGCACCACTTGACACAGAGATGAGTGCGCCTGAGCCAAGGCCGTCCCATACTAAAATGCTATGAGAATTGTGTCTTATAACTCTCGTGGTCTGCAGCTTGGCCAGGATGCTGGAGCGAGAGCCAAACGCACTGTCATTGACAGGCTCTTTGAGAGTGCTGATGTGGTGTGTTTGCAAGAGACTTTTTTAGCTATTCAAGATCTGGACAAACTTAACACTGTGCATAATGATTTCCATGGGGCAGGGGAATCCACGACAGACTTAAACACCAGAATTCTGCGTGGCAGGATACCAGGAGGTGTGGCCATATTCTGGCACAAGAAACTTGACCCTTTGGTCACTGTGATTAGGTTAGATGTGGAATGGTGCATAGGAATTAAGGTGGTGCATAATAAGAATGTTTTTATAATCTTAAATGTATACACTCTGTATGAATGTCACAAAAATGAAAATGAGTACCTGAACAAGCTTGCTTATATAGGGTCTTACATAAAGGAAAGTGAATATACATCCATATTTGTCTTGGGGGATCTAAATGCTGATATATCAGATACCAATTCACTGTTTGGTCAACATTTGACACAATTCTGCAAAGATAACAAGGTTATTTTGTCCACTAAGGAATTACTGCCAGCTGATAGCTTTACACATGTGAGTGAAGCTTGGCATACTACGTCCTGGCTGGACCATTGTATATCTACAGCTGATGCACATGATTGTATAAAGGAGGCTGAGATTTTATATGATTTGGCCACAGCAGACCATATTCCTGTCTCTATGGTCATAATTATTAAGGGTTTACCTGAGCTGGTTTGTAGTGACAGCAATAAACCAGGTGAGATACTGGATTGGACAAGGCTCACAGAAATTGACCTGCAAAATTACAAGTTACTGACTGATGTGCATTTGAGAAATATTGAGCTACCTGCTGATGCAATTATGTGTGTGGATAGCAGCTGTAAGAATGTAAGTCACAATAATGACCTATGCGCAATGTATGATAGAATTGTGAACTGTTTATTTGATGGAAGTGAACCACTAAGTAAAATGATGAAACAACATAATGTAAGACCAGGGTGGAATGATTATGTCCATGATGTAGGAGGTATGTTACGCTATTGACAAACTTAAAATGAACAAAGCCTGTGGGCTGGATAAAATAACAGCAGAACATCTGAAATACGCTGATCAAAGTATTTCAGTTTTACTTGCTTTATGTTTTTCTGGGTTAATGAAGCATGGCATACTTCCTGGATCCATGTTATCTGTTTTGCTATAGTTCAAAATAAGACTGGTAAATTAACTAGTATAGAGAACTATAGACCTATTGCACTTGCAAGTATACTATCCAAGGTGTTAGAGGGGATCCTTATGGATAGGCTTGCAGAATGCATACCGTCAACAGATAATCAGTTTGGTTTCAAGATCAAGCATGGAACTGATCTGTGTATTTATGCACTTAAAGAAATTGTCCATAGGTACAGATCACGAAATAGCACAGTCTTCATGTGTTTCCTGGATGCGTCAAAGGCTTTTGATCGTATCAATCATGGGAAACTGTTTGGCAAACTGCATGAGCGTGGTGTCCCCTCTTACCTAATTAGGATACTGCAGTTCTGGTACTCTCACCAAACCATGCAAGTCAGGTGGGGGATGAGTTTGTCATCCCCCTTCTATGTCTCCAATGGAGTGCGGCAGGGCGGAATTCTGTCCCCGCTGTTATTTAATATGTACATGGATGATTTATCTATGGAGTTAAAGGGCTGCAGAACTGGCTGCTTGGTGGGAGACAGTCTCATTAATCATATGCTTTATGCTGATGATCTGGTGGTACTGTCTCCCTCTAGTGCTGGCCTGCAGCAACTTCTTAGAATATGGTCTCAGTATGGATTAATGTTTGATATAAAATTTAACTCTGTGAAGAGTGTGGTCATGATCGCCAGAACCAGGGAGGATAGTAAGTGTGTCTATCCTTCTTTTTCATTGGCAGGTGAACCACTAGAGGTTGTAAAGAAAGTTAAATATCTGGGACATGTGATAAGAGATGACCTTTGTGATGATGATGATGTGCAGCGTCAGTGTGGGAATCTGTATGGGCAGGCAAATATGCTGGCACGCAAATTCCAAATGTGTACCCCTGATGTAAAAATCTCACTCTTCAAAACATATTGCACTCCACTGTACACTGCCCACCTGTGGTGTAATGTTAGTAAGTTGAAAATGAGAAAGCTACAAGTGGCTTACAATGATGCACTGAGAATTGTGCTTAAAGTTCCTAGGTGGAGTAGTGCCAGTGAAATGTTTGTGTCTAACAATGTGCCCACTTTTAACGCTGTTTTAAGAAATTTGATGTATAGATTCATGTGCAGACTGACAGGATCTAAGAATATGATCATTGTGTCCATAGTTGACGTTTCTAAGAGTGACACAAGGTACACATCTTGCTTCTGGAAACATTGGACTCAAAGCTTATATATGTTTTATTAATGATGCCTCATCGGCTCCATTCTTAAATGTTTTGTGTTTTTTTTTTGTGTTATATTTTTTTTATTATTTTTTTTTATTTTATTTTTTTAGGTATATTTATATTTATATGTATTGTGATGACTATATGGACCTCTGTGTCTGGAATAAAGTTGATTGATTGAATACCAGAACAGACTGAATCATTCACATCAATTGGATGTTTTTCGCCTAAGCAGCGCGCTAAATGTTTGACCTTTTAAGAAGTGGGGTCATGTGACTAATGAGGCCGTCAGAGGAAACAAGAGGTAATTGTTTGGGAGGAGTCAACGTGAACGTGTCGTCCTCCCTGTTTCATCCCAGTCTCTTTATTAACCCATTCAGAGGCAGTTTAATGACTTCTAAATGTATTGTGAGAAACAGACGCTGATCAGCGTTGATAATAAATTGAAACGTCAGCCACTCAATGTGATGATAAATCCCCTGAACG
>CM042229.1:975000-1042500 GCA_023566465.1 Cottus gobio | reverse complement strand
AGACAGGAAACATTAAAATAAAATTCATTTCCATTGGCACGCTGAATATTCGGTGCATGTAAACAAAGCCAATGATTTATATTGTATATTATATTTATTTATTTATTTATGAAGCTATACAGAAGCTACAAGGTCAGACGTAGGGTTACGACTTCACTCAAGCAACCAGATCTCAACCCCGATCTCAATCGGATGCAAAGCACCGACAAACGCCCTCAACCCGACAGACCGGGTCCGGCTGGCTGTTCCTCCACCTGATGGGACTCGTCAGGTTCTTATAGGGAAACATGTGGACATGACACCTGAACATCGCATCAGCATTCAGGGCACAAGCCTCCCTCAGGCCGCATACATAAATATGTTATGAGCCCGGTCTGCCGTCAGCCTACAGTCTGGCAGTAATGGATATTCGGGGTGAAGGGGCTCTTGTGGGAGCAGCATGTAAAGGATGACTGGGCCGGAGTTAGTAACGCACCATTAACTGACTCCTCAGGATGCTCACAGACGGGCCGGAGAAGGAAACCCGGCCCGTCAGGAAATCAATACAAAGCACATCAGTATGTGGGTCTGAGAGAGAGGGGGAGGATGTCGGCCATATCAGCATCACTTTAAACACAGAGCGCACACAGGAACGCACTCGTGCATGCTGGTACTTAACAAGCTGGACCGCACGAGACACGGAGGTCAGCGGACCCGAGAAGCTGCAACACACCTTTGTGTTGTTTTCATATTTACAGCCGATGCACTTCAATTTTAAATCTTGCAACAAACACAGTGAACTGAACATGTGTGTAAACGTTTTGTTTTATATATATATATATATATATATATATACATATATATATAATTATATTAGCCTTTCAGTCAAAAAGGATAATGCCAATATAAGGTGTTCAAGCTGAAAATTACTTTTTTATAATTGCAAAGTAATGAAATAGGCAATCCAATAGTGAAAAGATTTGGACAAAAGCAGACTAATATATATATATATATATATGCTGTCGTAGAAGTCATATACTATATATATATATATATATAAAATCGGTGAAAGCGGTTTTCCAAAATACAAGCCACTTAAAGGAGCAGTGTGTTGCTTTAGCGCCATCTAGTGGTGAAGTTCTAGATTGCACGGTGCTGCACGGTGGCGTAGTGGCTAGCACTGTCGCCTCACAGCAAAAGGGGCCGGGGTTCCAATCCCGGTCTGGGCGGGCCTTCTGTGTGGAGTTTGCATGTTCTCCCCGTGTCGGCGTGGGTTCTCTCCGGGTTCTCCGGCTTCCTCCCACAGTCCAAAGACATGCATGTTAGGTTAATTGGACTCTAAATTGCCCATAGGTGTGAATGTGAGTGTGAATGGTTGTCTGTCTATATGTGAGCCCTGGATAGACTGGCGACTTATCCAGGGTGTACCCTGCCTTCGCCCAATGACAGCTGGGATCGGCTCCAGCGCCCCGCGACCCTAAAGAGGATAAGCGGTTCAGATAATGGATGGATGGATATATATATATAAAATCGGTGAAAGCGGTTTTCCAAAATACAAGCCACTTAAAGGAGCAGTGTGTTGCTTTAGCGCCATCTAGTGGTGAAGTTCTAGATTGCATCCAACTCAACATGAAAGGCTCTACAGAGCCAGTGTTTGGGCCACAGGACACGAAGACACAATTCTTAGTTTCAGGTGATTTTACACTAATAATGAAATCATAGTTCTGATATTCTATTCAATTGTTGCCAATAAATCCTCATAAATCCTACAGACATGAGACCCAGCACACACATTTCTTAATAAAAATGATAACTCAATACCCATGATGGATGGGACTCCCGGGTCCGGCCTGTGATTCCTCAACAGATGTGAAGTTCCTCAGTTCATGTTCAAATCTGTGTAAAACTTCTTGATGTGACAAACATCTGGTTGGCTGAGGTCACATGACTCGTGTCTCCATCAGAGAAACATGTTCAGACTCCTGATTCATTTTATAATCTCAGCAGTTAACGACCTGCAGAGTGAAGACGTCAGAGAACGAGTGAAGAAAAGTGCTGTTCTAGTGTGTGTGTGTGTGTGTGTGTGTGTGTGTGTGTGTTACGGGTGGGTGGGTTTGCTTGAGATGTTGTTTACACAAGCTGTTGCTCCCATGCGGCGTTCCTCCTCGTGGTGTAAAAGCTTTCCCAGGAACTCTGCGTGTTAAAGCTTCTCCAAATGAGCGATCACACTCTGCAGGACGCCAAGCGGTGAAAGATGGCGTCTCGTCCTCACCGCCATCCACCCGAGTCACTGGAGAAACGACGACTAAAAAAACAACGACTAGAGATCAACTTCGGGTCTGGAGGATGAACTGAACAGTTTTGGTCTCATTGCCACCGACAGACAGGCGCCAGGTGTTCAGCTCCGTTTGACAGGAAATAAGACGTAATGTCAGCAGCAGCCAATCAGGGAGCTCCACCAGAACATCAGAGACGTGGACCCGAGACTGGCGGCGGAGAAATCAAGCATTAAAACGTCTCACGGGTCGGGAGGAAAAGACTACTTTTCTTTTTTGTAGCTCTGAGTAAAACAAGGACGCTCCTTTAATCTTAGAACCAGAGCTTCAGATCCTTCTCATCTGGAGCCATCGTCCCGAACACACTTCCCATGTTGAGAAGGGCAGATTTTCATTTTTCAAGTTTTTGAATTTTCTTCAGATCAAAGTTTAATAGATTTTGAAAGAGTTGAATTCTATGTTTCAAGATATGAGCTAGTGATACCTCTTCATGTTGCATGTTTTACTCTGGACTACAGATCACCTATATATATAATTTTATTTTTTTCTAAAGCAAAACCATCTATTTTTGTTTTTATTAAAACGTTTTGTGTCTCGGTACGTTTTTCCATCTCGACAGCTTCAACGCTCCTCAGATCCTCTGCAGTCTGTGGCTGAAGCCTCTCAGACATCAACAGACAGTCTGTACTGCAGCCATGTTCCCTTTTGTTTGCCTTCAGTCTGTACTCAGGGAAACGCATGCCCAGTTGGATGCGTTCAGGTAACATAAATTAAAACTCAGGAGCTGTTGATCCAGTACGGCTGTGACTCGCCTCCAGCCACAAACCGCACTTCAGCCTTTTTGTTTCATTTGAACCCAAAATGCTCCAATCAGGAGACAGACAACACAAATCCATCAGTGTTCAAACATAACGAACTTTACTGCTTCCCAAAGCCGCCTTAAATCCTGGAAGAGTGTAGCTGCAAACAGCGCCGGTGTCTCTGTGATGCCAACACACACATCACACATAGAAACGTGTTTGCAGGGCATCATGGGCTCCAGCGCTTTGCACAGACTGTATGATGACCCACATCTGATGGCGTGTTATTGATATGAAGCTCGCCATGTTGGCCGCTGACAGCTTGTCTTGGACTGATTCATGTAAATATAACGGAGCTGAAACTCCTCCTCCTGAATAGTCCTCACAGTGATGTCATCCAGTAACGTCTCATCTCCCAGAGGAGCTCGTCCCACCCGTCTGTGGGAAAGATGGAGGGAGAAGCCGGTCAATAAATATTTCATGAGTTTCATTACTGCATATTTATAGTGTGTCTGCCACTCAGTAAATCTGTCTGCGTAACACTCGTTGAACCCGACAGACGCAGACTGGAGCCATGCGGCGCCCGCGGAGCCGTCACCGCCGGCAAGACGACAACGAGGGCAAAATCTGGTTAGCCGACCTACGACAGGGAAGTTTGTCTTTGAGAGCATCGCGACGCACAACGTGCAACAAAACCATCGCTAACGAGACGAGGCGTGAGCTGAGCCAGGGTTTGGGTTTTATCTGTGTCGCCCCGGAGGCCCCCAGCTGGGTTGGTTTTTATACCAATATACCACTAACACATGTATGGCCTTATTATCTATCTTCACAAGTATATTATAGCTTTTTTAATTTTTCAAATAGACCTTGTGAGTGGGGAGATAATCAGGATTTAGTATGAAAAAAACGTTCGCAATTTCGGCTGAAAAAGGTTTGGGGCAACAGAGGCGTGGAGGGAGTGTTAGCGTTAGCATTAGCATTAGCATCAAATGGATGAGCAAGTCTGTGTTTAGGCAGGAAAAAGAAAAAAACGCTATTCTACGCACATTATTGAGCATCACAAATGCCAAAAGACTTTAAAAGAAATTTAAGACCAAAAACATCAGTATGGAAAACATCAGTTATAGTTTAGATTATTGATATGAGGCAGCTCAGGAGTCCTGAGATCATCTGGTGTCCTGCACGAATAGGATGGGATGGATGATCAAGACATCAGAATCAGAACCATTTATTGCCATATATGTTTACACATACAAGGAATTTGTCCTGGCGGGAAGGTGCATACATTTAACATTACACATTTAACAGTTAACGCAGTGCAATAAATGAGGATGAATGAATATCTACATTGAAACAGCAGCATAACAAAATACCAAAAATAAGATAAAGTGCATGGAATGTGCATGACTTCTTTTTTATGAAAGTGGCAAGTGTAATGTTACAGTGTCGAGTGTATTTAAGTATAAGGGTGACAGAGTCATTAGAGTCAGTGGGGGACCCGGGCTCTGTTAGGGGGACCCGGGCTCTGTTAGGGGGACCCGGGCTCTGTTAGGGGGACCCGGGCTCTGTTAGGGGGACCCGGGCTCTGTTGATGAGCCCGACTGCAGACGGGAAGAAACTGTTTTTGTGGCGTGAGGTCTTGGTCCTGATGGACCGCATCCTCCTGCCAGAGGGGAGGGACACCAACAGTTTGTGTCCAGGGTGAGAGGGATCAGCTACAATCTTCCTCTTCAGGGTCCTTGAAGCAAACAAGTCCTGGAGGGACGGCAGATTGCAGCCAATCACCCTCTCAGCAGAGCGAATGATGCGCTGCAGCCTGGCCTTGTCCTTGGCAGTGGCTGCAGCGTACCAGACGGTGATGGAGGAGCAGAGGATGGACTCAATGATGGCAGTGTAGAAGTGCACCATCATTGTCTTTGGCAGGTTGAGTTTCCTCAGCTGCCTCAGGAAGAACATCCTCTCTGAGCCTTCTTGGAGATGGAGCTGATGTTTAGTTCCCACTTGAGGTCCTGGGTAATGATGGAGCCCAGGAAGCAGAAGGACTCCACAGCTTTGACGGGGGAGTCACACAGGGTGAGAGGGGCTGGTGGGGCTGAGATCTTTCTGAAGTCCACAACCATCTCCACTGTCTTCAGAGCGTTGAGCTCCAGGTTGTTTTGGCTGCACCAGGTCACCAGGTGGTCAGTCTCCCACCTGTAGGCGGACTCGTCCCCACCAGAGATGAGTCCTATGAGGGTGGAGTCATCCGCAAACTTCAGGAGCTTGACGGACTGGTGACTGGAGGTGCAGCTGTTGGTGTACAGGGAGAAGAGCAGAGGGGAAAGAACACAGCCTTGGGGGGAACCGGTGCTGATGGACCGAGAGGCTGAGACGTGTTTCCCCAGCCTCACGTGCTGCTTCCTGTCAGACAGGAAGTCTGTGATCCACTTGCAGGTGGAGTCGGGCACGTGCAGCTGGGAGAGCTTGTCCTGCAGCAGAGACGGGATGATGGTGTTGAAGGCAGAGCTGAAGTCCACAAACAGGATCCTGGCGTAGGTTCCTGGGGAGTCCAGATGCTGGAGGATGGAGTGGAGGGCCATGTTGACTGCATCGTCCACAGACCTGTTGGCTCTGTAGGTGAACTGCAGGGAGTGGATCCAGGAGTGGGTCGGTGAGGGTTTTGAGGTGGGACAGGACCAGGCGCTCAAAGGACTTCATGACCACAGAGGTCAGGGCGACGGGCCTGTAGTCATTGAGTCCTGTGATCCTAGGTTTTTTTGGGGACTGGGATGATGGTGGAGGCCTTGAAGCAGGCTGGTACATGGCATGTCTCCAGAGAGGTGTTGAAGATGTCTGTAAACACCGGGGACAGCTGATCAGCACAATGCTTCAGGGTGGAGGGGGAGACAGAGTCCGGGCCGGCTGCTTTGCGGGGGTTCTGCTTTTTAAAAAGCCTGTTAACGTCTCTCTCTTGGATAATGAGGGTCGTCACTGTGGAGGGGGTAGGGGGCGCTGTGAACGATGGTTCAGAGGCGTGAGCCCCTGATGGGCTGGGGGAGGGAGGGCTGGTGGTCTGTGGCTGGTTGGTGGGGCTGTGGGGGATGGCGTCAGGACTATTCCATTGTCTTTCAAATCTGCAGTAGAACTCATTCAGCTCGTCTGCCAGGCGGAGGTCGTTCATGGAGTGGGGGGTTTTGGGCTTGTAGTTGGTGATCTGTTTGAGACTCTCCAGACCGACGCAGAATCACTTGCTGAGAGCTGGTGTTGCAGTTTCTCAGAGTAGAGTCGTTTAGCGTCCCTCACCGCCCTGCTAAACCTGTATTTTGACTCTGTGTACAAGTCCTTGTCCCCTCTCCTGAACGCCTGGTCCTTTTGCAGCCGTAGCTTTCTGAGTTCTGCTGTAAACCAGGGTTAGGGTTGTTGTATCTCACCCTGGTGCTGGTTGGAACACAGCTGTCCTCACAGAAGCTGATGTAGGAAGTCACAGCCTCTGTGTACTCATCCAGACTGTTGGTAGCAGTCCTGAAGACATCCCAGTCAGTACAGTCCAAGCACGCCCGAAGATCCTCCAGAGCCTCACTGGTCCACTTCTTGAACTTCCTCACCACAGGTTTGCAGAGCTTTAGTTTCTGCCTGTACGAGGGAATCAGATGGACCATGACGTGGTCAGAGAGACCCAGTGCAGCTCGAGGGACGGCGTGATAGGCCCCGCTGATGGTGGTGTAGCAGTGGTCCAGAATGCTCTCCTCTCTAGTCGGGCATTTAATAAACTGTTTGTACTTAGGGAGTTCATGTCTGAGGTTTCCTTTGTTAAAGTCACCAAGAACAATAACTAAGGAGTCCGGGTAGGTCGTCTCCACACCCCGTATCTGCTCGGCGAGGGTCCGCTGTGCCTCCTGCACGTTGCCCTGCGGTGGCATGTAAACTCCGGCCAGGATGAATGAAGCGAACTCACGGGGGGAATAGAAGGGTTTGCAGTGGATGATGGATGATTCCAGGTCCGGAGAACAGTGCTGCAGAATCACTGTCACGTCGTTGCACCAGCTGTTGTTGGCGTAGAAGCAGATTCCTCCACCCTTCGCTTTGCTGGAGAGCTCCGTGTCGCGGTCCGCTCTGAACAGCTGGAAGCCCGCCAGCTGGAACGCAGAGTCCGGTATCGATCCGCTGAGCCAGGTCTCCGTGAAGCACAAAACGGAGGATGAAGAAAAGTCTCTGTCTCTCCCCACCAACAGCTGGAGCTCGTCCAGTTTGTTGCACAGTGAGCGGACGTTGGAGAGAAATATGCCCGGCAGCGATGTGCGAGATCCGCGTTTGCGGAGTCGCACGAGCGCGCCGGCCCGTTTCCCTCTCCTGCGGCGTCTCACCGCGTGAGTTAAGGTGAGCACACCTTAAACGAGAAGGCCTTTAACTTCCACGGAAGTTTAAAAAGTTGGAAGTAAGTCCGCTGGAGTTGTTCCCCTGATGTTCATGAGCTCATCTCTGTCACGTTACGGTGATGGACCCAAAAGCAAACTGCAGAGGCAAGTGAAGAGGGTGCTAACAACAGGTGTTTATTGTAGCATGCTGACACAGGCACAGGGAAACAGTCAATACTCAGCTGCTCGCTGGAGGTGGCTCTGTGATGCGGGCTCGTGACGTGTAGGGCTAGGTTGATGGGTTTAGCGTAGCGTAGCTCGGGGTCAGGCTCGTAGCGTAGCTCGGGATCAGGCTCGTAGCGTAGCTCGGGAGGAGGCTTGTGAAGTGGCTCTCGTGTGCACGGACCTGAAGGGGAAGGCAAGCCATGCGTAGCAATCTCTCGACGCTGGACCTCCGGGAGGAGGCCACCTTTAACTGCGCCGTGATGTTGAAATGCGCTGCAGCTGCGAGCGGCGGCCGTCCTCCTCCCGGGTGTCCAGCATTAGCCTGATTGTAGAGAGGAAGAGAGAGAGAGACACACATTCTGGCCGCAGCCAGAGTTACTGTGGCACCCCCTTGTGGTGGTGCCTCCAGGATCCTCACAATCTCTGGTGAAAGAGCTCCGGGAATCGCAGCAGAAGACCGAATTAAAAACAAAAACAATACAAAACAACGAGCACCGACACACCGAGGCAGCCATCAGCGGCGCCATCTCAACGTGTCCTTGTTGGAGTTCCATTCTGACATTCTGGTTGCTCTAGATAATAATTTCAAAGCTTTAATTGGAAACAATTTCACCAAAGAAATAACCTCAGTAATACAATAAAAAAGTCTATTCTGGTTATTCAAACATGTGGAAACTGCTTCTGTCACATGAGGATGGACGTGAGGAGGCTGAGCAGGTTGCTGAGCCCGGAGGTTGTGACATTAAAATTAAAAACGCTTGATACCGAGAGCCGTCTCAACCTTGGCTGGATGGAACATGAAAAACATAAATTGCCACACGACATGTACAGTAACTCATTAAAAAGCTTTTATTTCGCTGGCTTCAGGTCTTTGTGGATGAAGGACCTCTGGCCCTCTGCAGCTCTTCATCACGGCCTCATTCACACTCACATAATGCAACAGATTACAAGTTGCAACCGGCTGTTTGTTCCTCTGGGACTCAGATTGCTCTCAGAGCCGAGAACACACCTGGAGGCAATTTCCTGCTTCGATACCGAAAAGGTTTGATTGTGGCTTCAAACAAACACCTCAGCTGTGCTCAGACTATAAATATAGCAATGGGTTCAAAATGCCCTCTTTGATCCATAATGTTTAGACTTGACCTGGTGGTTCCTCTAGCGGCAGGATGAGGACTGGGAGTCAACCCCAAAAGGATTGGTATGCACATAATGTGTTAATTTAAAATTAAAAACACTGAAGATTAAAGACAAATGGATCATATCGGACCATACGCCGCATGCTGTAAATGTTTTTAATCACTTTGAGGTGATCGGCAGCTTATTTATATTTTATTTTTCACTTCCTATCCCATGAAGCATATTCTGAACTCTGGAAACTGGAGATGTGGTCTTCACATGGGAACGTTAGAAAGTTCTGTTCATCATTTAGTGAGAAATATGAGCAATTTGTCTCTCTGACAAATTAATATCAATCAATTCTCTGATGACCTGAACCCTTATAGAGACTCAACACTTACAGATAAGGAATTACAATGAATGGCTTTTGTTACCGAGCCGGTCAGCTGTATATATAGAATATATATATATGGAAAATAATGTATGAATAATTACTTAGGTTTAAATTAAGCTTTAATTTGAAGAAACGTTACTTAACACCAAATTGCATAAAACTGCCTTGAAAATTGTAATTATTGACCCACAAAATAAATCATTATGAAATGTTCCTTAACATTTCTCCTTGAGGATTCCTATCAAGAAGGAAGACCTGGACACACACACACGCACACACACGCGCGCGCACACACACGCACACACACGCGCGCGCACACACACGCACACACACACGCGCGCGCGCACACACACACACACACACACACACACACACACACACACACACACACACACACACACACACACACACACACACACACACACACACACACACACACACACGATCCTAATGAACAGATATGACCAGCACTCCTCTCATCGTGTCCTCTGATTCATCATCTGCTGTCTTTTGCTTTTCTTTTTGATTGGAAATAAAATGCAATTAGGGACAATTTTCTTCTCACCCGATTTTATGAGCAATTTAAATTCAAGAGGCCCAAATTTACTGCATGCACATGCTTCATTCATTTCTAAGTATGCATAATCAGACACACACACACTGAAAGGCTTTAATGCCTGCAGCAAGATGAAATATTAACAGCCGGGTTGTGAAGGCTGATCTAAAACGTCACAGAGACTGAAGGTCGTTCTGGGGTCAACTTCCTGTTCCACATAACCATCGGACAGATGGAGGGTAAAGAACAATGGCTGCCCCGAGTATGGAGATAAGAATGATCCTGGTCAGGGCGGTTTCACTGGACTGGAACTTATTTATTGTATTTATCAAATTATATTTGGGAGAAGAAAACTGTCTGAACAGAATTATCAGAATTAAGTTTTTATCATCTATTTATTCTTCTTTCGGAGCCAAAACATATTCAACTGTAAATAAAAGATTTTACTCAATTCATCTGTTAAACATGAATTATTCAAGCAAAGACGACAAATGTCAATGTAACCTACTTTAGTGTGTGTGTTTATACTATATATATATATATATAATATATATATATATATATATATATATATATATATATATATATATAGAGGAGAGCTTAAACTCTCTCTCTCCTCCCTCTTCTCCTTAAACGTCAGCTTTGTCTCGACATGATGAACGATCGCTCAGACCAATCAATTCTATTTAGATGAGCGTCCTGCAGAGAGGACGAAGGCAGAGTTACACAACACGAGGTTGTTGTTGTTGTTGTTGTTGTGTTGCTCTCCAACCTGCTGTTGTTGTTCAGGATGAAGATATTCAGCTCTGGGAGGAGGATGAGCGTCATAGAAGAACTGGATTATGGTTCATTTTAATCATGCTAACTAGGAAGATTTTGTTTTTATACATTTCTTGTGAGAATATTTAGTTTATTTCTAAATATCAGACTTGGTGTATGTACATATATAGACTTACACGTTTACCTTCATATGCAAATCTGCTTTAACTTCTTTCATTTATAATTACAAAAACTTTTAGAGTGGCTGTGGAGGCCGGATTTAGTAACTTTTAAAGCTGATGCTGATGCTTTCATTGGGTTTGTTGGTTGAATGTTTAACATTACCAACTACAGCTTTAAAGTAAAAATGTAATTTATATATTTTTTGTTTATTTCTCTCACAACAGAGTACTTTGGA
This sequence comes from Cottus gobio, assembly GCA_023566465.1. Classification (NCBI taxonomy): domain Eukaryota; kingdom Metazoa; phylum Chordata; class Actinopteri; order Perciformes; family Cottidae; genus Cottus; species Cottus gobio. Next base: position 1,031,643 of record CM042229.1, on the reverse strand, counting down.
TCACCTGTGTGTTAAGTATTCAAAGAGGAGGAGAAGGTTAAGACTGTTTCCTCAACACTTCAGTGGATCTTCTAGTTTGAAGTTATCAGAAATCGTCCACAGCGAACGAGTTCAGATGCAGATTTCCAAACTGGACTCAAAGTCTTCAACCCAGAACCCGGACCCTAAAGCTCAGCTCCTCTTCCCTCGTTATGATGTCAGGTGCTCGTCAGCAGCAGCTCAAACCAACTGGTCGAGTCCTGAATGCACCGTTGTTACAGCTGATGTGAAAAAGTGATGTTTTGCCCCACAGCGCCACCCAGTGGTTCACCAGCATCGTTCACTGGAATGTCAGAAACCACCAGAAAAACATGTGTGCAATTTTTTTATTGCATTTACTTAATTATCGTCTCTTAAAGGATGCTGCGTCGGTGCTTACGTACGACCGTCAATACGGCATTTTAACATTTACTGACTCTCAGTTGGGACTCAGTTTTCTTACATTTTCTCCCTGAGATCCAGTAAAGAACTGAACCTCCAAGTTCCAGCACTCGGCCTCTGATTCTGGTTTTACTGCTCATCGTTGGTATTTTACTTCAAGAGCTTAAAAAGTGTTCAGAAGAAAAGAAAACACAAGCGAATAAATTACTAACCTGCCCCCCGAATGAGTCGCTATTTCCTGTTCCACGCTCACAGATGTCATTAAATACAGAGAAAGAAAGAACGTTGCATCACCTTCATGAAAAGACAAAAAAAAGTCTGACTTTTTCCAGGCGTGCACACATAATATGATGAACTACACCTGCAGACTTATTCGCACAATTTGAGACATTTTCCATCACACAGGACATTGATGTAAAAATAAATCACGTTTCTATTGGTTCCTCAGACATCCTGGATTATCATATATATATTTTTATCTTCGCTCTGGAGGTTAAAGCTAACCCGTAATTATCAATATGAAGAGACGTGGAGATATCAATGGCGTCTGTGAAGTGACAGGTTTTTGAGGCGTTACTTCAAAGCCTCCCACGAGTGACAGATGACTGACAGGAATCAGAGACATGAAAACACGACGGAGCGAGACGACATTGTTCTGTGGACGAGAATCAGCTGTCGTACATCTGCACCTCCACCAGCTGTGTTGAGATCCCCAACCAGGAAACATGAAAACCAAGGATTAAATAAATGTATTCAAGGCCAGAAAATAGTTCGGAATTTGCAGTTTTAAGGATTTGCCGAAACAGCCTTTTGCTTTTTGGACGGACGGCGTCACATGGAGATACTTCCACAAGGAAGAAGGACTCGGCCTGTGTTTCTGACCGGCACACCTTAAGCCTCCAGGATCTGAAGGGAAGAACAAGAAGCCAACCTGTAGGTGGAGCCGGCTCTCTTCTGTCGGCCTCAGAGGCCGACGCCTACACGCTGCTTTCATAGGACACGCTTGTCCGTGAGCCGGGCACGTAGAGGCTCCCCCCGGCGTCCGTGTCCTGCTCGCGGTCCACCTTCTCGGCCACCGTGTGGATGGAAACTTTGACGTCGACGCCTTCACCGTTCCCTCCGCTCGCCGGCAGCAGCGCCTGGCACCCCTCCTCCACTTCCTGGTCCCCCGTTCTCTCCGCGGAGGGCGGGCCGATAGCCGGTCTGCTCCGGGACGCCGCCGGCCCAGCCGGCTCCGCCACCTCCTCCGTGGAGACGCGGCAGTTCATGATGAGCGGCGGCAGCGGGACGCTGCGAGCCAGGTCCTCCATGTGCCGGGCGAACTCCATGGTCTTGAACTGCGTGACCTTGGCGAGCTCCAGCGTCTTGGCCGTGGTGACGATGGGGATGCGCTTGGCCACCTCGAAGGCCTTCTGCAGCTTCTCGGCGCCCTCGGTGCGGAAGAACTCGTTGATGGCCCGCTCGGTCTTCTTGAGGTGGCTGCTCACCATGCAGAGGCGCGCCACGTTGAGGACCATGATGATGCTGAAGGTCACCAGGCACACGATGACGTAGTACAGGCCCAGCCCGCTGTCGGTGTGGGCCACGCGCAGCGTCACGCCGAAGCTCTGCGCCCCGTCGGCCACGCAGGTGTAGCGGCCGCGGTCCTGGAAGGAGACCGCGCTGATGTTCAGGACGCCCTCCTGCACGCTCCACCTCCCACCTGAAGTCAAGACCAAAAACACAGCTGGCTTCATTTAGAATGTTTACTTAATATCAATTGATTAAGATAAAAGCAGTTTATATATAATAATAAAGATTTATGAATGCAATCAAGTCTTTTATCACTATTGTGGTCCTGAATGCCAAACAATGGAATGAAGTCACTCTGCCTCTGGGTTAAAACTATGCTGAGTTACACGTGACCTATGTTTGAATACACAATTTAAATAAATAGATTTGACATAAAAATATAGTTATGCTATTGAAATAACATTTAAAAGTAACTCTAGACATTTTTTTTATTGGAAATTCCCCAAATCGAAGCTCGCTGGGTGTTTAGAAGTGTGTAGTTTGTGTCGCTGTAGACATATACACATTAATCTGTGCATCTGTACATGAATATGAAGCCTCTCCTACTTGTGTCGTCACCCAGCAGAAGCCCCTTGGAGTTGTACCACTTGACGTCATCGTGGGCTCCGGTCACGTTGCACTCGATCAGCACGCTGGATCCCTCCTTCGCCACAATGGAGGGGCCGCTGGACGCCGCCGGCTGCGACCCGTTCAGAGCTGCGTCCACCGGCCAGCCGCCGAGCAGCAGGGCCGCGAGCAGGAGGCGGGGCAGGGGGCGGGGCAGGGGGCGTTTCTGAGGCAGCGGCATGTCGAGAGGAGATGCAGCTTCAGCTCACATTGAGACGGGACCAACCTGCAAAACAGGAAAAGTCAAGCTCACGAGCGACGACGTTCATGGTTCACTTTGATATTCAAACCACATTTTATTCTATCTGGAAGTTGATTCGTTTTTTTGCCCATGTTTTCATTGTCTGCGCTTGTTTCTCTTGAAAAGCATAGATATTTATTTAGCTAAAATATTGTTTGATTTGATCCCTTGACTTTTCAATGACAAATAAAATATTCCCTCAAATGAACTAAAAATGACATAAAATTAGATAGAAGATAACAGGCAATGAATTAGCCACGTAGAAGAAAATAAGAATATATGTGATCATTTAATTAATGTACAAACTGTGAATTGATTTGGTAATTTCCAGTGATTCAGTAGGACATTTAAAAATAACTTTAGATCTCAAAGATGCTCAAAGGCGCTTTACATACAACAAAATGAAAAAGGGAACGATTAGAAAAACATCAAGACATCAATTAAAAACAGAATATTTTTTTATATAAAAAAAAAACAGGAGAAGCTTTGTGGAACGAGTCCTGTAGTGGAGGATCGGGAGCAGGGGTCAGAAGATGAACCCTACCTGCTCTGCTGATCTGTGAGGGGAACAGTTGATTTATGGAGCTCTGCATGCACAGCTCGTGAATGTTGAAGGCCCAACCGGCACGTTGTACAACAAGAACAAAGACACAAACCTGCAAACCCAACAACAAACCCAACAGAGCCTCGCAGCCTCGGAGCCTCACCTCTCGGACAAAACCAAGGCCGACACCTTTTGTAACTTCTCTGTTCGAAGATAATCCGTTTCCACTTTATCTTAGTATGTTATGCAGCTTCAGCTTGTTTGAGCAAAGGTCCGCTCGGTCCGCTCACTTCCTGGTGCGCCAGGTGCGTGTCAGTGGGCGTGGCTTGTTCTCCCACACAGGTGCAGGTAGGTGATTGTTTCTTGTTTTTTTCTTTATGTACCGGAAGTTTACATTATTTATTTCACTGTTCCGAAAGTTGACCGGCAACGGGATTAGTCAAGCTATAGTGTGACAGAAGGAGCCCAACAATGTGACCGGCCTTCCTTCCAAAATAATATTGTAATGCCTCTCACCCTTGAGAAATAGAAGATAACAGGCAAATCTAAAATACACAACACACATTTCACATATCCCTAATGGTTAAAAAAAGAAAATCTTCAAAAGATCCTTGATACATGTTGCAAAAAAAACATTTTCAACATAACAACCTTTATTTTGAAGGTGCCCACCGGAACCGGTATTTCTCAATGGCGCTAACTGTCGGAGCTAGTCAGTGAAAACAAAATGTGACGTGGCTAATCTGTGGACAAAAAAGAGCCAGACACCCTGAATCATTAAACTCTTTACTGGGGAACTAAACGGCTTTTCGGGTTTACAAGTGAAATAAAGAAGATAAAACCGATATTGTTGTGATTTTGGGACGGAAACTGGCAGCTTAGCCGGCTCGGCTAACTGCTAGCGTCAAGACTTTGGCAGAGAAGGTGAGTTTGTAGCGTCACGTCATGTTGTTTTGTTCCCGACTAACATTAAGTTGTGTGCCGATCATTATTAGAGCCGCGTATGTTAATAACATAACATCTAAACGCTCCTGTTAGCATGTTGCTATGTTGTCATGGCCGCTAGCTTACTGAAACTACTAGAAACTCACATTACGGGTGCATATCGATCAGCGTTAGTTAACTAAACTAATATAACTGTGCAACGATGCCAGAAAAATGTGATTTACAGATGTGAATGTGGGGTTTATGTCTCGTAATTCCCATAATATCCTGCGTGTATACACAGTATAAAATAATAGTTTGGGTTTCAGAAAACCAAGACTGGACTTTAAACTCTCCAAGCTGCAGAGATAAACAACACCTGGTTCCTGTGTTTTGAAATGCATTCTGGGAAATGTATGATACCACTAGATTGAAGGAAAGTCAACAGCTGCAATGAATGCGTTGAATATCAGTGTGTCTCTAACAGTTGAGGACTAATTTGATTTATTGTGTGTATTTAATGATTTGTTAGAAAAGTTCAAATGTATTCAGTTTACTTCAATACAAACAGCTCTGCATTACTTTTTTTTATTGTTTTTGTCCCCAGCTCTGTTGGATCCTCCGTCACATTGAGGCATGCACTAAGACTTTGAGATGTCCGACAGCGAAGCTGCAGCCGCGGAGGCTCCAGAGGACGCACCGGAGAGTCAGGAGGCCTCTCCAGCAGAGACGCCCGCCGACGGCTCCTCGCCGGCCCCTGACAACGCGACTGACGTGGCCCCGACGAGGAAAGCCCGGAGGAGACCGGACCTCAAACCTGCGGCCGAAGTTGAGGAGATGCCAAAAGTAGAGGAGCAGCCGGCAAAGACGCCGGTAAGATGAGCGTTGTTTATCCTAGACACAACTGCAAGTGCTGTTGTGACTTCCTGGTTGCATCTCCCTGACCCTCTAGTGACTTCCTGGTTGCATCTCCCTGACCCTCCAGTGACTTCCTGGTTGCATCTCCCTGACCATCTAGTGACTTCCTGGTTGCATCTCCCTGACCCTCCAGTGACTTCCTGGTTGCATCTCCCTGACCCTCTAGTGACTTCCTGGTTGCATCTCCCTGACCCTCCAGTGACTTCCTGGTTGCATCTCCCTGACCATCTAGTGACTTCCTGGTTGCATCTCCCTGACCCTCTAGTGACTTCCTGGTTGCATCTCCCTGACCCTCTAGTGACTTCCTGGTTGCATCTCCCTGACCCTCTAGTGACTTCCTGGTTGCATCTCCCTGACCATCTAGTGGCTTCCTGGTTGCATCTCCCTGACCCTCTAGTGACTTCCTGGTTGCATCTCCCTGACCATCTAGTGGCTTCCTGGTTGCATCTCCCTGACCCTCTAGTGACTTCCTGGTTGCATCTCCCTGACCATCTAGTGACTTCCTGGTTGCATCTCCCTGACCATCTAGTGACTTCCTGGTTGCATCTCCCTGACCCTCTAGTGACTTCCTGGTTGCATCTCCCTGACCCTCTAGTGACTTCCTGGTTGCATCTCCCTGACCCTCTAGTGACTTCCTGGTTGCATCTCCCTGACCATCTAGTGGCTTCCTGGTTGCATCTCCCTGACCCTCTAGTGACTTCCTGGTTGCATCTCCCTGACCCTCTAGTGACTTCCTGGTTGCATCTCCCTGACCATCTAGTGGCTTCCTGGTTGCATCTCCCTGACCCTCTAGTGACTTCCTGGTTGCATCTCCCTGACCATCTAGTGACTTCCTGGTTGCATCTCCCTGACCATTACATTATTACATTACAGTTCATTTAGCTGACGCTTTTATCCAAAGCGACTTACATGATATACAGTAGACCGTAGACACAGCAACGGTGAGCAATTAGGGTTAAGTGTCTTGCTCAAGGACACAACGACATGGACTGGCTGAGCCGGGGTTTGAACCTCTGACCCTCTGATCCAAAGACTGACTTGCTAACCACTGAGCCACAGTCGCCCCCATGACCATCTAGTGACTTCCTGGTTGCATCTCCCTGACCCTCTAGTGACTTCCTGGTTGCATCTCCCTGACCCTCTAGTGACTTCCTGGTTGCATCTCCCTGACCCTCTAGTGACTTCCTGGTTGCATCTCCCTGACCCTCTAGTGACTTCCTGGTTGCATCTCCCTGACCATCTAGTGGCTTCCTGGTTGCATCTCCCTGACCCTCTAGTGACTTCCTGGTTGCATCTCCCTGACCCTCCAGTGACTTCCTGGTTGCATCTCCCTGACCATCTAGTGACTTCCTGGTTGCATCTCCCTGACCCTCCAGTGACTTCCTGGTTGCATCTCCCTGACCCTCCAGTGACTTCCTGGTTGCATCTCCCTGACCCTCCAGTGACTTCCTGGTTGCATCTCCCTGACCATCTAGTGACTTCCTGGTTGCATCTCCCTGACCCTCCAGTGACTTCCTGGTTGCATCTCCCTGACCATCTAGTGACTTCCTGGTTGCATCTCCCTGACCCTCCAGTGACTTCCTGGTTGCATCTCCCTGCTTTCTATTATCTCTGTCATTCTTCACAACCTTCGTTTCTTGCTCTCCCACCTCCTCATCCTTCCGTCCTCATCCTCGTGTCCTCTCTTAGACGCCGAGTGAGTCCACTGTGTCTCAGGGGGGTTGGGGGTACTGGGGCAGCTGGGGCAAATCCATCCTGTCCACTGCAACAGCGACTGTGGCCACTGTGGGTGAGTGTGGACCGCCTAAGTAACCCAATTACAATGTGCAAGGTGCTCAAACGTTGTCTTCATTTGAAACAAAGCAGCTGCCATGTGACACTATACGTGTGGATCAATCAAGGAATAAAAATAATAATTTATTATACTCATTCTCTCTTTTCCTTACATCTTTCTGTCTATGTTGTTACATGATGCACTGTCGCACCTCACTGCAACAAAGCGTCCTCTTCATGCGTGCGTCTCCCTTCTCCTCTGTCCGTCCAGGCCAAGGCCTCACTCAGGTGATAGAGAAGGCAGAGACGTCGCTGGGAATCCCCAGTCCGACCGAGCTCTCGGCGCAAGTTGAGGAAGAGCAGAAGGAGTCCGGTAAAGCTTCATCCGACCATCATGGATCGACTCCCCTTTCATACAGGACACATCACACATCTCGTGGATATTGTGTTGAGCTTGTGGTGTTTATCGTGTTTGTTTCCTCGCCCTGCAGCTGAATCCTGCAGCGAGACGGACAAAGCGGCAGTCGAGGGATCGGCGGCGATGGGAAGTGCGATGGGAATGCTGTCGTCGCTCGGCAACGTCGTCCAGAGCACAGTAAGCAGGAATACCCTTTGTTTTATTTCTGTGCCCAGGAAGGACGACAGGAAACCGACTCGTGTGGAGCATCATACTCACTACGAAGCTGACATTTTGGAAACCTGTTTTTTTTACTCTATTGGCAAGTTGTCAGGGCTTTTAGGATTATCACATGCGTCTTTATTTCACAAACTAACTAATATAACTGAGTCTTTATTTGCCTGATTTAAAGCAGGAAGCGAGCCTTTTACACGTCAGAGTGATGTCGGCTTAAGCGTCGTCATAAATATGAATTCCGTCATTAAATACGTTGTCGTATTTAATGGCCGGTGTTTCAAACAGCTTCCTGCTTCCCTCACAGGGGAAGACGGTGATATCGGGCGGGCTGGACGCTCTGGAGTTCATCGGGAAGAAGACGATGGACGTGATAGCGGAAGGAGATCCCGGCTTCAAGAAGACCAAAGGACTGATGATCATCAGGAACTCCACCCTGTCTCAGGTGGGCGCACCGGGGGTCAAACACTCGTTTTCACCTGTGACGGATACGGGACTGGAGTATTTTCCAGCCGACACCTTGACCTTCAGCACCCGACGAAGACGAGGAGAGACGAGACTTCATCCTGTCTTAAGGCGATGCTCCGGGGTCTCTGACAGCAGCTGACGTGTTCCCAACTCTCCGTCTCGCAGGTGTTGAGGGAGGCGAAGGAGCGAGAGGAGCAGCAGACGGCGGGTAAGGAGCTCTCCGATCCGGAGAACCAGGCGGTCGCTCACTACGGGATGCTGTTCGACGAGTTTCAGGGTCTGTTGCACCTCGAGGCGCTGGAGCTCCTGTCTCGGGAGAGCGAGTCCAAGGTACGGAGACGGCCTCAAAGACGGGTTCAGTTTGAGCTGATAAAACCCTGAAGAGTGTGTGTGTGTGTGTGTGTGTGTGTGTGTGTGTGTGTGTGTGTGTGTGTGTGTGTGTGTGTGTGTGTGTGTGTGTGTGTGTGTGTGTGTGTGTGTGTGTGTGTGTGTGTGTGTGTGTGTGTGTGTGTGTGTGTGTGTGTGTGTGTGTGTGTGTGTGTGTGTTAGGTGAAGTCGGTGCTGACCACGCTGTCGGGTGAGGCGCTGGTCCGGCTCAGAGGGGAGCTGGACCGGATCAAGGACTCGTTCTCTCTGGTGGAGTTTGACGAGGAGGAAGTGGACGAGCAGAAAGGTGACGCGTCGTTAAAGTAACGAGGAGCGCAGCGCTGTGATGTAAACACCTGAAGATTGTTTATTTTTACGTTTTACTTCCAGACGAAGAGTTTGAGAAGGAGCTGCTGGAGGCCTTGGAAGGTCTCGGAGTCTCTGCCACAGCCGAGAAACTCAGCCAGGTAACGACGCTGTTGTTGTTGTGGTGGGAATCAATAACTGTGTGGCCAACATCTTCTATCACGACATCGGTCATTTCATATCTCAGTAACAATACATATCCTGATATAGCAGGTTATGTGGTTTTGTGTGAATTAAATACCGGATCATTTAAATGTAATTCATATTTTCTCACTAAAAGATTTAGTGAGTTACTCTGTGCTTGTTGTTATCAATTGTGTATCACGATATCTCTACGTATGATTTAATCTCAACATGATCCCATTGAAGGATAATAAATGATCACATTTAATTATCATTTTATTATATTCAGTCAAATATAATGCGGCCACTTCCTGTTTCTTTACTGTGGTCAAAGCTTTGATCTCTGACCTGCAACAGGCCTGCAAGAGCAGCTGCAGCCAGATCACTGACATGAACAAACCTGAGGAGGAAGAGGAGGAAGAGGAGGAGGAGGAGGAAGCAACTAAAACACCTTCTGTGGAGGTATGACGAAGATATTAAACATGTAATAATAAATAAAGAAAAGCAGCTTATTCTGACTTATTGTGTGTGTGTGTGTGTGTGTGTGTGTGTGTGTGTGTGTGTGTGTGTGTGTGTGTGTGTGTGTGTGTGTGTGTGTGTGTGTGTGTGTGTGTGTGTGTGTGTGTGTGTGTGTGTGTCTCTCAGGAGGTCCATGCCGCTGCCATCAGGAGTCTGGCGGAGCTGACGGCTCGATCCATCGAGCTGTTCCACAAACTGGCTGAGATGACCCTGTTCTTCAGCGGCAGCCGCACGGAGGCCAGCGTCCTGTCACAGTGAGTGTGTGTGTGTGTGTGTGTGTGTGTGTGTGTGTCATCCTGAACCACCTGTATGTTCTCTCTCCGCAGGCTGACCGTCCTCCTGTGTAAAGAGCTCTCGCTGCTCTCCAGGAAGTTCACCTGCTGCCTCACAGCAGCCGGGGTGAGTCACATGACCTCATCAGACGTCTGATTGGGTGGCTTCACAATCACATGTTTCACTGAAAGTGGAACTTGATTATGAATACATGGGAATATATCCCTGAAGGCCGTGGTTTTAAGATCACAGAATCTCTCGATGGGATCGTCATGTGACGTCTAACCATCAAAGAGTCACATGTTTGTTTTATGCTGCTTTACAGTTGCATTGTGGGAATTAACACCAACACAGGGACTAAAAGTCTATCTCGGCTTCTCCGCTTCAATTTAGTGAAATCCCTCGACTTACTTTGTGTATTTCAGTTTCTCACTCGTGGTCAGAGCGAGCAAAGACACATTTATGAATTATGTTTTTTCTGCAGATCTCTAAACAGCAGCTGCTCTTTGCGCCCCTCGGGATGTTTCTGTCTCTGCTTGATTCCTCCGAGGTCTGAGCTGTAATTTCATGTCATTGTTCTGTGTTTTCCAGTCAAAGGAGAAGGGAGACGTCCTCAACCCGCTGATAACCGGAGTCTTCCTGGAGGTGTGTCACAGCGTTCCAGTTCATCTGTTCTCGCTGTTCAAAGCTCAGAAACGCTTCCACGTGCAGATGTTCTGCATCTGCTCAGTTTGGCTGCTTTCACCTCTAGTGCTTTAATCTTTCATGTGTTTATCTGCATGTGCTGCCGATTTAGAGAGCAAAAGACTTGAAGCGACACATGGTCATCAATAGAATATACATGTGTATATATATGTATAATCCATTAAACCTCATTCTGAATGAAGGGTCGTGTTCTGCTCTGACTCGTTTCCCCTTGAAGGAAAAGAAAAGGTTGTGAAGCGCTTAAACGTCATGAAGCAGTTGTATTGTCTGTGTCATGTGACACTTCCTCTCTCGTCCTCGCAGGCGTCCAACAGTGCGTCGTACGTCCAGGACGCCTTCCAGCTGCTGATGCCCATCCTGGAGATCTCCCACATCCAGCAGAGAGCCGACCCCACAGAGCAGTGACCCCATCCATCAGCTGCCGCCGCCTGGTGTTCACGCCCAGAAGAAGAAGAAGAAGAAAATCAAGTCCACACCCGGGAGGAAAATGTCTGTTTTTTTATTTTGTGTTTTTTGTCAAACAGTGTTAACTTTGCTGGTTTCATTATTGAGCCCAGTAGATCAGCTGTGTTCAACAGGAAGAGACTTCCTGTTCTTCCTGTTTATTCACACGTTTCCCTCTGACAGCACGAAGTCATCTCAGCTTCAACATCTCTTCATTTCCCCAGAGAACACTGAGTCGTCATTAGTTTTTAGAAGAAGCTGCGTCTCATGATAAGACATGTTGATCATTTTCGTTATGTGTCTGAGACAATCAGTCCTTTATGCAGACATGTACATAATGAGTATTGTTCTTTTAGTTCCACCTTCAGTGTCCTGAGCATTGTGGGTCTAACGTCACCGGTTTGTAGAAGTGAAGACGGTTTAATGCCCTGACCCTGACTCGTACCTCCTGTCACATGACATCCTCACATGTTTTAGAGGATCACTTCCTGGTCGGCTGGTTTTTACTTCAGCCAATTTAAAACATGGCACTAATTATTGTTTCATTGCTGAGAGAAACAAAAAAATCAAGTTTTACTTTTGACCTCATGGAAATTAAAAGCACACAAAACTAAAAAAGTAGAATACGTCAGGCCTTCTATCTTTGATAATACTGTTTCCTCTCTATCGACCACAATGTCCAGTTAGAGAGAAATATGCAAACATACACATTGTAGTTTGCAGTCATTTCAAGCTCCCTCTTTATTGTCATAAACTTCATTATTCATGAGACTTCAGGTGTTCATCAATCACCAAAGAGCTTCAGCTCTGTGATGGTGAACCGCTGACGGCTGTGCGTGTTGTGTCCACTGTACATCAAGTATTTAAGATGGTTTTCAAATAAATTGTCTTTCATATCGGCCTGTGATTTGTGTGTGTGTGTGTCTGTGTGTACATTACAGATTTAGTTGTGTGTTAGAAATACATTTTCAAACAATTTGCGGGGGTAATGGGTTAAACTCCTGTGTGTTGATGGTTGCAGGACAAATACCTCCAATGAAAAGAGGTCTTCATACATACAGCAAACAATCTTTCCAGGCAGATTCCAAAATCTGGTGGTAAATCTGACTGAAGTCTCGTGACTCATTCCACAATCACATTTGGGAATAATGTCCATGTGTCCACTTCATGGTGTATATAATATGCTATTATGTATGATTTTTTTGTTCATTTCTCAATCAATAGATTTGATTGTGGGCAGGCTGCATAGGAACTGTTTCTTTGTCAAGTGGTAGAGGAAGTATTCAGATCCTTTAAGTACAAATATAAACATAGGAAGTGCTTAAGTTAAAGTACTTTGATGTAAAATGTACTTAAAGTGTAAAAGGAAAAGCAATAATATGATTTTTTAAAAACCCCTAAGAGGATTATGCCGTTATATTATGGTATTATTCTAGTGATGCATTAATCTGTAAATAGGATATTTCTAGTTGGTCAATGTGAAGCTTATTGTTTAACCTCTACTGTTGGATAGTTGAATCTCTTACAATATTATCATGTTTTGTACTTGTATGTTTTAAATACAAAATACTTAATTTGTAACAATAATAATTTGCAAAAGAAACAAGTAACTATGGTTCTCAAATCAAAAAATATTTGCCTCTGAAATGTTGATGAATCAGAGTAAATGTTTTGTATCTGCTCGTTGCGCCTAATACATTTTCACGTCATTACACCACCCGACCAGTAGGTGGCGGTGTGCTCTCGTGCCGGCTAATCTGCCGATCTGCCAATACACGCGACGAAGAAGACCTAAAATAGGAAGAAAACGAAGAACAACAACAGAAGCGCTATCAACCAGCTAGCTAGCTTGTTAGGTTACGTCGGGGGAGATTCTGAGGTAAACCTGTTTGTTTTTATCATTTTATGCTTTCCACGGCGATACGATGCCGCGTCCACCGTGTGCGCCGCGGCTGTGACGTGTCGAGACGTGTACGAGCAGAGCCGGCTAATGTGTTCTCCGCTCCGGTGTTGTTAGCTCTCCCGCTAACGCGAGGGTTAGCTTGTTAGCCGTTCATGCTAAGTAGCTACGTCGCCAGCGTCGTTAGTTTGCAGCGATGTTACTTCAGAACTGTGCTGTAATTAAAACATTATCAACGTCACCGCGTCCAAAGACGTCAAGACACAGGGGACGCTTGTTTTATATCCAGGTGTTTTGTTAGATATATATGTTGGATAAGTTAGCCAGGTGTTAAAAACAACTAACTGCTAGCTAACTTATATAACGTTAATTCAACTTAATGTCCCGGTAGCACAAAGGTCGTTCATTTAAAATGAAATCCCTTTTAATAACTATTCATGAGGAGTTGCATCAAACAAATGTTGTTATTGCGGTGAATGAAGGAGAGAAATGGCGCTTAAAGCCACCACTGTTCCGTTAGTGGCTGTTTATCACAGCGTAGCTCGATACTGTGTTTTACTCTGTCCCTTTAACGCATTCAACAAACTGTGACCATCATACCTTTTATTATGGTACGTTTAGTTGCAGGGCTGCGGCATCGGATGCATTAGCTTTAACCAGTTGGTTTACTGAACTGTAACTACATGCAAGACATGCAGACATAAAGCATTTTAATTTGCTGCAGCTTAAAATACAAGTCAATTGAAACATTTAAATTGTATTTAAATGTGGAGAGTTGCTTCAAGAAATATCAGTTAATTTAGAATATTTATTTTTCAGTTGTGTTTTTTTCCATCTTTTTTTGCAATGTTTTTGTGTAATGATTCAATTCAGGTTATTTTGTACGGACCAAAATCACAAATTTGCCATGCAGGGCTTTCTGCACATACAGCCGTGTCCCGGGACCTCGCATTAGATCAGGAACCCCCTCCCAAACAAACAAAAATAGTGTATGCATTATTCTCAATTGTAACAGCAGTAGTGGTACAATCAACAATCAGCATCCTTGTTTATCTGATGTTGTAATACCAATTTTAAAGTGTGATTTTAATTTGTTGTATTTCCTTCTCACCCTTTTCCTAGAGGTGTCTGCCTTCGTCACACTGCACCCCCTTCGCCTCCTTCACAAGGTTGCAGGGTTGTTGGGGTTTTAGCTTCTTTGTTTCCTGACCCGCCAACATGCCAGCCGCACTTACAGATTCCAGTCAGATAATCTGTGAAGTATGGGCGAGCAATGTGGAGGACGAAATGAGGAAGATCCGACAAATTATTCAAAGCTACAATTTCATTGCCATGGTAAGAGACAGTGAATCACCTTAAACAGCCGTATAGATCACGCAAAGGCTAAGCAGGTACACGTTTTGTGTTGTTTTTCAGCGTGAGGAAAACTTATATAAGTATATAAGTTCTATATTTAAAAAGTACTAACATTAAAAAGTCAAAGTATCATGAAATGTCGTAAAGAATTACCACTTAGTATGTCATACAAATGTCATTACAGAAAGTCATAAAAAAGAGAAAGAAAAGAGTAACCGTGTCATGAATAAATCATTAAATGGTTGTATCTCTGAGACATGTAATTGGATATCTTAAGGTCTTAACTGTGCTATACTGTAGATGTTTTACCGTTGAGTCTCCTGCAGCAGGTAAGCCTTGACCGCCACACTGATGAGACATGGCAGCGTGAGCTTTCTGTTCATGTCTTTTATATTTCATCAGGACACAGAATTCCCCGGGGTTGTTGTCCGGCCCATCGGCGAGTTTCGAAGCACGGTAGACTACCAGTACCAGCTGCTGAGGTGTAACGTCGACCTCCTGAAGATCATCCAGCTCGGCCTCACCTTCATGAACGAGGACGGAGAATACCCGCATGGCACGACGACGTGGCAGTTCAACTTCAAGTTCAACCTCACGTACGCGGGGCCGTCTTCTAGCACATCCTAATCTGATCCTGACTAGTGGAGCTTGATGAGGAGGAGGAGGAGGGCGCCCCCTGAACGGTTTTCTGTTTTCTTTTGGCTCCTTACAGAGAAGACATGTACTCACAGGACTCCATAGACCTCCTCCAGAACTCCGGCCTCCAGTTTAAGAAACACGAAGAAGAGGGAATTGAGACGCTCTACTTCGCCGAGCTCCTCATGACGTCCGGTCTGGTGCTGTGTGAAAACGTCAAGTGGCTCTCGTTCCACAGGTCAGTGTGCTCGCTGTTCAGAGGACCCGGTTCGGCCCGCGTTGTGTGTTTATCTGAGGTTTTGTGTGCTTTTTGGGGCAACATGGCAACTTTATTCTGAAAGAAAACTAAACCTGCACCAGTAGGGCCACATTTTTGATTTTATTATGTTCCACTCTGGCTGCTGGGTCAACAGCTTGCAGTGGTAAAAGCCCGTATACTGGTTCAGCGTTTGTCTTAATATGTCCACCCCGACCCTGAACATCATTGTGATGCCGCCCATCCTTCACCTCTGTTTTTCTCAGCGGTTACGACTTTGGCTACCTGGTGAAGCTCCTGACGGACGTGCGTCTCCCCGAGGAGGAACACGACTTCTTCCAGATCCTCAACCTCTTCTTCCCAGCGATCTACGACGTCAAATACTTGATGAAGAGCTGCAAGAACCTAAAGGTATACAGACACAGATTGGGTCATTCATCCTCCACTTGAAGGAAACTCAAGGTGTCAAAACAAGCCGTCGACATCTCACATGTGTGTTTTGGACTTGTAGGGAGGCCTCCAGGAAGTAGCGGACCAGCTGGAGCTGAAGCGAATCGGGCGGCAGCATCAGGCTGGATCAGACTCGCTTCTCACCGGCATGGCGTTCTTCAGGATGAAAGAGGTACCAGCATGCAAATATCCAGAGTTTTTTTATAGTGAAGCTGATTTGTAGGATAAGCAGCTTCTGTGCATTTTCAGCCAATTTTTCTATTTAAACGTTTTATTACCAGAACATGTTTTACTGCCCTCACTTTGTTTACTGTAAACTGTGCTGAAGGATAGCCCCCTGGAAGCTTTTATTAATGAATATATTTACAGGTGCCAGGTGATTTGTTGCCATGCATTCTCCCCAATCAGTTTATTTATTAGACCTTTCCCCTGGGCGTTACTGGCTTGTCCTGTCTGGCTCCTTGTAGAGATTCACTGCTTCTCATAAAAAACGAATGGAAGCTGCTTCGCTCGGCTCGCTGCTTCTTGTGCGTCACATGTCCCACCCTTAACTTCCTGGTTTTGAACGCAAACACATCCCATCAAAGAAGTGATTTAGTGGCACGTGTATGTAAATGCACAACATGTGAGAATACAAGGGTGTTAATTGAGGATATGTTGTTTTTCTTTTTCTTTTCTATTCAGCTTTTCTTCGAAGACAACATTGACGATGCAAAGTATTGTGGGAGATTGTACGGCCTGGGCTCGGGCTCCACGCAACCCCAGAACGGCATCTCCAGCTCGGGCCAGGAGGAGACGAACAACAAGCACTGATGAGCGCTCAGTCTTCAAGTGGAATACGCACTTGTTTTAAAACCCAGCCAGCAGATTCCCCCTCTGATCTCCCTCAACACTCGACCGCTAAACGAGACTAAACAAAATATATATTTCTTTAAATTTTCCTCCCGAGTGACTGTAAAATGGACTCACAGTGACATAGGATCCTTCACTGGCTCAGTCGGTTTTTTTAGTCTCTTTTACTGAGTATACGGTCGAATTTCCAGAACTCTTTTTTTTAAATGTTTGTGTATTTTTTTCTTCTTTTCTGCAGCATTATAGTGGCCCCTTCTTTAACAGCATGGGACCAGCCCCTGTATCATACTGTGATTTCAGACCAAACTTTGCCAAAAACAGTCGGATTCTTCAGTTCAGACTATCCTCATCAGCGGGATCTCGTCTCTTGTTGCAGGGATTTCATTTTTTAAGTTAACGTTCCAATGGCCTGTAAATTACAATGTATAATTTTGATGAAAATAAAAAAGTGTTTTAGCTCTTTTCCACTTTCAGAAACTTTTAACGGTGGGCGTCGAGGTGTATACCTGTGCTTGGTTATGCATGTGTTTCAATGGGCAAACTACTGTGGTTCTGTACATCCACCCACCAAACCAAACTGTCCACAGTCGGGTTTACAGATGTTGTGGTTACTGTTGTTTTTACATTCTACATTGTTTTAAACAGTTGTATATTAAATTGTTTTGTATTTTGAATGTAATCCTTAAGTATTTCATCTTTTGTTTTCTTTATTTTTTTTACACACTGACTCACAGCTTTAAAGCTTCTGTTCGAAAGGGTTTATTTCGAGTCATTACAAACTTTCGTCTAGAATTGGTGTCACAGTAGATAAAGAATTAAGAAGAAAATTATGTGGAGAGTTGCCTAAAAACATGCATGATGAAAGGTCATTTCTGTCAAAATACAAATCTCTGACAGACATCAATTATTTAAGCTTTTCTGGATGTTAACTCAAACATAAAACATTGTGTTTAAACAGCATTTTGTAATTACTTTTTTATTCAACAAATAGTTGTTGTAAAGTGCTTCTTTCAGTTCAATCTGAATTTAAATAACTTAACATAAAATGCATTGTGCCACCGCAATTTAAACAGTTTTATGAACAACACTTGATCAGAGCAGGGAAAAAATAATAAATAATATATAGATATGTAAAAATGGATAATTTTGTATTGTTTAATCAGAAGGCTTTTTGGGAAATTAATGTATTTATAATAATAAAAGAAGACCCAACGTGAGACCAAACACAGTTTCTACAGCTGCAGTCTGACTGGTGAAAGTGACTGACATGTAATGTTATTTTGTAGGTGAATTTAAGGGGAAGAGGTTGTGTATTTGTTACAGATAATCCATTAATAAATACTTATGATGGAAGGTAATATCCGCTCAAAATAAAAGACAGAAGATTGGACAGTGACACATGAAGGTTTTATTTATTATACTTAACTTCTTTTAGTGATGTAGCGCCTGTAATACATGTATGTGATCAATAGAGGAAGCCATTGCCCTACAAATAAAAGTAAGACGAGCCACTCTATTCAGAGTGAGTTTTTTTTTCAAAGGTTTATTCTCGTGCTTTAATAAAAAAAAGTATAATTAGTATAATTACTCATACTCGGTTTGATAGGCTGCAGGTGGTTTAATCTATAATGACACCATTAGTTGTTAGTTAGTTGATAACCTTCATCTGCTAACTAACTAGTAGCTCATTAGTACCTCTTTCTGTCACATAAATGTGGAGCAGTTCATGAACATGACTATAAACTACATGCGTCTTAAACACGTTCCTCAGTAACGTTACTCAGCGGAGACGTGCACGTGTATGCGCGTTCACGTGATTCAAATGAAGCCGCGGGTCCCACATGAATAAACAAAACTGAAGAAACACGACTAACGTCACAGCGTTCACGTGAACCAAAACACGTCAACACTAATTCTCATTACATGTGAAGTACTGTTATTCATTTTAATAACTTACTGTTTCGCGTAACGTGCACACAACGGAGAGCTGCAGAAAATACGGGATGTCAAATCTCTGTTCCGGATGCGACTGAGACAGGAAAGGAGGGGGGACCGGAAGGGGAGGAGCCGGGGAAACGCAAAACGGCTCCACTGCGCCACTGGCGGCCAAAGATATATTACATCGGCGGTTTTCAGCACCGCCATAGAGAATGAATGGAGGGCTCGTTTAGGGCGAGTACATTTATTTTATTTTTATTTACTGCTATCTGTGCAGTTTATTTTATATCCTAGTAATGTTTATATTGCATTGTGTTGATTGTTGATTTTAGTGACCTCCGAGTGGCGAAGTCGGGAGTCATTACCACCGACGTGTATTACAATCTTACTGTATTTACGTTTATTCTTAGCCAACAGCTTTAAATAGGACTCAACGTCGCCCGCCCTGGGAACATAATAACATCCAATCTGTGGAGGACAAAATTAGGGATTTGTCAATAAATGCAATTAATTAACAAAAGGCTGAAATTGACACATAATTAATTGAAGCACATATAATACACATAAGTAAATTACTGTAAATACCAAATCAAATAATATAAAATAAAATGTCAAAGATTCAAATATCAAACCGTTTATGAAAGCAAAAGTACTGGAGTCACAAGATAATAAAGGTCTGTAAGTCAAATAGTCAAAATAATACAAAGTCAAAATAATTTTCATTTTATTTTGCATTCAAAACATGTAAACAAATGCTATTGGCCCTAAATAACTAAACGAAGGGAACAATGTGAACGTAAAACTAAAGATGTAAAACCAGAAACATGTATCACCTTGTTATAACACACTAACACAATATAATAACAATATAACAAAATATAATCACAATATAACACACTTTAACACAATATAATAATAATATAACACAATTTAACACAATGTAACACAATATAATAATAATATAACACACTTTAACACAATATAATAACAATATAACACAATATAATAACAATGTAACACAATATAATAATAATATAACACAATTGGAGGTGACTACAGGACTCAGTGGGTTCTGGCTCTGCTGGTCCCAGAGCCAGCAGCTCGTGCACCCGGGTCCCGAGCAGCCGGCCTCTGATCAGCAGCACCCCCGCGGTGCCAGCGTCGAGGGAAACCACCTCAAACTCCAACTCCTCTCCGGGTCTCGGCCCTGCGTCCCGCTAGATGTCCAGGGGAACCAAGGTGGGTTTGAGGATGCTGGCGTTGACCCGGCCGTGCACCAGGCAGCCCACGTGGCTTCCGCCCAGTTTACCCACTGTACCCAGCAGCGTCTGTCCTTCTTTGGGCTGAAGGATAACTTCATGGCCTCTACGTCCATGAAGATGTGGCCGCGGTCGTCGATGGCTCCAAGGGGGTCCAGGATCCTGATGTTCCCGTATGCCAGGGGTACCCCCATGAAGCTCTGGGAGAACTTGAGCAGCTCGGCATCCAGCTCCTGGTCTATGCAGTCCTTCTTCTTACCTACAAAGCCTTAACTGGTGATGCACCATCATATCTTAGGGAGCTTATAGCACCATATTGTCCCACCAGAGAGCTGCGCTCAATGAATGCGGGGCTACTTGTGGTTCCTAGAGTCTTAAAAAGTAGGATGGGGGCCAGAGCCTTCAGTTATCAAGCTCCTCTTCTGTGGAACCAGCTTTCACTTTCAGTCCAGGGGGCAGACACAGTCACCTCATTTAAGAGAAGACTTAAGACTTTTCTCTTTGACAGTACGTATGGTTAGGGCTGGCTCAGCGGACCTAGGGTCCAGCCTCTTGATATGCTGCCATAGGCCTAGACTGCTGGGGAACATTTTAGGATACAATGAGCTCCTCTCTCCTGTTCTCTCTCCTCCCCATGAATAACTTCTGTGACATCCATTGAATGTGCTGTAACTCTGTTACGTTGATTCTGGTCACATGACATCCGGGATGTCTATGTGCACAGATTGTAAAGCCCTCAGAGGCAGATCTGTATTTGTGATTTTGGGCTATAGAAAATAAACTGAATTGAATTTTCAGAAATGGTTGCAGCTTCTTCAATGTGAGGGTTTACTTCTCTTTGATTTATGAAAGTAAACTTTGTGTTGTGCCCTCAAGGCCCCGGAGGTTCGAGGGCCCGGACTGGGTCACTTCGAGGGCCCCATGCTTCGAGAACAACATGGCTGCCGGCTCTGGCCAGCAGGGCCCCTGAGGTTCACTCCCCAACACAACCTGCAGCCCCCATGATGCAGCCGGCTCCGCCCCTCAGCCAGCCGGGCCCCGCCCCCTTCTACAACCTGCTGTAATCCCTTACAACAGGTCCCTTATTTATTTACACTTATTAATTGTAAATAAATTGTAAAAATCACAAAAGCTAATTTCTTTTCATTTAAAATATTGTATTATTGTATTCCATGAACGTCTTTTTTATATATTTAAAAAGTAAAATTCAAACAAAATTATCAAATAAAAGTAATAAACATGTTTATTAAAAATACACTGCTTGTTCACTACTTCATGCACATAGTTTAAGTACATCTTCGAGGTACTTGTACTTCGTGCTGCTTCGTATTTCTAGTCCACTTTATTTATTGTGTAGTACTCCGATCAGGTAGTAATACGACAATTCAAAAGTACTCTGCATGAGCAAATGTACTGCATTTAAAATCATTCAAAGTACTAGAAGCAGATAATCCCAAGTACTTTTATGAAGTAGGGTTTTTGAATGCAGGACGTTTACTTGTACTTGTTGTACATCTTCTATGGTGTACTTGAGTTAATGTGCTTTGGTACTTCGTAGTACTAGTACAATCTTAATTCCTCTGTATACTTTACTTCGACTGGCAGTACTTCTGTCTTAGAGTAACTGTTGTACCAGGAACTACTTTGTGTGGCGGAGGAAGACGAGTTAAAGGAGATCCGGCTGACGGCGGTTCACCTCCACAGCCGGTAGACTCCCAGAGCGATGGCCAGGCAGGAGAACACGGTCGCTGGGGGAGAACACAGTATTACCACGAGGAGTACCACGAGGAGTACTACGAGGAGTACCACTTGTATGCCTACTATAGTCTACACCTCAGAGGTACATATTGTACTTTTTACTGTACTACACCTCAGAGGTACATATTGTACTTTATTATTTAGTTCTGATCTGCGACTGAAACACGAGTCTTATCGGCGCTACTTCCTACACTGTAGTATTACCGCTGTCACTAAAGTACTTCTACCAGAGTACTACCTGCCAGGTAGCGGATGGTCTCCAGCTTCAGGGACTCCAGGACGGTTTTGAGCGACGCCACCTGCAGGTCGATCTTCCGGTTGATCTCCAAGTTGTCGTTTTCCAGGTCGGCTTTCTGCCCACAGGAGACACAGCGACCAATCACATCGCACGCGGCTCAGTGACCAGTGTGTAGTTATACATAGTACTCGTAGTATTATAGTAGTACGACACCTTGTGGTGGAACTCGCTACTGGCCTCCATCAGCTTCCTCTCCTGTTCACTGAACTTGAAAACACACAAAACAAAAACGTATTTCAGCGTATATATGTGTTTACATATTTGTTTACATATTTGTTTACATATTGTCAAACTGGTGCCATTAAAAAACATTGATCTCTGATCGTAAACCAAGTCTTTACGATGACATCTAAATAATTACCATAAATTAAATTGTCTCACCCCGTCGGAGGTCCTGCTGCTCTGCAGGTTGATGTCCAGTTTGGTTTCAGCTCGAACTTTCTGACTTTCCTCCTGAACAAAACATCCACAAATAAATCTGATCATTCAGCGAAGAACAGTTTTTAGTCAAAATGTTGCTCTAAACCAAAACAGCAGTTAAATATAAAATCATCCCGACCTTCAGCCGGTTGTGTATCTGCTCCAACTCTCGTTTCATTTTCTACAAGAAAATAACAGAAGAATTACTCGCAGCCTGTTTTTTAAATGACCATCACAATGGCACACCCTTTCAATTAGCTTATGCTAGTAGCTAATGCTAATGCTAATTGGTCTTCTGTCGCGACAAACTACAGTAGAAACTTGTATTTGTTTATTTTTACATGTAAGGCTTTAATATGTTAAGGAAAGGGGTTATTACTAGCGTTAGCTATGTGTATGATAGTGTTTAGCAATTAGCTTAAGCGACACACAGGCTAATCGAAAGGGTAACGTTACGTTGGTTTGATAGAAGCTTGGTGAATTATATTTGTATTATTTTCAGTGATTTGCAGACAAATTGTTATTAAATACGATTTTACATGTTTCATTCAATATTTTAGATTTTTTTTCTCCTGTGTTGTTGGAACTAAATAATACTTTTAAAAAGT
The DNA here is from genome assembly GCA_023566465.1 of Cottus gobio. Taxonomy (NCBI): domain Eukaryota; kingdom Metazoa; phylum Chordata; class Actinopteri; order Perciformes; family Cottidae; genus Cottus; species Cottus gobio. Next base: position 1,009,019 of record CM042229.1, on the reverse strand, counting down.
TTTTTTTTTACTTTTTTAGTTATTTAAAAAGATGTGTTCGTCAAAACGTCATAAAATATAGATTGTCCGTCTTTGAGGTATTGATCCGAGATTGAATGAAATCAACCTGCCGGCCTCACCGTGTTCTCCGATCGGAGGTTGGCGAAGTCGCTCTTCTCCAGGATCACCATGTCCTTCCTGATGGAGTCCAGGTGAGCCATCATCTGCTGCATCGCGATTTCCTGTTGTTGAAGTACTTTTAACAACATGCATATACTTTGTGGTATTAGTACACGCAGTAAGAGGTGTTTTTGTATGTGTACCTGGTGGGATTTGGTCACCATGTCTTTGTAAACGATGTCCATGTTCGCAGTCGTCAGAGTGACCAGAGCGGAAACGATCAGCTCCGCCTGACGCTTCTCGAACCCTGAAGAGAGGACACGTTGCTGAATGTTCTGCGTGTGTGTGTGTGTGTGTGTGTGTGTGTGTGTGTGTGTGTGTGTGTGTGTGTGTGTGTGTGTGTGTGTGTGTGTGTGTCTTCGTCTCACCGCTGCTCTCCAGCTCCGTCACCATGCTGTGGGAGTCGAAGGTGAGCTTCCGCTGCTCCAGAGGCATTAGTTCAACCTTCCTCAGGTCAAAGGTCATCGCGGGCGCCGTCATGTGGAAACCTGTCACACACACATATACCCACAGATAAACACACACACACACACACACACACACACACACACACACACACACACACACACACACATACAAATACAATACTTTTACATTGTAGTACGAGTACTTTTACTGTCAGTATTTTTACAGTGTGATATTAGTATTTTTACTGTGACAGAGTATGTATACACTGTAGTATTGGTACTTTTACGGTGACAGAGTATGTATACACTGTAGTATTGTACTTCTACTGTGACCTTCTTCTTCGTCTCTTTATAAACAGACCCACCTCTCCATGTTCCGGTTCCGACCCGCCGCAGCAGCGCGTGCATTTTGGAAACTGTTGTGTTTTCCGAGTTTGAATAAAGAAGAATAATCTTTGCCGACAGATCGGAAACAAACCGGAAACAGACTGAAAGAAAGAGGAAGTGCATCAGAGAGTTGAACGTTACGCTACGTAAAATATTAAAAAATATTATAATATTATATTTATTTTATTAAATGTTATTGTAGTTGGTACGTTTTACGCGGTGATTATTTATCTAAATAAGCATTTTATTTAAACATAAGTTCAGTCTACTTTGTGTGCGGCACGCAACGTGTCAATAAAGTTGTACAAATAACTCAACTACGTCACTGTCATGGCCGCCGCGGACAGCTGGAGCTGGTTTCCAGCGTTGGCGCTGGGAGTTTCTTTACTGAAATGCCTCTTTATCAACGCGTAGTGAGTTGGGAAGACTTTGGTGTTGACCAGTTAAACTTAGCATGTTAATTATGTTGTCGCTGTTGCACTTAAATCCGGTTTGTATGGCGGAAGTCCTCGGAAATATTCTTCTCCACACCTCTCGGGAAAAACATCGCATTTAATAGATACATCGATTATTTGCGGACTTGCACACGTCATAAAACCAAACTGAGTGTGTAAATACATGAGAGTTAAGTACTAGACACTTCGGCATTAATACAATACACGGAACATAAGTGCAGACTTGACTGTTTAATATTTAGTGACATCCTGAGGGCACCTAGCTCACCGCACAGCAGAATCTCACAATTTAAGGATTTCTCTCATATTTGCCAGTGTACGCACGTCATAAAACTTAATTGAGTACATCAATAGTCAGTTTTAACAACCGGTAAATTCGGCCTTAATATAATCCAAAAAGCAATTATGTCTGTATTTGTGGCTTTTTTTAATTTTTATCCAATCTGTGTTAAATTATCTCACGTTGGGAATCTTTAGGAGGATTACAATACACAAACAAACAATAAAAAAAATGCAGTGTGTTTCTGTCTTTGACATTAAAACCAGACTTGTACTTTTTCCCTAATAAGTGAGTGCCTTTAAGTGTCAGTTTTCTGAATGGAGTTTGGTGAGACTTTCCCCACCAGACTGACCGGCTGGTAATCTGCCTTTGTGTCTGTCTGCCAGTCATTCCACAGACTTCGAGGTGCACAGGAACTGGTTGGCCATCACACACAGTCTGCCGGTGTCCCGGTGGTACCATGAGGTCAGCAAGTTGTTGTTGTTGTTGTTTCAGTCAGGATGTGTCCTTCCTAAATCTTGCTAACCATCACTAGCTCTCCTGCAGTGTTATTAAACAGACTGAGATGATGTTGGGAGTGCAGCTATGTTGTTTGACAGGATTGGTGGGAACTTGGGACGTAAACAGACTTGAAGAGAGTAGAAATGCTCTTTACTGGACGGTTTGCATATTTCATGAGTGAGACGCAGACTCACTTTACTCCTGGGAGAGCAATGAAGTTTCAACATGTATGGTTAGCTTTTGGTTACATTAGCGACGGGTTCAGGTGGATGTTCTGCTTGTTGAACCACTAGATGTTGAACCCAGTAGAGTTCAACATTTAGTGGAGTCACATGAACAAACACTTTGGATCTTTGTCTTCGATATTATGTGAGTCTCACGCTGGACTGAGCCGGAGACAAAGAGACAGAGATACAAAGAGACAGAGAACGAGAGACAACGAAACGGAGAGACAGGGACAAAGATACAGAGGAGGTTTGAGACGAGGACGTCTCACTCTGGGACAAATTAAGTACCGACTTTTTTTTACTGACTTTTATGTTTTAATGTCCCCTGAAGGCCACCGTAGTTCCCTCCACTGAGTGGTGCAATCTGCAGCCTCACCACCAGATGGCACTAAATCCCACCAACTGTTACCTTTCTGGGGTATTTGTGACAGAAATGACGGACTTCGTTATTTGAGGAGATGTTCCGTAATACTTTTATTCTTTTAAAGCTCGTTATCTCTCAGACAACATTAAACAAAAGACGCTGACCTCCCGCAGAACTCGTCCGAGTGGACTCTGGACTACCCGCCGCTGTTCGCCTGGCTGGAGCTCGGCTTGTCCGGCGTGGCGCAGCACTTTGACAGCAACATGCTGCGGCTGGAGAACCTGAACCACAGCAGCCAGAACACGGTTCTGTTCCAGAGGCTGTCGGTCGTGTTCACCGACCTGCTGTTCATCTACGCAGCCAGAGAGTGAGTCCACACACACACACACACACACACACACACGTTCAGTTTCACTGCTTTAGGTCTTTTGTTGTCTCGTGTGGTTTTTGTTTGTATGGAAGTTGTATAAAGTAACTTCATCACAATATATAACTACTCTGTAGTCCCCAACCTTTCTATCAGACTTTTATTTTGGCGGGGAGACGACGTTCAGCAGCTTCGTCCTGATTGGCTCTCTGTCCTCCTCCAGGTGCTGCCGGTGCGTTCAGGAGCCAAAAGGCCCTCGGGACGTTTTGAGCCGCCCGTCCTTCGTCCTGGCGGTGCTGCTGCTCTGGAACTTCGGCCTCCTCGTCGTCGACCGTATCCTTCGGCTGCGACGCCCGAACGCCGCTTTTAAAAAAACAGTTTCTTCTGTTTTTTATTCATTAAAATGCTTCTTAAACCAGGTTTGGGATCAGGGGATAGGGAAAACAAATTTCAGTTAAGAATTGAACAAAATAAAATCCTGAAATGAATGAATGTTTCCATCAGAGCATCAGTTGGAACAGCGAAGCTTTACTTTCATAATAATATATATTTAGCGACTCCTTCACGTTCTCCCTCAGACATTCATTTCCAGTACAACGGCTTCCTGTTCGGTTTCCTGCTTCTCTCGGTGGCGAAACACCTGCAGGTTCGTACTTGTGACTTAAAAACAAAAACAACAACAACAACAACGTTGTCACTTGATGTTTGTGTGTGACAGCATCAACACCTGCAGGGGGCGCTGCTGTTCTCCGTGCTGCTCAACCTGAAGCACATCTACCTGTATGTGGCTCCGGCCTACGGGGTCTACCTGCTGAGGAGCTACTGCTTCACCCAGGACCACAGCGGTAACACACACACACACACACACGTGCACACAGACGCACACAATCACTTGCATAATTCACGTGTGTGTGTGCAGACGGCTCCATCAGGTGGAGGAGCTTCAGTCCGCTCCGTCTGCTCGCTCTCGGCTGCATCGTGGCCTCCGTCTGCGCTCTGTCCTTCGGGCCCTTCATCGCCATGGTAACTGGAGTCTTCCTCTCATCGGCCTATCGCATCTCTTAAACACAAATACTACGAATATAATCTGTAGTCTAGAAACAGATCGTGAAAGCTGCCGCTTGTGTACTTTCCACTGGCCTTGCTTTCAGGGCCAGCTCCCCCAGGTGCTGTCCCGGCTCTTCCCCTTTAAGAGGGGCCTCTGCCACGCCTACTGGGCCCCCAACGTCTGGGCCCTCTACAACATGCTGGACAAAGGCCTGGCGCTGCTCGGTGGGCGCTTTGCTCTTCATAGTCTTATTACCACTTTTTACAGTGTGGGGGCTTTGGTGATAAGTTTAAGAAAGTAAAGTTAAAAGTTGAGTATTAGTTTAGAAAGGCAGATCATTGATCATAGTGAGGACTTCTGATCGTTCACCTGATTGGCCGTAACTTTTACCTATTCAGGTGTTCGTCTGAAGCTGCTGGAGGAGGCGGAGCTTCCTCGAGCCTCCATGACGGGCGGTTTGGTTCAGGAGTTTCAGCACTCGGTCCTCCCCTCCGTCACGCCCGCCGTCACCCTCGTCTGCACGCTGCTCTCCATCCTGGTGAGTAGACACAGTAGAGAAACCAGTAGAGAAACCCAGTTGAGTTCAGTAGAGAAACCAGTTGAGTTCAAGAGAAACCAGCAGAGTTCAGTAGAAACCCAGTATAGTTCCGGCTAACGCAAACCGTAGAGTTCCGGCTAACGCAAACCGTAGAGTTCCGGCTAACGCAAACCGTAGAGTTCCGGCTAACGCTGCCGTCCGCCTCTGCAGCCGGCGCTGGCGTCCATCTGGCGGCGTCCTCGCGGTGCGCGGGGTTTCCTGCGCTGCCTGCTGCTCTGCGCTCTGGGCTCCTTCATGTTCGGCTGGCACGTCCACGAGAAGGCCGTCCTCCTCGCCATCCTGCCTCTCAGGTGAGCCGCTGATGTTGATGCAGGAATCGTGTACCCGGGTCCTTCTGCATACTTCTACTTTATACTTCTACTTCATACTTTATACTTCTACTTCTCTAGCTTTACTCTTCGGATTACATGTTTGTTTTTGTTTGTTTTTGTCTTCCTGCAGCTTCCTGGCGGTCGAGAGCAGAGAGGATGCTGGGATATTTCTGGTTCTGACCACCACAGGTCATTACTCGCTGTTCCCGCTGCTCTTCACCCCCGCAGGTAAACGCCAGAATAATATACTGATGTATATGATGTATATAATATATAGAAGTTTTTTTATTGCGTGTTAATAGTAGTTTTACTATAATGGAATATTTTAGAGTGTGGTATTAGTACTTTTACCGCTGTAAAATATCTGAATACTTATCAGCTGTTCAGGAGCCGTGACCTCTGACCTGTCTGATTATTTTTATTGATCTGAATATTATAATGAAATACATAATGACTTTATTAAATGTGCGTTGCAGAGCTGCCCATCAAAGTGTTGCTGATGCTGATGTTTACGATCTACTCTTTCACGGCTCTGAGGAAACTACACAGGTAAAGAAAGTATTGGTTTTATTACAACGTGTACCAGAAGTACAGAAGATGAGATATGACCAGAAGTACAATAGATGTCATGTGACCAGAAGTACAATAGATGTCATGTGACCAGAAGTACAATAGATGTCATGTGACCAGAAGTACAATAGATGTCATGTGACCAGAAGTACAATAGATGTCATACTTGTATGTCAATGTAAGTGTTGCACATTCATGAATATGACAGAAATTAATAATGATAATAAAAGCAGTAATGGTATCGGCAATACTAATTTCAATGCAACTAACAATAATGATGATAGCAGCTGGAGGTGTCGGGCAGGACCAGGGTCCAGACGGGACCGGGTCCGGATTCGGGTCCTGGTCCGTATTCGGAACCAGGTCTGGACCGGGACCGGATTCGGGACCGGGTCTAGATTTGGCACCGGGTCCGGGACCAGGGTCCAGATAGGACCAAGGACCAGGACTGGGTCCAGATAGGACCAGGGTCCATGAATCTAAACAGCAGCGTTTAATGCACAGAGTTGTAATTGACTCGATACCCAGAATGCTTTGCACAGAACCCTAACCCTTTGGTAATGGGCCCGCTGTCTGTCTCCTCCCAGCGGGCCGGGCCGCCTGCTCGGGCCTCTGGAGTCCGTGTACCTGCTGGGACTCGGCGTCGTGGCGGTCGCCTGCGAGGTGGCCTTCCCGCTGTCGCCGTGGCAAAAGAAGCTGCCCTTCCTCCCCCTGCTGGCCAGCTCGGTGTACTGCTCCGTGGGCGTCGGTCACTCCTTCCTGCGCCTGTACGCCAGTCTGCTGAGGCCGGAGAAGCACAAACAGCTGTGAGAGGTCGCAGGTTAGATTCCCCCTTACCCCCACACTTACATCCTGCACATGGGCCCCTGAGCAAGGCACTCAGATGCTGATCAATCAGGAGGAAGTGACCTTCTTCTTCTTCTTCTGGATTATCGCCCACATGACGACAACATCCAGCGTAAACATCAGTTTTTGGATGTTGGACTCAAATGTTGACACGAGTCCACCGATGGTGACATCATCTGAACCCCGACAAAAATAATAGAAACCGCTAACTTTTAAATTTCAGAGGTTGTTGCGATGAGGGAGACGCAGATTAGTAAGTAATTTATCATAAATAAGGCGGATGGCAATAAACTCTGAACGATGGGATGTGACGACCAGTAAAATCAGTGGTGCAGGTGGGCGTGAACAGCATGGATGAAACCAACCAATCGGGCGATCGACTCAGTAAAGAGACAGACGAGTAACCGAGACGTTTCAGACCAGAATCCAACTCGGCTACAAGAACCTGTAGTTTCTCTGAAGATGAAGATCTACTTCCTGGTTTTAGGAAACACCACGTGGACCAAAACAGAACTGAAAGACGGTTATTATGTTTTTCTATATTTTCAAATACAAAAAATAAAGATGAATTTATCCTATTTGTGTTTGATGTGATGATTTCTCTTCACCTTCCAAAAGAAAATGTACAACTGGATTCAAACAAACTCAACAATAACAACGATTGACAGTTTAAATGAAATTACTCAATTTGTTTAAAAACTTTATTGATAAGGCAACACAAAACATGATTGGTTGAAATTAACTTAAGAGTGTAAAACTCTTAAGTTAATTTCAACATGTTGACTGTAAATGTATCTCTATTGCACAATAAGGACTGTTAGCGCTAATGTCAACTGTTAGCGCTGATTCCAGCTGTTAGCGCTGATGCCAACTGTTAGCATTGATGCCAACCGTTGGCGTTGATGCCAATCGTTAGCGCTGATGCCAACCGTTAGCGCTGATGCCAACCGTTAGCGCTGATGCCAACCGTTGGCGCTGATGCCAACCGTTGGCGCTGATGCCAACCGTTGGCGCTGATGCCAACCGTTGGCGCTGATGCCAACCGTTGGCGCTGATGCCAACCGTTGGCGTTGATGCCAACCGTTGGCGCTGATGCCAACCGTTGGCGCTGATGCCAACCGTTGGCGCTGATGCCAACCGTTGGCGCTGATGCCAACCGTTAGCGCTGATGCCAACCGTTAGCGCTGATGCCAACCGTTAGCGCTGATGCCAACCGTTAGCGCTGATGCCAACCGTTGGCGCTGATGCTAACCTGCAGGACCGATCTGACTGTGCGACTACCAGTTAGCAGCTTTACGGGCAGAATGGCCTCCGCCATCAAACCAGTTTCCTCTTCACAAACATTCCACCTCAGTCCTCTTGATCTTGTCTCACTCGTCATCGTATAAAAGTAAAAATCATTCAGTGGATTCCTTTTTAACCTCAAAATAACAGACCAGTTGCACTAAACTAACAAACTAAAACTATGAAATAAAGTTCAAACATTGAAGCAGTTTAAAACATTGACAGACAGAAATAAGCGACAGTTTAAAGATTTTACACAAAAGTAAAAGTATGTAAGTATTACCATCTAAATGTACTCAAAGTACTCGCTCTGTCCTGTAAGAACCTTGTATCTCTAAAAAGAACAACTGTTTTCAGATCTATGCCGATGCTTTTCAGCTCATCCAAGAGGCGTTTTAAAGAGTTTAAGTAGAACGTCATCCTTCAGTTAATCACAAACATTCAACATCAACGCATCTGGAGATACGAGGTTTTCACTGGACAGGAAGTGGTCATCTGGAGAGAAACCAAAGAACTGCAACTAACGATTATTTTCATTATAATCTGTTTTTTGATTTGTCAAGTAAGACGTTTTGTCTATAAAATGTCCGAACATCGTGAAACAGGTTCATGACGACCTGAATGTCCTTATTTTTAAAATGGTTGCAGATTTTTTATTTAATCGACTGATTAATAAATTGCACAGCTTTAATTGTCAGACAAATGCGTTGTAAACGTGTTTACTTTATTTGTCTTGTTTCAGACCTGATCAGAACAAGCTGGCGTCTCTTTATTTAGCTGTTTATCACACATGGCCTCGCTTGGCCTGGTTTGGCCCGGTTTGGTTTTGGTGGCTCTCTAGACTGGCCTGTAATGAAAAGTAGATTTATTGAGTTTTCATTAAAGTAAATCTCCAGTTTGGAGCCTTTCTTTTGAGCTCTGTTCATCTTCTCCGGCTCCAGGCGGCCGGTCGCGTTCTGAAGAGAATCTGAGTGTTGGTGAAGCTGATTGTAAATCTGCTCCATTACGGCTCAGGATGCTAAACCTTTTAACGGCATTAAAGAGGATCAGCAGATTCAGAGAAAAGACAAGACTCCCGGCATGCTCTGCTCTCGGAGACGCAACCAGCAGTTTGAATTAGAAGATTTTTATCGGACGTCCACTCGAATGGCGAATATCTGCAAAATACGACGTGCAAAGAACTCTTTGTGAAGGAAAATGTAAGATACGGTGTTTTTTGGACTGGAGGAAGTTCTGAGGTTACGAAAACATCCGTTTTTTATTATCGCGTCCAGAAGAACAAACCCTTGAGTGACGTGAAGGTGATCGGTCATGTGATCGGATCCAGTGCTGTCGGCCGCCATTTATTAACACCTGGATGCAAAGCTTTTCTTCATCGGATTCAGTCCTAAATTGGCAAAAGTTTTGAATGAAATCCGGATCTATCGGCTCAAAGAGCACAGAAGAGCATCCATGGTCCTCGCCGCTGTGTTGTTGGTCACCGGGCCCTCAACGAAACTTTTGGTATCTTTGGAAACTGGAATCATCTCCACTATTGTTTAAAATTGAGTTCGGTTTTAACTTTTTTTTTTTGCACAAACAAACAAAATCTGAAAGACGGATTCATTGACGATGCATTGACGATCAAGGTGGCTGCTGGGGGGGGGGTTTCTGCTCCGCTCCGGTCAGTCTTTGTGGTCCTTGCCCTCCCGGCTCGGCGCTCTCAGCCCGAACGGCCCTCCACGATGATGACTAACACCGGCGTCAGGTCCATCAGGTTCTTCAGCATGTCCATGATGTCCTCGTGGTCTCGGGCTCCCTCGATGAACTCCTCCAGGGTCAGCTCACCTGAGTGGGGTCAGACGACGGTGACGGAGGGCTTATCATGGAGAACTGAATGAACTTTACTTTTTACTTGTTGAGACGTCTCGGCTCGTCGAGCAATAACAATGATCACATCTACAGAAAGCCGTTCTTTACCTTCTCCCTTCACGTCGATCTTTTCAAATATGACCGAGACGATGTCCTCGGGGTCGGTGTCTCTGTTTCGTGTAATGTCCTGGATGGCCTGCAGGGGGAGGCACACACAGTCTGACTCGGGTGGATATCGTAGAAACAGGAGGACAAAACAAGGGTTTTACTTCCTGTCAAGATTTAAAACACTTTAAGTTATTTCTAACCTTTTAGAAACAAAATGAAAGCGTCAACGATTCTGTGAATGATCTGAGATCAAACGTTGGGAATTTAAGGATCGTTTGCCCAGAATTAAAAGTGGGAAAACAAAAGGAGAAAATGGCATGAAAATGTATTTCATGTTTTAATTTTCCTTTCCTCATCCACATTTTAGCATAATTTTTTTTTTTAATTTCCATTTCAAGATTGTCACTTTTCAAGCTTCTTTTTTCATTTTTAACTGACTATGGCCGGATTATTGTAAAAAACAAAAACTCCAGATTATAAAAGTAAATTACCATTTTCTTTTTGTTCTTTTCCCCTTTTTCTTTTTCATTCTGGGTCAAAAGCCCCTGAGCTGCAGAGGGTTAATGAACTCTGAAACCCCTCCGACTGGTTTGACGTCCTGACCGACCGGGCTGGACTTCCTGTCAGCTGACCGATGGAGACCAGCAGATTAACACGTCTAATTTCAGAGCTAATCCAACCCAGTTTTCTGTCTGCAGCAGCAAAGCAGCCGATCAGTTCTGATGATTCAGTTTGAGTTCAGTGTGATCTTCGTCAACTTTTATTTCGTCCCTTAAGTTTCCTAAAAGTTATAAAAATGCATTTTTGCATCGTTCCTTCCAGAAATGTTCTTCATCACCTTTTTTATACTTCTGTAAATTATTACATATTTTGTGTCTTTTGGAATATTTGATAATTAATTAATTCAATTTATATCATTATATGCATCATATTAGTAAATATGTTTTAGAGTAAACGTGATGCTTCTATTAAAATGAGAATGCATATCTAAACAGTTCAATGTCCACATACTTTCCCCAAAAAGATTTATTTAGAACCCAACTTTTTTTTTTGTTGCAAATTATACTTTTAACTTCTAGATTTTACAGGATCGATATACAAACCTAGAGAAAGTCGAGAAAATCCAGAAAGTTTCACAATTAAATCTTTAGACCATCTTTGTCTGTCAAGTTATTTCATGGGAAAAATACTTTTTAATTATAATTTAGTTTGGTTCAAAAACATAACAGGAGTTGTGGTTCCTCCTAAATGTTTTTATTTACTGAACTTTCAGCTTTAGATCTTTTAGTTTCTAGATAAACAAACTAACATCGGAGTAAGATCAATAATAAAAGTCCTTTATTTTAACTTTGTGAAGATATTTTCAAACCGTTGGAAGAGGACTGATAAAAAAAATCAGTTTGTAGAGATGGAAACGGCAGAAGGTTCACAAGGTTGATGGTTAAATCCGGTGTTTAGGTCCAATGATGCGTTGGTTTTTAGTTTGAGAGCAGCTGAACTTTTATTTATGGGTTTAGACATCTGTGTTTAAACCCATAAAATAATTGTAATAACTAGTAGGCCATTTGTTCATTTTTTAAATATTCACCCGGCTGTTCATGAGATTATAGATCCAAAAAGAAATGGAAGGAAGTGACTATTCGCTAAGCCCCGCCCCCAATGGAGCCCACACTGTCACTACCTGTACTACCTGAAGAAATAAAAAAATTGGAAAAACTAAAAAGCGATTTCAGAGAGAAGCAAACGGAAGGATCGATGTGTTCGAAGGTTGTATCAGAAAGTCAAACTGTGAGAACGGATCAAAACGATAACGATGGAAGCTAACTTTACGTTTAGTTTTTGGCGGGCTCTGTTTAGCGACGCTTACCGAGAAGATGGTCTCCAGCTCTTCCTTGTCGATCTTCCCGTTGCCGTCCTGGTCGAACAGTTTGAAGTACCACTTTAGTTTCTGGTTGATTTCTCCCTTCAGCATCAGACTGATGGCCGCGATGTATTCCACGAAGTCGATGTAGCCGTCCTGCAAGACCGAGCAGAGGGATCAGTTTCTCTGAAGGTGTTTTAGTTTTTTAATCTGAGCGCCTCGTCGGCTCTAAACGTGTTAAACACAAAGTATGGAAGGTTGACATCACGTGTCTGGTCAGAGTTTAAGTTGAGACGAGTATTTTTAAAGCGTTGTATTAGTACTTTTACTGTCAGAGTAATTTTACATTGAGGTATTAGTACTTTTTAAGAGTACTTTTATGTTTTATATTATTAATACGGATTGTAGTACTTTTCATGTTTACGTAGTTGTTCCATTGACCTCCATCAAACTAAAACGAGGGTTGAACCTGATCTAAAAACCAACATTTGAACGTTTCGTTCTGGTTTTCTTTCCTCGAGGAGTCGACCTCTTCCTCCCTGAACTTCACCGCCACACACTCGGAATCCAATTAGCTCATCATTGACGCACACGTCGGGGATAATGGATCTGCATGCACACAACGAAAGCCAATTAGACAGAGCCAATGAAAGTTGTGCTTCGGCCATCTTTGTCCTGATTCACGAGCACATGTTTAACGCTTTGAACTCTGCAGCCGAACCGTCGAGTTATTCACAAAACAAATGTATAGAAGGAAAGTTTAGGGTCAGAAAGCGTCTGAATGGATGCAGATGTGCAGTTAAATTAATAAGAGACCAAACTTCTGGTTAACCTTCAAAATAAAAGCACACTGTTTTACAGTGAAAGTTCGGCCTTAAGGTCCTCTTTATATGTCTGAGCAAACTCAATCTGCAGATGAAAGCCATGCGATGCAGTTAAAAGCGCCATAACGAGCTTCAGTAGAAAGTTCAAAGGTCAGTTTAGTGTAAAATGTTGGTTCAACATCAGTTGGGGACTAAACTGACTTTGTTGTCTCAATAAACCAATGTCAAGACATTAAAGTCTAAGTTATCAATAATCATATGTATTTTAAAACGGGTTTTTCTACCTATAAAATAATCAATATCACGTTTAGTGAACGCTATATTTAGAATATCTTCATCTCTTTATCTTGATGTCAGACTCCACTGATGAAAACTGTGATTTAACCTCTCTGCTGGAGCTGCTAGTCTACTGCTGCCTGCATCAGTTCGTTAGTTTGGTGGATCTGAACTAACCCTTTAAAACTTTTAAACCCTTTGCCGTCAGTAATACACTGAACTATCCCTTTAACCCCGGCTTTCTGTGTCAAAGTTTAACACTTCACAGTCTCTGTATTCAATCCGAAGTCACTGATGTGAATTACTTACCAGTGAACATGCATTTAATTGTTAAGACGACTAAACTTGCAGAACACCAGTTGGTAACATTAACACATTTTACAGTTATTTACAGCAAATTAAAACAGACTGTTTAATCAGAAGGCTGATCCATAGAAATATTTAAATATACAGTATATATTGTATTTTCATTCGGTCGTGTTCGAGAAGATTAAGCTCAGAACTTTAAAAAAAAGATGTATATTTATAACTTTATTTGGGCAAGTACTGCATTAAATTACTTAAATATACTATATATATATATATATATATATATATATATATATATATATATATATATATATATATATATATATATATATATATATATATATATATAATGTATGTTTACATTTATAAATATTCCTTAAATCTAAATTTCCTCTCACATTTACGACAATATTAAAGTACTACAGCTCCAGTGAGGCTTCAGACTGGTTCTGGTCCAGTTGAACCAGTAGACAAACCCGATGCACACTTCCCCAAATTTAAATGAAAAAGAAAAAATGTAACTCCAGCGGTCAAGAACAATACAGAAGCTTAAATTTAAAAACCCTTCCTGTGAGAAACGCACCCCGTCCATGTCGAAGGTGAGGAAGACCTGGTCCACGTAGCTGTTGGCGTTCTCCGTCATGCCCTTCAGACCCAAGATGGCCTTCAGCTCGAACAGCGTGATGAGGCCAGACGGAGACTCCCGCATGAACTTGTTGTACCAGTGGTGCATGTCCTCCGCCAGGATGTCGTCCACGTTGGAGCCGTGGTTCCCCATTGGTCCGGTCCGAAGGGCGCACCGAGGAAAAACCAAGAAAGATGAGGAAGAACCAGGGACTCTCACCCTGAAGGAAAAGGGTTTTGGACAAAGAGACGGAACCAGCAGATGACCTCCGACAAGAAACCCAGGCCTTCTTTGATCCCCAGTGGACGGATGTTTAGAGAACCAACGGGAGCTTGATGAAGGGGTCTCAAGTCCTTTTGGAGAGACGAAGAAACGCAACAAAAAGAGTCAAAAAAGGTTAGAAATCCGCTGGCTCGGCGGCAGGAAGATGGAGCCGGCCGACGTCCAGTGACTCTGCAGGTAGAGAGCAAAACCTCAGGACTCGCTAACCGTCTTAGGTTCTGCAGGGAAGAAATCAAGGATGCACCCAAAATAACTCCCTAATGAGATCAGGCCGCCCGGCAGCAAAGGTTCTGCTGCCTGAGGCCGAGCCAAGAGGCTTTACCTGCCGAGATTCATCCGAGGGAGGAGGGCTGTCCCTGGAAGCAGGCAGGTTACATAACGGACTCACCTGGGTGTCCTGGCCCGACGGGTCCAGGTCATGTGTGGACACTTCGACAGGACCACGGGTTTCATCACAAACTGAAGCGTTAAACAGTGGTGGAAAGTACTGTGCTCAAGTACAATTTAGAGACTTTTAATTTGCTTTATGGTGAAGATCCTGTGAAAAAACGCCATTTTTAAATAACAGGAAAACCTAAAATCCTGAAGCTACAAAGACAAACCCAACATAAAGATTGCTTATTTCTGTATTGCGATATCTCCAACATTGGTCTATAATAGGCTCAGCGCTACTGGTAGTGATCCAGTTAAACCATTTAAACCCATAATGACAACTTCACAGGAACAGTGGTAATCTGACTGAGTCTGATTATCTTTCTTTGCACAAACTCAGAGACACAAAACGAGCACAGAAATACAAAGTGAAGTTGATTTAGATGAACAGTTCTCAATACATGCACAGAGATTTAATCCTGCTAGAGCGCCACCTATTGGTCAAATTGCACGAAGCGTTCAGAAGATGGGACGTTTTCTTTTATAGAAGCCCCGCCCACAGCATTTGAGGGACAGCTGTACAAAAACAGTATGAAACATCCAACAATCCAAAACGTTCCCCTTCTTAGTCCAGAGATGCTCTTTCCCTACTTGGTGACGATGGATCAAAATGTGTGAAACAGATTTGGACACCGTTTAAATTGGCGGAAGATTAGTGAAAGGGGCGTGGCTTATATTTCGTTTTTAGAGACAAAAATGGTTTGTCTGTTGTTTTTAGCCCAAATCGCACCACTTTCCACCCTGCACGTCTTTCAGTCCGGAGCAATAAACAAGTAAATAGATACTTTAAACTACAACATGAATCTGTTCATGATGGACAGTTTGAACTTCTCACCCTTCTGACACCTGAGAATCAAAGCCAGACCTGAGCATCAACAGCTTAGCTGAGAAACAATGTCAGAGTGTGTTAATCAGATCAGACCGTCAGCGGCTCCTCGGCTTAGATCAGGATTGAGCTTTTCTTTTTATCAGACTCCACAAGTGGAAAACTCACTTTTAATGGTTCAGAATGTGACGTTCCCATCGTCCCATTGAAGGAGGTGTGTCCTAAGAAGTGTTCATATACTCCCTGTGTCCTAAGAAGTGTTCATATACTCCCTGTGTCCTAAGAAGTGTTCATATACTCCCTGTGTCCTAAGAAGTGTTCATATACTTCCTGTGTCCTAAGAAGTGTTCATATACTCCCTGTGTCCTAAGAAGTGTTCATATACTCCCTGTGTCCTAAGAAGTGTTCATATACTCCCTGTGTCCTAAGAAGTGTTCATATACTCCCTGTGTCCTAAGAAGTGTTCATATACTCCCTGTGTCCTAAGAAGTGTTCATATACTCCCTGTGTCCTAAGAAGTGTTCATATACTCCCTGTGTCCTAAGAAGTGTTCATATACTCCCTGTGTCCTAAGAAGTGTTCATATACTTCCTGTGTCCTAAGAAGTGTTCATATACTCCCTGTGTCCTAAGAAGTGTTCATATACTCCCTGTGTCCTAAGAAGTGTTCATATACTCCCTGTGTCCTAAGAAGTGTTCATATACTCCCTGTGTCCTAAGAAGTGTTCATATACTCCCTGTGTCCTAAGAAGTGTTCATATACTCCCTGTGTCCTAAGAAGTGTTCATATACTCCCTGTGTCCTAAGAAGTGTTCATATACTCCCTGTGTCCTAAGAAGTGTTCATATACTCCCTGTGTCCTAAGAAGTGTTCATATACTCCCTGTGTCCTAAGAAGTGTTCATATACTCCCTGTGTCCTAAGAAGTGTTCATATACTCCCTGTGTCCTAAGAAGTGTTCATATACTCCCTGTGTCCTAAGAAGTGTTCATATACTCCCTGTGTCCTAAGAAGTGTTCATATACTCCCTGTGTCCTAAGAAGTGTTCATATACTCCCTGTGTCCTAAGAAGTGTTCATATACTCCCTGTGTCCTAAGAAGTGTTCATATACTCCCTGTGTCCTAAGAAGTGTTCATATACTCCCTGTGTCCTAAGAAGTGTTCATATACTCCCTGTGTCCTAAGAAGTGTTCATATACTCCCTGTGTCCTAAGAAGTGTTCATATACTCCCTGTGTCCTAAGAAGTGTTCATATACTCCCTGTGTCCTAAGAAGTGTTCATATACTCCCTGTGTCCTAAGAAGTGTTCATATACTCCCTGTGTCCTAAGAAGTGTTCATATACTCCCTGTGTCCTAAGAAGTGTTCATATACTCCCTGTGTCCTAAGAAGTGTTCATATACTTCCTGTGTCCTAAGAAGTGTTCATATACTCCCTGTGTCCTAAGAAGTGTTCATATACTCCCTGTGTCCTAAGAAGTGTTCATATACTCCCTGTGTCCTAAGAAGTGTTCATATACTCCCTGTGTCCTAAGAAGTGTTCATATACTCCCTGTGTCCTAAGAAGTGTTCATATACTCCCTGTGTCCTAAGAAGTGTTCATATACTTCCTGTGTCCTAAGAAGTGTTCATATACTCCCTGTGTCCTAAGAAGTGTTCATATACTCCCTGTGTCCTAAGAAGTGTTCATATACTCCCTGTGTCCTAAGAAGTGTTCATATACTCCCTGTGTCCTAAGAAGTGTTCATATACTCCCTGTGTCCTAAGAAGTGTTCATATACTCCCTGTGTCCTAAGAAGTGTTCATATACTCCCTGTGTCCTAAGAAGTGTTCATATACTCCCTGTGTCCTAAGAAGTGTTCATATACTCCCTGTGTCCTAAGAAGTGTTCATATACTCCCTGTGTCCTAAGAAGTGTTCATATACTCCCTGTGTCCTAAGAAGTGTTCATATACTCCCTGTGTCCTAAGAAGTGTTCATATACTTCCTGTGTCCTAAGAAGTGTTCATATACTCCCTGTGTCCTAAGAAGTGTTCATATACTCCCTGTGTCCTAAGAAGTGTTCATATACTCCCTGTGTCCTAAGAAGTGTTCATATACTCCCTGTGTCCTAAGAAGTGTTCATATACTTCCTGTGTCCTAAGAAGTGTTCATATACTCCCTGTGTCCTAAGAAGTGTTCATATACTCCCTGTGTCCTAAGAAGTGTTCATATACTCCCTGTGTCCTAAGAAGTGTTCATATACTCCCTGTGTCCTAAGACGTGTTCATATACTCCCTGTGTCCTAAGACGTGTTCATATACTCCCTGTGTCCTAAGAAGTGTTCATATACTCCCTGTGTCCTAAGAAGTGTTCATATACTCCCTGTGTCCTAAGAAGTGTTCATATACTCCCTGTGTCCTAAGAAGTGTTCATATACTCCCTGTGTCCTAAGAAGTGTTCATATACTCCCTGTGTCCTAAGAAGTGTTCATATACTCCCTGTGTCCTAAGAAGTGTTCATATACTCCCTGTGTCCTAAGAAGTGTTCATATACTCCCTGTGTCCTAAGAAGTGTTCATATACTCCCTGTGTCCTAAGAAGTGTTCATATACTCCCTGTGTCCTAAGAAGTGTTCATATACTCCCTGTGTCCTAAGAAGTGTTCATATACTCCCTGTGTCCTAAGAAGTGTTCATATACTCCCTGTGTCCTAAGAAGTGTTCATATACTCCCTGTGTCCTAAGAAGTGTTCATATACACCCTGTGTCCTAAGAAGTGTTCATATACACCCTGTGTCCTAAGAAGTGTTCATATACTCCCTGTGTCCTAAGAAGTGTTCATATACTCCCTGTGTCCTAAGAAGTGTTCATATACTTCCTGTGTCCTAACTACTCGGGGTTAATGGGCGGGTCAGATTCATAATTCGGTCTCTGGGACTTGTAGTTGACTTAGTTGTTGTTTGTTGTTGTTGACACAGTATGTGACCTTTAACCTGTGTTAATGAAGCAGTATGTCTATGTAGGAACAGCTGACTGAAACAGCTGTTATTGACATGATTTTCCCAGCATGCCTCTGGGCTCCGGGTTTGTCGTGTGTTTTTTTGGCAGTGAACCTTGAAGTTTCCAGAGCGACGGCCTTCTTTGTTTACCTGTTTACTCTGCGTGTATCGGAGGATCAAACAGATTACCCAGAATACAGATTAGAACCCAGCGAGCAGCAGTCGGGTTCGGCCTCGCCGTTTCTCCCCCGTCAAGACTCGTCTTTTCCAGGTACGAGTAGATTAAGAGTTACCGAGTCCCGTGGAGACGTGCCAGCTGTGGAAGATGCCGCTCGTCATCACTGCCGCTGAGCTGTCGGTAGTTTCATGTCAAACCCTGCACCTAAAAATAACACAAACCCTGAATTATAGCACAGACATGTTGGTTAGGGTTGGTCTTTGTAGTCGACTCCTTGTGTTTGTCTCTTTGTGTTTGTCTCTTTGTGTTTGGATCTTTGTGTTTGTCTCTTTGTGTTTGTCTCTTTGTGTTTGTCTCTTTGTGTTTGTATCGTTGTGTTTGTATCGTTGTGTTTGTCTCTTTGTGTTTGTCTCTTTGTGTTTGGATATTTGTGTTTGTCTCTTTGTGTTTGTCTCTTTGTGTTTGGATCTTTGTGTTTGTCTCTTTGTGTTTGGATCTTTGTGTTTGTCTCTTTGTGTTTGGATATTTGTGTTTGGATATTTGTGTTTGTCTCTTTGTGTTTGTCTCTTTGTGTTTGGATCTTTGTGTTTGGATCTTTGTGTTTGTCTCTTTGTGTTTGGATCTTTGTGTTTGTCTCTTTGTGTTTGTCTCTTTGTGTTTGGATCTTTGTGTTTGTATCGTTGTTTGTCTCTTTGCATTTGTCTCTTTGTAGCTGGATCTTTTTGTTCATTTTGAGTCTTTTTGTGGTGATCTTTCTTCTCTTTGTCTGTTTGAGGTTGTTTTGCATCTGTTTGTGGTCGAGTCTTTGTGTTTGTTTTGAGTCTTTTTGTGGTGATGGTCTTTATGGTCATGTTGTTATATTATTTTTGGGGGTAATTCTTTGTAGTTTCATGTTTAGTTAAACTTCTTTATCAAGTGCTTTACTTGTATTTTACTGAATATTTACATTTCATGCTACTTCACATATATTCATCATTATATTTCAGAAGTACATTTTGTATGTTTTACTACATTATCTGACAATTACTTTTAAAATAAAAATGTTGCAAACAAAACACAAAGTTCTCACTGGTGTGTGTGTGTGTGTGTGTGTGTGTGTGTGTGTGTGTGTGTGTGTGTGTGTGTGTGTGTGTGTGTGTGTGTGTGTGTGTGTGTGTGTGTGTGTGTGTGTGTGTGTGTGTGTGTGTGTGTGTGTGTGTGTGTGTGTGTGTGTGTGTGTGTGTGTGTGTGTGTGTGTGTGTGTGTGTGTGTGTGTGTGTGTGTGTGTGTGTGTGTGTGTGTGTGTGTGTGTGTGTGTGTGTGCGTGCGCGAATACTTCTTGCACCATGCTCAGTTTAAAACACCGACCATAAGAACAAAGGTAGACATGAATGTAGCAAAAATATGCATTTTAATATCAGTTTAATCTTAAAGGCACAATGTGACATCCCCACTTTTAAGGCTTTGCTACAGAATTCAGAGTTAATGTTCCCGCTTGTGTCTTTATTTAAAAACAATAACAAACCTCCGTGGTTGGTTGGTATGAATGTTATGAATGAAGCTTTTAACCGAGTGAAGAGTTCAAGACGAGCGAGTGTCTTATTTTGACACTTTTCCATTTTGTTGCACAACTCAAAATAAACGGACACCAAAAGCATCATCATCTTCATCATCATCATCCTGACATCAACCACAGCTCTGGAAGCACCGAACATCAAAGAAAACAATGATGCAAAAACTAAAATCACAATATATAAAAAAGGAACAAATCCAGCGTTGCAGTGTAAAAAAACAACAACAAAAAGCTTTGAGTCGAGGATTAGTAAAAAAAAAAAAAAGAAATTCGCATCGATCGTTTTCAATCTGAATTTTCTCGCTGTCCAGACGTTTCAGACGAGTCTCTTTTCTCTTCAGGGACTCGCTGACTCGCCGCCTCCTGCGAGAGAAAGAAACATTTAACCTTTGACCTTCAACCATTAACCTTCAACATTTAATCTTTAATCTTCAACCATTAACCTTCAACATTTAATCTTCAACATTTAACCTTCAACATTTAACCTTTGACTTTTAACCTTTGACCTTCAACCATTAACCTTCAACATTTAATCTTCAACCATTAACCTTCAACATTTAACCTTCAACATTTAACCTTCAACATTTAACCTTTGACTTTTAACCTTTGACCTTCAACCATTAACCTTCAACATTTAATCTTTAATCTTCAACATTTAACCTTCAACCTGCAGTAATGGGCTCGTGAACCCAACGTTTTGACACAACAATAACATCATGTGCAATGTAACCTTTTACTACTTTTCAATATCATTGATAATACTTTTTCTATTTATTGTTTCCATGAAGCACTTCTGCTCGTATTACTTCTCGAACACTTTATATTTTTTCTCTTGTATATATATGTGTATATATATACATATATATACACACACACATACATACATACCTCTCTCTTTTCCTCGGCATTCGTCTGTTTCTCTCCGGTGTTTTTCTCCTCCTCTTCCTCCTTTCTTCCTGATGAAGATCCTTCTCCCTTCTCTCCTTCCTCTGATCCTTCCTTCTTCTTCTCGTCTTCTCCTCCGGCCTCGACGCTTATCTTTGACTCTTCTTCTTCTTCTTTGTTTTTCTGAAGACACGTGGAAGCGTCCGTTTGATCTCCTCCTCTTGTTGTTGTTGTTGTTGTTGTTTTGTCCTCTGGTTCGGTCGGGGAGCTCAGAGACTCTTCCCCTCCCTCGATGGCGGCGCCAACCTCGTCTCCGCTGCTGGACTTCCTGTGGCGGCGGGATGGTGGGCGTCGCCGGATGGATGGGCGAGCTCGTTCCTGGAGAAGAACCAATGAGAGCGGAGACAGACGGGTGAGGTCATTGCATCCTGGCACTTCTCTGGACCGCGTTAGCGCCGTTAGCTTTAGGAGCTTTTAATGGGTAGAAATGGATTAAATGTGTTATCATTGCACACAGGACAAAAATATGAAATAATTAAGGTTTAAAGCCCCGTAGTTGGTAATAATAATGCCAAATAAACTTTTAATAATTAATGTGAGTAAATATTTGCTGTTTGGTTCCCCAAATAACAGATGATAACACAATGGACACATGTAAAAAGAGCCCCTCCCCCAAATACGAAGTGGACCAATGAAAACGCTGGATTTATCGGGATCAGGAGGGACCGACCTTGATGTTGGTGTTCGACAGGATGGCTCCCTCCTCCACTGTGGGAGGGGCTTCAAAGGAGGTGGGGCCTTCCTCCTCAGTCCACGGCGAGGCGCTGCCGGCGGCGAGCGGGCTGGTGGGCGGCGGCGTGGTCGGAAAATACCCGAAAGCTTGGGCGGAGCCGGGTGAGGGCGGGGTGAAAGCGGGAGGCAGCAGCTTGAAGCCGGGGCTCTTTGGGGAGGGCAGCAGGCTCGTGGGAGAGAGAGCGAGGTTGGCCTTCACACACACACACACACACACACACACACACACACACACACACACACACACACAGTGATGTCAGAGTGCAGCTCTCCGTCCTCGCCTGCAGAGAGCAGCAGAAACCATTTAGTTTAACTCACCTGCAGCTTCTCGATCAGAGCAGAGTTCCTCTTGGCT
The DNA here is from genome assembly GCA_023566465.1 of Cottus gobio. Classification (NCBI taxonomy): domain Eukaryota; kingdom Metazoa; phylum Chordata; class Actinopteri; order Perciformes; family Cottidae; genus Cottus; species Cottus gobio. The sequence goes on along the minus strand of CM042229.1, from coordinate 987,085 downwards.
TTGGCTGGTAGAGGAGAGGTGACACCTGGAGGCTGCTGACACACACGCACACACACACACACACACACACACACACATTAACTATTCATTCTGATTGTTTGTTGATGTCAAAGGTTGCATCTCTCTCACCTCCTGGTCGTCTCCGTGGATTTTGGGGAGTTGTAGCGAGCGAGGAGGTCGTCGTCTGACTGGCTTCTCCTGCTAACAAACCATCAATAGTGCCATTCAACAGATTATTATAAGAATTATAAGAAGATGTTATATTATTATTAGAAAGAAGATGTTATATTATTATTAGAAAGAAGATGTTATATTATTATTAGAAAGAAGATGTTATATTATTATTAGAAAGAAGATGTTATATTATTATTAGAAAGATGTTATATTATTATTAGAAAGAAGTTATATTATTATTAGAAAGAAGTTATATTATTATTAGAAAGAAGTTATATTATTATTAGAAAGAAGATGTTATATTATTATTAGAAAGAAAATGTTATATTATTATTAGAAAGAAAATGTTATATTATCCCGCGACCCTAAAGAGGATAAGCGGTTCAGATAATGGATGGATGTTATATTATTATTAGAAAGAAAATGTTATATTATTATTATAAGAAGATGTTATATTATTATTATAAGAAGATGTTATATTATTATTATAAGAAGATGTTATATTATTATTATAAGAAGATGTTATGTTATTATTATAAGAAGATGTTATGTTATTATTATAAGAAGATGTTATGTTATTATTATAAGAAGATGTTATATTATTATTATAAGAAGATGTTATATTATTATTATAAGAAGATGTTATATTATTATTATAAGAAGATGTTATGTTATTATTATAAGAAGATGTTATGTTATTATTATAAGAAGATGTTATATTATTATTATAAGAAGATGTTATGTTATTATTATAAGAAGATGTTCTGTTATTATTGTCATGGAGGATCACTGAACAGGTAATCTCTATCTAATCTCTAACCTCTATGAAGGAACATATTTATTGTTGGAAAAAGACAAGAGACGACCACAAAGAGACGAGACGACCGCAAAGAGACGAGACGACCGCAAAGAGACAAGAGACGACCGCAAAGAGACAAGAGACGACCGCAAAGAGACAAGAGACGACCGCAAAGAGACAAGAGACGACCGCAAAGAGACAAGAGACGACCACAAAGAGACAAGAGACGACCACAAAGAGACAAGAGACGACCACACATCCATAAACTAAGTAATTTGTGTCTCTTTGTTGTTATCTTTTCTCTAATTTTGTGTCTTTTTGTTGTCGGTTCTTGTCTGTTTGTTTCTTTGTTGCCCTTTTTTAAGTCTTTGTAGTCTTTTGAGTCTCTTTGTAGTCATGTATTTTCCCCCCGCAAACACATCTTTTCTGACTCTACCTTGAATAAAGGATGTAGCACTTTAGTAGCACTGAAATGGCTCTTACTGATAGCACTTTGTAGTTGAACTTTATTGATGAAATTAAACCTTGATTCTTGTTGTTCTGATTCTTGTTTGTAACCGTAGAATGTACTTATTGTAAGTCGCTTTGGATAAAAGCGTCAGCTAAATGAAATGTAATGTAATGTTTTGATCACGTGTTGTGGTTTTGCATTTCTCTTTTTAAAACTTTGGCCAGTCTAATAATCCCTCATCGACTCAGGTGTCTGGCGTCTACGCGGACATTGAACTCACCGTTTCCTTCCCAGCAGCTTCGTGTGGACACGTCGAGCCTTTGAATCTTCCGGCAAGTTCAGCCACTGAGCGCCGGGCCGGAGCCTCCTGGGGAAGGAGAAGGGATGTGAACTCATTACCCTCCATGGAGCGCATGGTGTGTCAACATTTCCATAGTATTCAATAGATGGAGAGTTATCTCACGCGCAATGCATGCTGGGAAGTCCGCTCCCCATTCATCAACAATTCATCCAGAAACAAGACATTAAATCAGGTAAACCGAATTTTAAGTCAAATTAAGTTGGAATTAATTATGAAGCTTAATTAAATAAAGGTTTAAGCGCTTAAATAAAGAGAGAACGTCTGAACCTGCTGTTCAAGTTTTACTGCGATGCCTGCTCTTGCTGCAGGTTACTTCCTGTCTGCGGTGGCGTGTTGGCTGTGACCATATTGGGAAAAAGAGATGTGAGCGTTAACACCAGGAAGCTGCTCTGACCTGTTTCATCCAACATTGTGATCTGAAGGGTTACTCGGTCTGAGGCTCAAACCTTCAACAGTTAGCTCGTTAGTTAGAATCTGTATCCCCACAAAATCACCAGAAAGAGACACATAGCAGCTACAAAGACGCTTAAAACAACCACAACGAGATGCAAAATGGCTTCAAAGATGCTCAAAACAACCAGAAATAGAAGAAACGACCAAAAAGAGACTCAGCACACAAAGAGGCCAAAAATAAACAAAAAAGAGACAGAACGACTAAACATGTATCAAATGACCAAAAAGATACAAAAAACAACCACAAAGAGACTCAGAGGTTGTTAGCGTAGCTGACAAGAACCTGTAGTGATACGACTGCTTCTACTACTGCAGCTACTACTGCTACTAGTAGTAGTAGTAGTAGTAGTAGTACTTGACTACAAGGAGGCTGCAGCAGTAGGAGTAGTGCAGCCTCCTTGTAGTCGGTATTGTAGACAAGGTCGTGACCCCTCACTGGCTTCCCACCAATTAAAACTGTAACAAATAAGAACTGTTGCTTGTACATGAAGACAGTACAAGTATATTAAAGGATTCAGACAACTACACACACACACACACACACACTCCCTTTCACTCAGCTGTTGACGTGGGGTTGATCCCCGTCCAATTCAGCTGAAGGTCTCACATTGCTGACATTCAACAGATAACGTAATCACATCGCCTGGGGGACGGACACACACACACACACACACACACACACACACACACACACACACACACACACACACACACACACACACACACAGGGTGGAACTCATTCTTTCCACAGTTTGTAGTCGACCGAAGGCAGAAACTGAAGAAAGAAAACAACCGTTAAACCACTTCCTCTTTCTGTGTGTGTGTGTGTGTGTGTGTGTGTCTCTGTGTGTGTCTGTGTGTGTCTGTGTGTGTGTGTGTGTGTGTGTGTGTCTCTGTGTGTGTCTGTGTGTGTGTGTGTGTGTGTGTGTGTGTGTGTGTGTGTGTGTGTGTCTCTGTGTGTGTCTGTGTGTGTGTGTGTGTGTCTCTGTGTGTGTCTGTGTGTGTGTGTGTGTGTGTGTGTGTGTGTATGTCTGTGTCTCTGTGTGTGTGTGTGTATGTCTGTGTCTCTGTGTGTGTGTGTGTCTCTGTGTATGTCTGTGTCTGTGTGTGTGTGTGTGTGTGTGTCTCTGTGTATGTCTGTGTCTGTGTGTGTGTGTGTGTGTGTGTGTGTGTGTGTGTGTGTCTCTGTGTATGTCTGTGTCTGTCTGTGTGTGTGTGTGTGTGTGTGTGTGTGTGTGTGTGTGTGTGTGTGTGTGTGTCTGTGTGTGTGTGTGTGTGTGTGTGTGTGTGTGTGTGTGTGTGTCTCTGTGTATGTCTGTGTCTGTGTGTGTGTGTGTGTGTGTGTGTGTGTGTGTGTGTCTCTGTGTATGTCTGTGTCTGTGTGTGTGTGTGTGTGTGTGTGTGTGTGTGTGTGTGTGTGTGTGTGTGTCTGTGTGTGTCTGTGTGTGTGTGTGTGTGTGTGTCTCTGTGTGTGTCTGTGTGTGTGTGTGTGTGTGTGTGTCTCTGTGTGTGTCTGTGTGTGTGTGTGTGTGTGTGTGTCTCTGTGTGTGTCTGTGTGTGTGTGTGTGTGTGTGTGTCTCTGTGTATGTCTGTGTCTGTGTGTGTGTGTGTGTGTGTGTGTGTGTGTGTGTGTGTGTGTGTGTCTGTGTGTGTGTGTGTGTGTGTGTCTCTGTGTATGTCTGTGTCTGTGTGTGTGTGTGTGTGTGTGTGTGTGTGTGTGTGTGTGTGTGTGTGTGTCTGTGTGTGTCTGTGTGTGTGTGTGTGTGTGTGTCTCTGTGTGTGTCTGTGTGTGTGTGTGTGTGTCTCTGTGTATGTCTGTGTCTGTGTGTGTGTGTGTGTGTGTGTGTGTGTGTGTGTGTGTGTGTGTGTGTCTGTGTGTGTGTGTGTGTGTGTGTGTGTGTCTCTGTGTATGTCTGTGTCTGTGTGTGTGTGTGTGTGTGTGTCTGTGTGTGTGTGTGTGTGTGTCTCTGTGTATGTCTGTGTCTGTGTGTGTGTGTGTGTGTGTGTGTGTGTGTGTGTGTGTGTGTGTGTGTGTGTCTGTGTGTGTGTGTGTGTGTGTCTCTGTGTATGTCTGTGTCTGTGTGTGTGTGTGTGTGTGTGTGTGTGTGTGTGTGTGTGTGTAATTCATAATTACATAATCTTCTGTATTTGAAGGATGTCTTCCGATCAGTTTCTAGGCTTTAATATTATTAATAATCAATATATTTCCCCCCACACAGTATTGATGATGAAGATGACACACCTCCTGGTAAGCCTTCACTCTGCTCAGTGAGTCTCATTGACAGTAAAACTAAAATAATATGTTCTCACAATATTCTACAGTGTGTATTAATACTTTTAATCCACGTTGCTGATCATCACATTAAACAGAATTAATTCATCGTCATGCGTTATATATTATGGGATGTATTTCAGTTTTCAGCCGTAATGTTTTCATCATTTTTAAAAGGTGTGTATTTTAGACCACAGCCTTTAATGAATGTGTGTGTGTGACCTGCAGTAACCTCCAGATCACACACACACACACACATTCAATCACACACACACACACACACACACACACACACACACACACACACACACACACACACACACACACACTCACACACACACACACACACACACACACACACACACACACACACACACACACACGCATACACACACACAAGCAGCAAGTTATTTTTACTTATAAATACATGTTTACTTACTAATAAAACTGCAGATAAAAAAAAACTCAAACCTCACACAATTAAAAATAAGTTTTACTTATTTTATTTTTAAACTTCCCACAAAAATTAGTTGATTGTTTTGCGAAATCGTTCAGTTTAATCCGAACAAGCACGTGGTGCGTTCAAAGGCCCGTCAGAAAGCTCTGACATCTGGCTGTCGATGGAGGGCAACACGATCTAATTTAATATCTAATATCTAATATCTCATATCTCATCGACACGCTGAGCTGTTTCTGTTTGTGAGCGGAATAAAACATATAACAGATATTTAAAAACACAATACGTGTAAACTATTTTAATATTTTACATTTTATGAAACGTTATGTTCTTTCCTCGCTGCCAAAAACACGACTTTTGCAATTCTTTGCAATTTTGCAAACTTCTGATCGCAGCAAATCTCACCTCCACATGTTTTTGATCATATTACGCAATAACAAAACAAATAAATCAGAAAGGAGCAGAAATGTCATAAAGTCTGAAACGTTAAAACTTTGACTCGACACAAAACACGCGTCAGAAGAAACAACAACAAAATGCAAAGAAACGTTAGAAGTTTGTTACCTCCATCCTGCTCGTGGTCTCAGCTGCCTCCTTTATGTCGAGGACGTGTGAGAGAGAGAGAGAGAGAGAGAGAGAGAGAGAGAGGGAGGGAGAGAGAGAGGGAGAGAAAGAGAGAGAGACAGGGAGAGAGAAAGAGAGAGAGACAGGGAGAGAGAAAGAGAGAGAGACAGGGAGAGAGAGAGAGAGGCATGCAGGTTAAATATAGAAGAAGAGTCACTACAGACATAGGGAGAGCAGCTCGTGTTCAGTCATGTGATCATTTCCTTCTTCTGCAGCTCCATGTTGATTAATAACATTTGATTTATGTTCAAACCGCCACAATAAAAGACTCTGATGGGACGTACGCAGCATTTTTGCAGTTAAACAACGGAGATTTTCACTATTCACAGAGTGTTAAAGTTATTATTCATAGGAATGTATATATTACATGAATTAATATTAACGAGACAATTAACTAATTAATATGCATGTATCACATATCGACATTCTGCCGCTCTGATCTGAACCGTAGTCTGAAAACAAGAAGTGGGCGTAGTCGTCGTTGGTTTGTGGACGTTTTGAAGCCTCGTGTTCGACGTTATGGCCGTCGCCATCTTGGTTTTTTTGCAACCAGTGAACAGGAAGTGACCCTATTTGGACTGAGGAGTGACGTAGAGACGCCGTAAACGTCTCTGAGGACAAAGTCACAGAAACGCATTCATCGCCTCCCTTTGAGCTTTTTATCACACCATCCGGGTGTTTCTGTTATTTTGTCCACCCCCCTGTTGGTCTCCTCACCGCTTGATGATGACATACAAACGGAAATGTGCAAGAAGAGGAACTGCAGGCGGCCGATGCTCTGCAGGGAAGTTGAGTCACTTTCATTTCTCCTTTTGTGTTTCTTCACCTTCACCACAAAACTTTGAGTGGTGCATTCTGGGACATGAAAACCGTTTTTGTTTTTTTTAAAGAAACTTTACAGACGAGCCAAAACGATTTGTGAAGCCAAAACAATGCCGCGTGTTTGTCGGTTAATCTTCTGACCAATCGGTGTCGAGCGAAGCAGACAGGAAGGAGGAGGGAGACCATATAAGGAGACGTTAATGCGGCAGGAAGTGAGGCCAGGAAGATGCCACCCAACGTCACAGCTTCTGTCAACAACACGTGTGAAAACAAAAGAAATGTCACCGACACGACTCGTAAACATTTGAGACATTTTTACATTTGATGATGTTTTCTCAGGACTTATTATGGACTTGACTTGTGACTCTTTATCTTGACTTGTGACTTGGTTTAGGACTTTATAGGGTTAACTGGGAACTTGACTTTGGAGTTTATTATGCTTTATGTGGGCGTTGACTCAGGACTTCATGGTATTTACTTGGTACTTGACTTGAGACTTGTTGGTCTTGACTTGGGACTTGTCTTCACTCAGGGTTTGCTAGTCATCATTCGGGACTTAGTGCTCTTGATTGGGTAATTGTTGGTCTTGATTGGAGACTTGTTGTTTCTTAACTTGTGACTCGTTGATTTTGACTCGGGCACTTGTTGATTTGGGACTTGTTGGTCTTAACTCTGGACTTGTTGGTCTCAACATGTGAGACTGAACTCTAGAATTCATAACGAAGACTCTAAACTTGTGAGTTTCATTGTCTTTGTGCGTGTCGATGTCAAACATCGTGTTTCTGTTGGGGACTTTATCTTGAAAAGTGTCACCTTTTATTTTGAAGGAACACTATTAACCCTTTTAATCTTTACATTTACTACTTAAACTTGTAACGTCAGGTTTTTAATGCTACAACAGTTGAATTTGTCTCTTGGTGTTCTCCTCAGTCTGTTGCTGGTTTCAGCGGCTCTGTGGCGCCACCCGGTGGCCAAACAACCCGAGCAGCTGACAGGTCAGTGAATGCACCACCAGCAATAATAATTTTATTACAATAAACTATTTGAGAGAACACAATTTATTAAATCGAGGGCATACATTTCATCCCAGAGTTATTAATTAGAGAGTAAGATTAATTTGAGTGCTTGAATCGTGTCATTAAAGAGCATAAAAATACACATTCAGTTTGTGTCTCCAGCTGCAGCTTTATTAACCGTTCATACAAACAGAAATAAACCAAAGAAGAAGAAAAGATCCGACATTCACATCAAATAAAATAAACCAACGTTTTTCAACTGTTTGATTATTGCAGACTCTTAGATTCATAAATAAAAACACTTATAATGTTCCTGCTGGTTGTAGCGACACTTGTGAGTTCAGTTTCAGGACACAAGTGACGGGGATTCTGGGTAATGGAGTCCTCACGTAGCAGCTCCTTAAATAAACACTCTGTGACGGTTGTTTTTGTTCAGAGTAAATAAAGTTAAGCTTCACATCCTGCTGGACATCGTGTGTGTGTGTGTGTGTGTGTGTGTCAATAATAATTTTTGATTTTGTGTAAAAACGTTGGCTATAAAATAAATAGGGCTGAACTAACATATATTTGGAATATTATTTATCTTCTGGTGATTCTCTTAATTAATTGATGATTGTTTTGTCTATGAAATAATGAAAGATTGTCTTTGGATCAGAAACTATCTGATAAAAGTCAACAAGGTTACTGACGAGATATTTTTGAATTTTATGGTAAAACTGCCACCAAAATAAAACACGTCAATCTTCAACTGCAGAAACAATCGTAAAGTCCACTCCGATAAACACACATGAACCAAACAAGACATTTACAGAAGACCACGTGAGTTCCCATCATGCATCAATGAGCGTTAACTGACGACGGAGACGTCAATTTCAGTTGCCAAAAACAATTGCCAGAAGAGTTGAGAGTAAAGCTGCCGGTTTCAGAGGCGGACTTCAGCCGGTTGTGAGTTCAGTGGCGTCCCTGCTTCTTCTTAAAGATCTTATTGAACGCGTTTCTCTTGCGGCTGCCGGACGCCTCGCTCTCGTCTCCGCCGTCCTCCTCCGCGGGGCTCGTCCCGGCCGAGGTGATGGGCGGGCCGTCGGACGTGACGCAGAGTGAGTGGGTGGAGCTAGAGGGGGCGAGGACGGCGTCGGGGGCGGGGCCGCCCCTCAGCTCCCCGAGGCTGGAGCTCTTCTCCAGGCCTCCGATCCCGGAGCCCTGAAACTGCGAGGGGTGGAGCCTGGATGAGAGGAGGAAGGGCTTTGAGCCGTACGAGCCTCGTGATTCGCCGTGAGAGCGCGGGAGGGCGGAGTCAGAGTCTGAGCGGTTCATGATGTCCCTGAGAGGCGGAGAGAGACGCGCGTTCACATTACGTCATATAAACCTGTTTTACCACAATGTGAACACGACAGCAAACAATACAATATGATTAATAGAAGTGGGAAATTAAGTTAAAATACAGCAGAAGTTAAAATACAGCAGGAGGAAAAACAAGATGAAATGAGATGAAGTCACAAATGTCTAATTTTCTCTTTAAAGTTGTTCGTAAAAACAGAATAAAAGATATTTAATAAAACATTGTGTTTGATTCATGAAATATGTCCAGACCACTAATGTTTTCTTATTTTAACTAACAGGAAAGATAGTAAATAAAGACTATTGTAGTTTTGTAGTGTATCGGACTGTGCAACAAATTCTCTATTAGCAGACCAAAAATGCCAAAAATGTACACTTCGTCCTGCTACAATACTGTTATTAGAAACTATAATAATATATTATAAATACTAAACTCTTTAATCCAGACCTACTCATACATTTCCCTTTTAAATCTTAGAAATTAAAAACAATGAATCTTACAAATCATGAATCTATTCGTTAAAAAGTTCAGATCAAATCTGTGCGTACGAATATTTTAGCAATGATCTCACTGCGTATTTTATTTGTCTTGTTAGTTTAAATCTCTTTGGGGGAAAACAAATACCCAAAGCTGCCGGAGCGGCCGCGCTGCTTCTGGGCCGTCGCAGCGCCCCCTGCAGGCGGGAGGCTGCAAGCCGCCTCCACAGAATGGAAGCAGGAAGACCGGAAGAGCAGAGCAGAGAAGTGGGCGGCGCCCTCAGCGTAGGAGGAAGAAGAAGAAGAAGAAGAAGAGGACGGGGAGGGCACAGCTAGGAACTCTAGCTGGCCAATAGAGTGGCTGCGATTCTGCCGGCCGCTGGGAGGGCGGGGCGATGTGACTGAGCCACGCCCCTCCGGTTCAGGTAAGCCCCGCCCTTCAACCAACCTCTGAGAGCTGAACGTCAGACCGGGGTCTCCCATCCTCTGTCGCAGGGGCATCAGACTCTGAGCTGTGTGGACAAAAAGAGGCGGAGGAGGAGAGTTGGCTATTTTATTTTGAAAACTTGAAACACAGGAAGTTCAGGCACTGAAGAAAATAAGAGTGTGCAAAAGAAGAAGAATTTTATTTATCCAGAGTATCGATTCAACCGAGTTGTTTCATACTGCAGATGAATGTGATTCCAAAACAAGATATCCACAATTTAATTCAATATATTTAACACATTTTGATGACAGCTGTCAAATATTCTAAAAATATATATATATAAAATGCAATTTTCAAAATAGTTCAAAATGAAGCTGTGTTGTTTTGGAATTAAAACATTTAACTGTAATGAATCGACATCAGGAAAAGCTGAAATAAAAAAAAAGAATAATATATATAAATAAAAGCATTTATTTTGTGCCTTTAGCTGCAGCAGACCTGTAAGTGGATGTTAGTGGAAAGAGGGAAAGCAGGTAAGTTGTACATAGTGTTGAGTTTTCCAGGTCTTCAGAGGGTGAAAACAGGAAGAGATTCTTCTGGAAAACATCCAAACAGCTTTGTCTGATCTGAGCAGAGGGAGGAAGGTGGAGGAAGAGGAGGGTGAAGCTGCACAGGTGAGGAGGCATTCACATGGACGCTAGTTAGCCATTTAGCTGCCCTACGTTAGCTAAAGGGCTAACGGAGTCCTCTGCATGGCAGCAGCATCTGTATGCAGCACGCTAACGTTGAGGAATGTGGTTCTGTAACTTTCATATTGTTTTCCAATTTTACCATTAAAAACATGCATTTAAAAATCAAATATCTGTCTCTACTCTTGAAATACTACATTGTGATATTTTCACGGTGTCTATACTTTGACTTCGTTAGAAACGCTCGTGTGAAAGCCGCCTTCTGCTTGATTTAAACCTCTTTTTATCTGCAGGAAGGTTCACAGTCATAAACCGACAGATTTATTGTGGGGTCAAATTTAAGCAATTAGATTTTTGCTATGTATACTTATTAAATGTAATAAATGATCCAGTTCTTGATTGTTGTTCTCTTGAAATGTTAGTTTTCTCGTGCAATAATTGAACAATAGAAAAAATTGTAAAGTATAAACAAAATGTATAATTGATAATAAAATAAATATAATCATACGATATAACTAGCCAATTTAAATAGTTGTGGTTTACAATTTAAAACCTTTTAGATTCAACAATTGATACCAGCGAATTTTGATGAAATTATGGGAATTGTTGTTTTTTTAAAAGGGCATTCAATTATACATGTAATTAATATAACTTCTTGTTTTTAAAAATAAAAAAATTTACTCCTAATTTTTTTACATCTATCACTCCTTTTTCACATATTTTAAAAATATATTTCTGATAGTTTTTGGACATTTTATATGTTTTTTGTAAATCTTTTAACATATATTAGTATTCTTTTTTTACATATTTTTCTCACAATATTTCTTAATTGTAAATTAATTGGTTTGGGGGTGCGTCAACAACATACAGAGTTATGAACCAATCAGATTGTGGGTGGGTGGGGGGACTGAAAGAGGGAGGGGCCAACCAGAGTGCTTCCATGGTGACTGGGTGTCTGCGATGCCACTCAGGGGCCAGAGGTCGCTCACTCGCCGGTCCATCTGCCATGCTGCGTCTGGAGGGACCCAATCAAGAGAGAGCGATGCCAAGAGAAGAGGAACCAATCAGAGGAGGGGGCGGAGACAGACCACAGGTGAGCGGAGAGAGACGAGGTCAGGTAAATGTGGTTCATCATTATTCATCTTTTTTGGGATGTTTTCAAACAGGAATGTTGACAGAATCTAAAGTGAGTAAATCTCTGGCACAGTTTGACCCTCGTGAGCCGCCGTAGGACCCGGAGGGGATTCGTGGCGCTTTAAGGGGATTTAAAGGGACAGTTCCACATTGATTAGTCAGTTTTAACCACTTTACTTCTACGGTGTTTTCACCACTTAAAGACGTAAATATCTCCACACTACAGAAGAAGTTCCTCTGATGTACAAAAACTTCTAAAACGCCAAATCAACACTGAAAGGAGAATAAATGAAAATACAAACCAAAGACTTCATTCAGAAACAAGAGCGCCATAAACACGGTTCTGTAGGGACGTCGCTGGGACTATAAGTAAAATGTAGAACTCTTCTCATGGACTTACACTGCAGCGTCCCAGGAGACATGATGTCCTCGTCCATGTCGTCGAGGTCGTCGGAGAGGATGAGGTGCTGGGGGGTCGCGGGGCGCAGGCCCAGGAAGGCCGGGTCCAGGTTGAGGGCGGCGGCCAGCGCTCCCAGACCCGGGTTGTTGACGAGGCTGAAGCCCGTCAGACACTCGATCTGCTGCCAGCGG
>CM042229.1:962500-967500 GCA_023566465.1 Cottus gobio | reverse complement strand
ATATACGGCCGCCGCCGTCTGCGACGCCCGGGTCTTCAGGCGTCTGGCGTCCGTCTGGGTCTCCCTGACCCTCGGGCGCCTTGCGTCGGTCTGGGTCCCCACCTGGCTCCCCGGTCCCGGCCGCTTCCCTGCCGCCGAGCCTAGCCCGCACTGCGCAACGGCCTCCTTCAGCCGAGCCGATAGCGCCTCGAGGATTTCCCCGGACTCCTGTCGGAGGTGCTCCTCCCTCCTGGTCTGCTCCTGCAGCTGCCCGGCCAGCGTCTCCACCGCGCTGGCGTACGCCTGTACTTCCGCCCGCAGCCGGTCCCTCTCGGCCTCTAGCTCGCACAGCCGTGCGCTATCGGACCGCTTCCGGGATTCCTCCGGGCCCGGCGGCGGCGACTCCCACACCGCCTTCCCCGGTGCCGCCGGGACTCGCACCGCCTGCCCCACGTCCCGGACCGCCGGTGCCTCTCGCGCCCCGATGCCGCCCCACGCGGCATAAAGCGCCTCGCACGCCGCGTTCCCATCCTCGTCCGCCTCCCGCCGCAGCCTCTGGCCCACCGGTAGCCCCATGTTGGGCGCCACTGTGGCAAGGTCCTTCCCTACCGGGGGTCTCCAGATGCTCAGCACACAAGGATGACACCAGGATGGCACGTTTCCTCTGTTTATTAGGCATTTACACTTCCAGTACTCACAGGCATCCACGATACATATGCCCTGCCTAGCTCCCCTCCTTGCGTGGCTCTGGGAGCTTTTATGCTCCCCTCCCTGCCCACGCAATCCCACACTCATTTGGATCAGCTGTGCCTCCTCACGAGTGCCACAGCTGACCCAAATGAGCGTCCCTCTCCCTCTCTCCCTGTGCCGCAGGTGCGCTAGCCACGCCCCCGCCCACACTCGGCTACAATAATATCATCCGTAGCCGCACAACAGCGTCTGAATGAGGCCGCTGCCAGCGCTACTTCAGGTGGATCAGCAGCCGTTTGATTCAAACCGGCAGGACGGCAGTCATTTTTTACTGTGTGAACGCGACGCACATTACTCTACACACCTTGCTGCAAGAGCCGCAAGAGAGCGACGAAAGAGCCGTATGCGGCTCTGGATCACGGGTTGCCGACCCCTGCCCTAGACGTTGAAGTCAGGTAGGACAACAAATCTTTTTCTCCACAAAGCACGACCAGTTTGTTGTAGCGAAATACTGTTGAGTGGTATCGGTTCTTGGTATCGGCAATTGAAACCGATACGAGTACGAGTATTTTAAGGCAGTATCGGCCCAGTATCGGTGCATCCCTAATATATATATATATAAAACCAGTGCTCTCACCCGCGGAGCCCTTCCAGGCCGCCCACATGTCCTCCACGCTGATGAGCAGGTCTGCCCGGTGGAAGCTGCTGTGCTTGGCTTTTGGGTCGTGGTACTTCAGGTCCTCTCTGAGGAACTGACGAGCGGGCGGTTACAGACTCGACTCTCCAGAAGGAGACGGGTGCGTTTGATTCCGTTTCTTTGCGTCTCACCTCGTCCGTCTCCGTCGTGTCCACCGACCCGTCGGCGTCGTCGTCCATCAGCTTGTGGATGCTGCAGATCGCCTCGAAGCTCAGCAGCGAGTTCTGGTCCCGACAGAGCTGCCGGTCTATCGCACACAGATCTACAGGAGGAATAGGATTATTATTTATAATTATAACCATTTAATGCATCTGCAAGTTCATAGCTGCGTCTCGATTCTGAGCGTGCAACGGGACATTTTGAGAAAAGAAAAGGATTATTCTTGTGTTTTATCATTATGAACATGCTTTTAAAGGAGCCGGAGAAATAATAGCAAACATGTCAGTTAATTCATAGTTTTAAGCTCAATTTAAATCATTATTTGGGGGATAATAATTACTATAAAATATAATTTATGTGCATGAAAGATTATCTTTTTCTGTACTCGAAATGTTCGACTGCATTCAAAGAATTTAGAGAATAACTTCTTCAAAGAAACCCGGTAAAGACTGAAGAGCCGAGCAGCAACAGGACGAGTAAACATCTGTTCCGGCTGCCATCTTTGTTTGGGAGACAGAACGGAGACGAATCCCAGTTCCGCTTCACGGAAGTCCAGAAAACAAAGAAACACGGATGTCTGATACCGCCTTGAGGACGAAGTCACGATGACTATGCACACAGACAAAAACAATTTAAAACCTACATACAAATTGTGGCAAGGACGCTCCCTACCGGGGAGTGCGAGGCCCGATACTCAGGCGCGGACACATCTTTCTCTGGGTTTACCATGCTTTTATTCACCAGTACAACACTGTCTCACACTCAGCATGTCACCAACCACCCCACTGCTCTCCCTGTCGGGCTTAAAACAGCCCTGCTCTAGCGCGCTCATTGGTCTCAGCCACAGCTCTAACGAACTGCAGCTGATCCCAATGAGCGCGCTTCTCTCTCTCCTGGCGCAGGTGCGCTAAACCACGCCCCTGCCCCCCACACAAATATTTAAATAAATATATATATATATATATATATATATATATATAAATATACATAACTATATATATATATACTTATTAGTTAATTAATATAAAAATAGATATATAAAAATAAATATGTATATAATAGCAGCTAGCCTCCCTCAGCAACTAGCCTCCCTTAGCAGCTAGCATCTATTAGCAGCTAGCATCTCTTAGCAGCTAGCCTCTGTTAAGTTCTAATAGATTAGTGAGCTTGAAATTACCTGTACATGTGTAATAAAGGATTGTTTAAGTGTACATTACAATGCATAAGAAGGATATGATAAATAATGAAGGGCATTATGAAGGATATGTAATTGTATGTATTAAGAAAGTCACTGTATGTCATATTGTTTAATGTTTAGGTGTGAATGGGTTTTTATATAATGATTCTATAGGAGTTAGGAATGTGGGACTGTTTCTTTAAGAAGAAGTGGTTCCTTCATGTGTTGCTGGGGGAAGGTGGAGTGAGACACAGACATTTGGGACCGGAAGGACGCGCGCATGGATACTTGGAAGATGGACTATTCCTTTGTCTCTGGAGGTTGTAGAGCCTCCGCCTTCCCGAAAGCAAATGGACCTATGGACAATCGAGAAGAATAACTAACCAATGAGAGGGCCTTAAGCTCCGTGAATGAGAGTATTTAAACTAATAAAGCGGGATGTACGGCCTCTCTCTTCTGGATGCGAAGGCGACAGCTAACTGTTTACAGTCTGTGAATTTGCAGAAAGGAGGAAGGCCTCGAATCGAGTAATGTATAACTGTTTTGTCATCATCTTTTATTAAATCTTTTAATTACATAAATTTGAATATCTGAGCATTTCTCCCACGGACTGACCGGGATAACGAGCAGAATCTTTCACCTCCCTCAGCAGCTTGCCTCCATTAGCAGCTAACCTCCATTAGAAGCTAGCCTCAATTAGAAGCTAGCCTCCCTTAGCAGCTAACCTCCATTAGCAGCTAGCCTCCCTTAGCAGCTATCCTCCATTAGAAGCTAGCCTCCATTAGCAGCTAGCCTCCATTAGCAGCTAGCCTCCGTTAGCAGTTAGCCTCCGTTAGCAGCTAGCCTCCCTTAGCAGCTAGCCTCCGTTAGCAGCTAGCCTCACTTAGCAGCTAGCCTCCGTTAGCAGCTAGCCTCCTCAATCATCATCACAACACTATCTGCCTCCGCCGTCGCGAGACAACGGAGCGACTCAAACAGACAGAGGGAGAACTTCCTTCATGCCTTCATTTGGTCATTTCAGCCTCAAAACATCTGAGAGTCTCTGCATGACCGCTCAGCTGAGAGAGAGAGAGAGAGAGAGAGAGAGAGAGAGTGTGTGTGTGTGTGTGTGTGTGTGTGTGTGTGTGTGTGTGTGTGTTGGCCTGAAGCTTAAGAGGGTGTAGTGTGTGATATCCTGATGTGCCCGTTAATGACATCATGGTGAAGGCGACGCTCAGTTCTTCTGAATGCTACAAAGAATGTTTCACACTAGCAGGATGAACAGCACAGAGAGAAACAATAGAAACAATAGTTGAGAGTAAAGAAACAATAGAGGAGAGTAAAGGAACAATAGAGGAGAGAAACAATAGAGGAGAGTAAAGAAACAATAGAGGAGAGAAACAATAGAGGAGAGTAAAGAAACAATAGAGGAGAGTAAAGGAACAATAGAGGAGAGAAACAATAGAGGAGAGTAAAGAAACAATAGAGGAGAGAAACAATAGAGGAGAGTAAAGAAACAATAGAGGAGATTAAAGAAACAATAGAGGAGATTAAAGAAACAATAGAGAGCAGCAAAGAAACAATAGAGGAGAGTAAAGAAACAATAGAGGAGATTAAAGAAACAATAGAGAGCAGCAAAGAAACAATAGAGGAGAGTAAAGAAACAATAGAGGAGAGAAACAATAGAGGAGAGTAAAGGAACAATAGAGAGCAGCAAAGAAACAATAGAGGAGAGTAAAGAAACAATAGAGTAAAGAAACAATAGAGGAGAGTAAAGGAACAATAGAGGAGAGAAACAATAGAGGAGAGTAAAGAAACAATAGAGGAGAGAAACAATAGAGGAGAGTAAAGAAACAATAGAGGAGAGTAAAGGAACAATAGAGGAGAGAAACAATAGAGGAGAGTAAAGAAACAATAGAGGAGAGAAACAATAGAGGAGAGTAAAGAAACAATAGAGGAGAGTAAAGAAACAATAGAGGAGAGAAACAATAGAGGAGAGTAAAGAAACAATAGAGGAGAGTAAAGAAACAATAGAGAGCAGCAAAGAAACAATAGAGGAGAGTAAAGAAACAATAGAGGAGAGTAAAGAAACAATAGAGGAGAGTAAAGAAACAATAGAGGAGAGTAAAGGAACAATAGAGGAGAGAAACAATAGAGGAGAGTAAAGAAACAATAGAGGAGAGAAACAATAGAGGAGAGTAAAGAAACAATAGAGGAGAGTAAAGGAACAATAGAGGAGAGAAACAATAGAGGAGAGTAAAGAAACAATAGAGGAGAGAAACAATAGAGGAGAGTAAAGAAACAATAGAGGAGATTAAA
>CM042229.1:945000-957500 GCA_023566465.1 Cottus gobio | reverse complement strand
GGGTCCCTCGGGGCTTTTTGTGGGGGGTGCGGAGGGAGTATGGTGTGCCGGACCCGTTGCAACGGGCCATCCGGTCTCTGTACGCCTGCAGTAGGAGCTGTGTTCGTATCCTCGGCAGTAAGTCAGATACGTTCCCGGTGGGTGTTGGCCTCCGCCAGGGCTGCCCTTTATCACCGGTCCTGTTCGTGACTTTCATGGACAGGATATCTAGGCGCAGCCGTGGGGCGGAGAATGTCAGGTTCGGGGATCTCAGGATAGCCTCTCTGCTGTTTGCAGATGATGTGGTCCTGTTTGCCTCCTCGGACCATGACCTCCAGCATTCACTGGGGCGTTTTGCAGCCGAGTGTGAAGCGGCGGGGATGAGAGTCAGCACCACGAAATCTGAGGCCATGGTGCTCTGCCGGAAACCGGTGGATTGCTCCCTCCGGGTGGGGACAGAGTGCCTACCACAAGCGAAGGAGTTCAAGTATCTCGGGGTCTTGTTCACGAGTGAGGGTAAAATGGAGCGGGAGATCGACAGGCGTATCGGTGCGGCTGCAGCAGTAAAACAGGCATTGCACCGGGCCGTCTTGGTG
The DNA here is from genome assembly GCA_023566465.1 of Cottus gobio. Taxonomy (NCBI): domain Eukaryota; kingdom Metazoa; phylum Chordata; class Actinopteri; order Perciformes; family Cottidae; genus Cottus; species Cottus gobio. The sequence goes on along the minus strand of CM042229.1, from coordinate 956,925 downwards.
AAGAAGGAGCTGAGCCGGAAGGCGAAGCTCTCAATTTACTGGTCGGTCTACGTCCCAACCCTCACCTATGGTCACGAGCTTTGGATCGTGTCCGAAAGAACGAGGTCGCGGATACAAGCGGCCGAAATGAGTTTCCTCCGTAGAGTGGCCGGGCTCAGCCTTAGAGATAGGGTAAGGAGATGAGTTTCCTCTGTAGGGCTCAGCCTTAGAGATAGGGTAAGGAGATGAGTTTCCTCTGTAGGGCTCAGCCTTAGAGATAGGGTGAGGAGCTCGGACATCAGGAGGGAGCTTGAAGTCGAGCCGCTACTCCTTCGTGTCGAAAGGAGTCAGCTGAGGTGGTTCAGCATCTAATTAGGATGCCTCCAGGACGCCTCCCTTTAGAGGTTTTCCAGGCACGTCCAACTGGTAGGAGGCCCCGGGGAAGACCCAGGACACGCTGGAGGGATTATATCTCCCAGCTGGCCTGGGAACGCCTCGGGATCCCCCAGAATGAGCTGGTAGATGTTGCGGGTGAGAGAGAAGTCTGGGTCAGCCTGCTGGACCTGCTGCCTCCGCGACCCGACCCCGGATAAGAGGACGAAAATGGATGGATGGATGGATGTTTATAAGAGAATGTTAAGTACAAAATTAACTTAAATCGTATGACCTAAACTATTATTCAGTTACTATTACAATTAATGTATTAACCGTTTTCAGCTTGAATTTGAATACATATATATTATGCATTTATATATATATTAAACATAAGTTTCAGATTCATCATGCAGGTTGTCTTCTCTGAATCCCTAATTTTATTTTCTGGTAATCTAATTTCCGATAGCACTGGAAGGCAGCATACGTCCGTAGCGGCAGTATAATGGCGCCCCCCTGCGGACAGAGAGAGGAAGTGCAGGAACAAGTTCAGTGAAAAGATTCCCTTCAGGACCAGTTTCAGTGACAAACAATGATCACAAAATAACCACAATGGTACGCAAAGTGAAGACAAAGGGACCCACAACGACCACAGAGATACACAAAACCACTTCAAAGGGATGCAAAACCACCACAGAAGCAAAATATCAACCAGGAAATAGAAAAGCAGCAGAAAGGATCCCGAAGGGACCGAATGGTGAGAAGGACTGGAACAACACAAAGTGGTCACCAATGAGATGTCAAACTAGTCCTTAAATTATATTTTCAAGTTTCTGTATCAACAGATCTGTCAATCATTCTCAGATAATGGGCGGGGTTTCATGATGACATGCTGGTCTCTGATTGGTTCTTTAAAATACAGTATAAAAATTAACACAAGATTTTAATTTTTTTGTTAAAAGTTTCTAAACTCTGGAACAAACAGAAAAGTCCAGTGTTACACACACACAGACACACACACACACACACACACAGACACACACACACACACACACACACACACACACACACACACACACACAGTAAACTTCCTCAAACTTGCTCCACCACTTCCTCTCTCTCCTCTCGGACTTCCTCCTCTACATTAGCCCCGCCCGCCTCGCACTGAGATAGAGATAATCTGTCCCCTCCACGCGCGCACGCGCACACACACACACACACACACACACACACGCACACGCACACGCACACACACACACACACACACACACCGACACACGCACACATACGCGGAGCGGGACTGAGCGGAGCTGCGTGCCCGGAGAGGAGGACTGATGCCCGGTGAGTCTCTGCTTTTTGATCCGCCCGGTGCTCCGGGATCAGCTGAGTGTGTGTGTGTGTGTGTGTGTGTGTGTGTTTCCTCTCTCTGGCCAAACTTTTAGCACGATATTGATCTCGGCTTTATTCCCCGTCCGCAGATCGATCGATTCCCCAGCGGATCAATAACCTTGTTTGTTTGTTTGTTCGTTGAAGCTGCTGCAGGAAACTGGTGATGAAGTGCGACCACTCCTAGTGTGTGTGTGTGTGTGTGTGTGTGTGTGTGTGTGTGTGTGTGTGTGTGTGTGTGTGTGTGTGTGTGTGTGTGACTTCTTCTTTGTACTTTAACATAAATTCAATGTAAAAGTATCACAAGAGAGTATTTGGGGTAAAGTAAAGTGAAATAGTATCTGTAATACTACATATATAGATATATATATATATTCACAATACTGTAGTATTATACTCTCAGATCATAGGAGTACTAATATATATATTTGAGCTTTTCCCTCCAGTTGTATCACAATATAAATATCATAAATACTACGATGATGTAACAGTAGAGAGTTTGAGGATACATAGTACCTCTATTAATACCAGAGGAAGTACTCACCTATTTATACTCAGAACTATGGTAATGTTACATTAAATATTAGAACATTCGGAGAGAAGTGAATATGAAGTGAATCTAATTAAGAAAGAAAAATAATTTCTGCTTTCGGACTGTCGGTCAGACGGAAGTTTAGCGGTATTTTGGATTTCTATTGAATATATTTGGTAAAACATAATATATATGTATCTATATATATATAGATACATATATATATAATGTGCTGTGGGATGATGGGCTCGGAGGAGAGACCTGATCCACATGACGTCAGCTCAGAAACAGGAAGTTGGAGAGAGAAACGTCAGAGCACCGAGTTAGTGGTGAATCATAACCACCAGAAGATGAAGTATCAAAGTATGACTCATTAATACTCTGGTGTTTAGTCCTGGTCTAGGTTAATACTCTGGTGTTTAGTCCTGGTCTGGGTTTATACTCTGGTGTTTAGTCCTGGTCTAGGTTAATACTCTGGTGTTTAGTCCTGGTCTGGGTTTATACTCTGGTGTTTAGTCCTGGTCTAGGTTAATACTCTGGTGTTTAGTCCTGGTCTGGGTTTATACTCTGGTGTTTAGTCCTGGTCTAGGTTAATACTCTGGTGTTTAGTCCTGGTCTGGGTTTATACTCTGGTGTTTAGTCCTGGTCTAGGTTAATACTCTGGTGTTTAGTCCTGGTCTAGGTGGTGTTTAGTCCTGGTCTAGGTTAATACTCTGGTGTTTAGTCCTGGTCTGGGTTGATGTTCTAGTGTTTTAGTCCTGGTCTGGTGTTTAGTCCTGGTCTGGGTTTAGTCCTGGTCTGGTTTTTAATCCTGGTCTGGGTTTAGTCCTGGTCTGGTGTTTAGTCCTGGTCTGGTGTTTAGTCCTGGTCTGGTGTTTAGTCCTGGTCTGGTGTTTAGTTCTGGTCTAGTGTTTAGTCCTGGTCTGGGTTTAGTCCTTGTCTGGGTTTAGTCCTGGTCTGGTGTTTAGTCCTGGTCTGGGTTTAGTCCTGGTCTGGGTTTAGTCCTGGTCTGGGTTTAGTCCTGGTCTAGTGTTTAGTCCTGGTCTGGGTTTAGTCCTGGTCTGGGTTTAGTCCTGGTCTGGTGTTTAGTCCTGGTCTAGTGTTTAGTCCTGGTCTGGGTTTAGTCCTGGTCTGGGTTTAGTCCTGGTCTGGTGTTTAGTCCTGGTCTAGTGTTTAGTCCTGGTCTGGGTTTAGTCCTGGTCTGGGTTTAGTCCTGGTCTGGGTTTAGTCCTGGTCTGGGTTTAGTCCTGGTCTGGTGTTTAGTCCTGGTCTAGTGTTTAGTCCTGGTCTGGGTTTAGTCCTGGTCTGGGTTTAGTCCTGGTCTGGGTTTAGTCCTGGTCTGGGTTTAGTCCTGGTCTGGTGTTTAGTCCTGGTCTAGTGTTTAGTCCTGGTCTGGGTTTAGTCCTGGTCTGGGTTTAGTCCTGGTCTGGGTTTAGTCCTGGTCTGGTGTTTAGTCCTGGTCTAGTGTTTAGTCCTGGTCTGGGTTTAGTCCTGGTCTGGGTTTAGTCCTGGTCCGGGTTTAGTCCTGGTCTGGGTTTAGTCCTGGTCTGGTGTTTAGTCCTGGTCTAGTGTTTAGTCCTGGTCTGGGTTTAGTCCTGGTCTGGGTTTAGTCCTGGTCTGGGTTTAGTCCTGGTCTGGGTTTAGTCCTGGTCTGGTGTTTAGTCCTGGTCTAGTGTTTAGTCCTGGTCTGGGTTTAGTCCTGGTCTGGGTTTAGTCCTGGTCTGGGTTTAGTCCTGGTCTGGTGTTTAGTCCTGGTCTAGTGTTTAGTCCTGGTCTGGGTTTAGTCCTGGTCTGGGTTTAGTCCTGGTCTGGGTTTAGTCCTGGTCTGGGTTGATGTTCTGGTGTTGAACTGAAACAGGAAGTCGTGGCTCTTTAGTGCTTCTCTGTAAACGGACTCAGACTCAGTCAGTAAACACGGTTCCTTCACTCCGGCTGCTGCTGATGAACGCAGCGCCGGACAAACACTTCCTGTTTCGGTTTCAACACAGACCAGTTCCTCTTTGGCCTGTTGGGGGGTGGGGGTTTGGGGTGGGGGGGTGTGGGGGTCTTGGACCTGGTTGGATCCAATATTTAGTGGTATTTTACCCATGTTTTGGTCCAGTATTCCCTGTTGTACATTTCTTGTTGGGTCCAATATCTTTCCACTGTTTTATTCCGGTTTGGTCCAGTGGTCTTAGTCCTGGTTTCATCCCATAATCGGTCGGGTCCAACATACTCTGCCTTCCTAATCCTGGTCTGATTCCATATGTAGTGGTGTTTTACTCCCTGGGGGTTTGGTCCTGTTTGGTCCGATCATCTCGGGTTCTACGTGTTTCAGGAAGTTTGATTCAATAATCTCTAATGTTCTGGCCCCTGATTGGTCCAATATGATCCAATGTTTTAACGCCAGTTTGGCTCTGCTGTCCTGGTTTGATCCAATAGTCTCCTGTGTATTAGTCCTGGTTTGGGTCCATGTTCTCTCATATTTTCATTTTGCTCTGTGTTCACATGAACATCTGTGTTGTTTAAAAGGTTTCTGTCATAAATCCAGTTTATTTTTTCAGATTTGGTTGTGAGCTGTACACAACCTCTTCTTGTCCGCACAAACGCACAAACCCAGTCTGCCGTTCGTCATTTTGCAGAGCAAAGGTAGAAAAAGTACACAAAGAAAATACTGAAAATATTCTGAAATCTCAAAGCTCCCAATGTGAGAGATTTTCCCGTCAGAGGCGAGATGACTCGGTTCCTCTGGGGGAACTCGTCCTGAACCAGCCTTAAAATATAAAAATACAGAAAAAGAACACAGCTGACGAGACGAAACTGAAGCCGCTGCTTAGTTCCTGAAACACCGACAGCTGGCGTCACGCTACTCACCATAAATCCTCAAATCGTGGCCAAAATGTTAGATTCAGACGCCGACCTCGTCGTTATGTTGTCCTGCATTAACTCCAGGTCTGTCACATGACGCCATCGGGCCAATCAGAGACCCTGGAACAGATCAGATAATCAACTTTATGGAGCAATGTATTCCCTCAATCAGGGAACTGATGCAGTCTTTTAGCTTTATGACATTAGCAGCTGTACATGAAGTATTACAGTGTATGATGAACACATGAATGCTTCAATAATTATATTTCAATGAGTTAATACATAATATTCTGAAATAGGCCATTCTGCATAATGAGTCCTTTAAGTATATATCGATGCTCATACTTGTGTACATTCACTTGAGTAAGAACCCATGACACTGCAGTATTACTAATTAAAGATCTGAATACTTTCCATCTGGTTCAACGTTGTTCGCTCACGCCGACCGGAAGAGACAGAAACAGAAGCTCTGACTTCTCTTTTAAACGACTGCTTGTTAGTGCATGTGAGCGTGTCTTTTTGTGCACGTGATCGTGTCTGTTAGTGCATGTGAGCGTGTCTTTTAGTGCACGTGATCGTGTCTGTTAGTGCATGTGAGCGTGTCTTTTAGTGCACGTGATCGTGTCTGTTAGTGCATGTGAGCGTGTCTTTTTGTGCACGTGATCGTGTCTGTTAGTGCACGTGAGTGTGTCTGTTAGTGCACGTGAGCGTGTCTGTTAGTGCACGTGAGCGTGTCTGTTAGTGCACGTGAGCGTGTCTTTTAGTGCACGTGAGCGTGTCTGTTAGTGCACGTGAGCGTGCCCCTCTGCTCATACGACCCTCGCGTTTACACCGTTAGCTCCATCAGCACTGTTGCTGTTGTTAGCGCTGTTAGCATCATTAGCGTTCTGCCTTCGCCATGTTGAGAGCCGTGCGGAGGCAATGCATCGCTGGATGCTACCGAACTCGAGCGCCGCTGCTGAAGTCACACGATGTGCTTCAGGTCGTCCTCGACAGGAAGGATTCTTTACACAATGCAGTGTCAGATTACAGGTCTGATCTCCGTCCTTCTTCCTCTTTTGTCTCAACGGGTTTTATTCTTTCTTCCTCTCACAGTTTGACCCGCTGCTCCTCCTCCGATTGGCTGTTTGTTCACTGATATTTTACCTTAAAAACTAGAAGTTCATCAAACAAACAGATTTTACTTCATGATCTGAATATTTCGTCCGCCATTGAGAGCCAGAGATCCGTCCTCACAAAGCACCGTCTAAAATCATGTGAAGAGAAGAATCAGAGAAAGTGTGAGATCAGAGGTTACAGCAGGAGTGAGATCACGACCCCAGAGGCGGGGGGGGGGGGGGGGGGGGGTCCCCAGAGTCTGGGTTGAGCCCCGACCCGATCCAGACATCTGGAGACGGAAGAGTCCCTGTTCACTGGTTCATGTTCATGTTCACTGGTTCATGTTCATGTTCATGTTCATGTTCATGTTCACTGGTTCATGTTCATGTTCATGTTCATGTTCATGTTCACTGGTTCATGTTCATGTTCATGTTCACTGGTTCATGTTCATGTTCACTGTTTCATGTTCATGTTCATGTTCACTGGTTCATGTTCACTGGTTCATGTTCATGTTCACTGGTTCATGTTCACTGGTTCATGTTCATGTTCACTGGTTCATGTTCACTGGTTCATGTTCACTGGTTCATGTTCACTGGTTCATGTTCATGTTCATGTTCACTGGTTCATGTTCACTGGTTCATGTTCATGTTCACTGGTTCATGTTCATGTTCACTGGTTCATGTTCACTGGTTCATGTTCACTGGTTCATGTTCACTGGTTCATGTTCATGTTCATGTTCACTGGTTCATGTTCACTGGTTCATGTTCATGTTCACTGGTTCATGTTCACTGGTTCATGTTCACTGGTTCATGTTCATGTTCACTGGTTCATGTTCACTGGTTCATGTTCACTGGTTCATGTTCACTGGTTCATGTTCACTGGTTCATGTTCATGTTCATGTTCACTGGTTCATGTTCATGTTCACTGGTTCATGTTCACTGGTTCATGTTCACTGGTTCATGTTCATGTTCACTGGTTCATGTTCACTGGTTCATGTTCACTGGTTCATGTTCATGTTCACTGGTTCATGTTCATGTTCATGTTCACTGGTTCAAGCGTGACTGAGTGAATCAAACAGCCCGGAGGACTCAGAAATGACCTTTTGACCTTGGTGGCTCGGACACGACCTTGGACAAAATAACAAATAATACAAATGCAAGGAGTTGTCACATAAATGTAAATACAGTTTTGAAACTGACTGTGTGTGTGACTTTAAAAACATCCACTCAGTCACGCCAGTATTCAAATGTGTGTGTGTGTGTGTGTGTGTGTGTGTGTGTGTGTGTGTGTGTGTGTGTGTGTGTGTGTGTGTGTGTGTGTGTGTGTGTGTGTGTGTGTGTGTGTGTGTGTGTGTGTGTGTGTGTGTGTGTGTGTTTCAGTGAGCGTGTGCAGATTAACACCTCTGTTTTGTTTGGAGGCCGTTTCCTTCTGCAGAGATGATTTCCATAAACACAAATACTGACGGACGACAACCCCCTCCCTTATCCCCCCCCCCCCCCCTCCCTTATCCCCCCCCCCCCTCCCTTATCCCCCCCCCCCCCCAGCCAGACGATGGGACGTCACGTGTCTCTGAACAAACTGTGTTAACTGAAGCGACTGAAGAGGAGCGAGTGAACCGTCAGACTCTCTGGAGGTGAACCAGGTGAACAGGTGACCAGGTACGGTTCAGATCCTTTACTGCAGTAAAAGTACTGAGACCACACTGTACAAGTACATGTACAACATATACCTCTGAGATGTAGTACAGTATAAAGTACAATATTTACTTTTTAAAGTAGAAGTATGAAGAAGAAAAATGAAATAAAAAAGTTGAGGAACGGGAGTTTGTCGTGTGCTGCAGGTTGCTGAAGGCTCAGAGGTCAGAGGTCAGAGGTCGTCATGCAGAGCATAAAGTGTGTGGTTGTGGGGGACGGCGCTGTGGGGAAGACCTGCCTCCTCATCTCCTACACGACCGGAGCGTTCCCCAAAGAGTACATCCCCACTGTGTTCGACAACTACAGCAGCCAGGTGTGTGTGTGTGTGTGTGTGTGTGTGTGTGTCTCTAACGATTATCTTCATTATCTATTAATCTGCAGTTTATTTTATTTATTAATTGATATTTTGGTCTGTCTGTGTGTGTGTGTGTGTGTGTGTGCGGTGCGTTCAGGTGACGGTGGACAACAGGACCATCAGTCTGAACCTGTGGGACACGGCGGGTCAGGAGGAGTACGACCGGCTGAGGACGCTTTCCTACCCGCAGACCAACGTCTTCATCATCTGCTTCTCCATCTCAAGCCCCGCCTCCTACGAGAACGTCAAACACAAGTGGCACCCAGAGGTCAGAGGTCACAAATCTACCCGGCAACAGAGGCAGACATTTGTTTGAGTTTTAACGGTTGAACAAGTTGTTATTTACTGCTTTTAAATTACTATATTTCAGGGTCTTGATGGGTTTTTTGTTGGGTTTCATTCAATCAGAAAAAAAGAAAATGATTATTTAGTATTTTTGTTGCCATCAAAACAAAAAATGTTTTAGTTTTTTTTGTATTTAGTCATATTTAGTCTAAAGCAAATATATGAGCAAGAGGGTCAAAGGTCAAGGAGGTGAGAGTCCGTATGGCGTGAAAATACAAACACAAAGTAAAAGAGAAAACAAAAAGACTTCTGCTGAGTTTTCTCTGTGTTTTCAATTGAACCGAGTCCCCATAACCTCCCCTTTAAAGACGTGTGTCGTGGTCTCCAGGTGTCCCACCACTGCCCCGGCGTTCCCATCCTCCTGGTCGGCACGAAGAGCGACCTCCGGAACGACGGCGAGACGCAGCGGAAGCTGAAGGAGCAGAACCAGGCGCCCGTCAGCCACCAGCAGGGCGGCGCCCTCGCCCGCCAGATCCACGCCATGCGCTACCTGGAGTGCTCGGCCCTCAACCAGGACGGCATCAAGCAGGTGTTCGCCGAGGCCGTGAGGGCCTTCCTCAACCCACAGCCCGCCGTGCAGAAGAAGCCCTGCGTCCTGCTGTAGGCGGGGCCTCGAACGCCACACCCAGCCGGTTCCCGTGGCAACGCCGCCCGACAGACTGTTTGAAGAAGAAGAAACGTGTGTTTTCATGTTTGGTTAGAAGTTTCATCTTCGGAGTTAGAAACGGTGGTTTTGGGCTCAGGGTTCAAATTACGGGGGAATTTACTGGTCGGTTTGAGTTTTGGGGTCATTAATTTAAAGCATCTCTAATGCTGTAATGAACTTATAGTCTTTGAGAAATTATTAAAATCAAAATACAAATACAAAGTCCCCAAATCTGTCTTTTTAAATCCTGATGAGGTCTGAACGTGTTTTTAAACTTCATAACGGTGAGCTGCCTTTACCTGGTTCTCAGTGTAGTCCTGGTCCTCTATAGACCTCAGTGTAGTCCTGGTCCTCTATAGACCTCAGTGTAGTCCTGGTCCTCTATAGACCTCAGTGTAGTCCTGGTCCTCTATAGACCTCAGTGTGGTCCTGGTCCTCTATAGACCTCAGTGTAGTCCTGGTCCTCTATAGACCTCAGTGTGGTCCTGGTCCTCTATAGACCTCAGTGTAGTCCTGGTCCTCTATAGACCTCAGAAAAGAGATGACGAAGACGAGATGACGAAGACGAGATGACGAAGACGAGATGACGAAGACGAGATGATGAAGGAGCGTAGGTGGTGATGACTAAACTCATTCTAATGACGTTCTGCTTCTGCTAGTCCAAACATCATGATCATGATTATTTACATTTCTGGCCCATAGTTCGTAACTAACGGAGCTCGTAGGTTAACTTCCACTAGAGTCATTCGCTTGTTTACCTTCTCTTCTGAGCGGTTGTTGTTCTGTTGACGTTTGAGGAAGTGAGTTCAGCAACTTCCCCAAACCGCCTCTTGTGGGCGGCGGCTAAAGAATCCAACCACAAACACCTGTAAATGTGTCCTTTGTGCCTTAACTTTTAATTATTATGTTATTATGAAACATTACGGACATTATATAAAACCTTCAACTTTAATGTGTTAATACGACTATACGTGTTAATAATAGCATTATGAACATGTTTATTGATAGATAAGATCATTTATAAGCACATCTAAGCTTAATGAGTTTTATTTATATATATATATATAACGGGGGGGGGGGGGTTATGTAAAGGTATGCATTTAGGTTGATATTGATTTGTTATGCATGTTTAATGCAAGGTATACCAGATGTTAAACATATTTAGAGTGTTTCTACCTGAAGTGAAGGTTTGAAGCTTTTGTAACTCAACATGCGTAAGGAAGTGAACGGTTTCCCGGCACTCATGCTGCTGATTGAAGGCAGTTGAACCAGATACAACGTAGCTGTGTGCACGCGAGGTTAAAGTAACAGAGTAGCGACTTATTCAGTTCAGTTAGCGGTTTATGTTGTAGCGTAGCTGCCAGTGAAACTTGTTCACAGTAAAACTAGTTCACAGTAAAACTTGTTCACAGTAAAACTAGTTCACAGTAAAACTAGTTCACAGTAAAACTAGTTCACAGTAAAACTAGTTCACAGTGAAACTAGTTCACAGTAAAACTAGTTCACAGTAAAACTAGTTCAAATTTGTTCACAGTAAAACTAGTTCACAGTAAAATTTGTTCACAGTAAAACTTGTTCACAGTGAAACTAGTTCACAGTAAAACTAGTTCAGTGAAACTAGTTCACAGTGAAACTAGTTCACAGTGAAACTAGTTCACAGTGAAACTAGTTCACAGTAAAACTAGTTCACAGTAAAACTAGTTCACAGTAAAACTAGTTCAGTAAAACTAGTTCAGTAAAACTAGTTCACAGTGAAACTAGTTCACAGTAAAACTAGTTCACAGTAAAACTAGTTCACAGTAAAACTAGTTCAGTAAAACTAGTTCACAGTAAAACTAGTTCACAGTGAAACTAGTTCACAGTGAAACTAGTTCACAGTAAAACTAGTTCACAGTGAAACTAGTTCACAGTAAAACTAGTTCACAGTAAAACTAGTTCACAGTGAAACTAGTTCACAGTGAAACTAGTTCACAGTGAAACATGCAACACACATGTTAACGCAGTGATAATATGAATAAGAAAGACAGGAAGTCAAACAGGAATGTAAACGTAGTTCTTGTTGTTGTTTATTATCAAATAAACATGTAAACAGCCGGGTGTCTGCAGCACATTACAACCTTTATATGACCTTTAAATATCCACACTCTGAATGTGCTTGATTCTGCTGAGGTGAATGTCACGTGACTCAAGAGGAGATGTCCCAAACAGGCCACCATACATGATAAACTCTTTAGAGATCTTAGTAACAATGTGTTACCGGCTGTTAACATTCACAATAAAATGCATTTATTATGAAACACATGCAGGAAGTGTAATGCTAGTTATTAACAGTAGCTCTACAAATCATCTTCAGCTTATTTTCATGTTCAAAAGTGATCATTCGGATTCAGTTTCAGGCCTTTGAGGAAAATGTGGATTCGTTTTAGTTAAATTTCAGTCATAAGAAGGGAAGAAACAGATTTATGTTCATTTTGCATGTCGAGAAAATGGTTTAACTTTCATTATTAGTGCAAAATAATTTGATATTTTGAGAATAAATCAAACTAATAGAATTAGAAATGTAATTACATTATACATTGAATTTTTGTCTTTATTTTTTACATAAATTAAAAACCCTGCTTTTGTTTTTTGTTGCTGATTCTCTTCCGCGGCTTTTAGTCAAGTTTTTGTC
>CM042229.1:902500-940000 GCA_023566465.1 Cottus gobio | reverse complement strand
GAACTGCTTTGCTTTAGATGCAGATTATGTATTTATTGCAGGATTATTAGCAGGGGCAAAGCTACAGCGTGATTATCTACTTCATTTGATTACATTACAGGAAGAATATAGAAATCTAGGAATAGAGTCTAAACTCTGTGCAGTCACAGAAAACCGGATCCTTTAAAAAACCAGGAGGGAGAATATGTGAACCGCCAGTATTCCTGCCCACGATTGGGGCCTTTGAGCCGGAGTCCTTCTACACTCGGACCGGAAGCAGAACCCCAACTTGATGCTCTGAGCATCTCGTTATCTTCTAGCTGAGCAGAGTCCTTCCTCCCCCTCCCCCAGTTGCTCAATGACATCATTCCAGTTTAACACACACAATTTGACCTTAACAGGATACACTCGTTATAATAAGAGGAACATGATGACTTCTTATAAAGCAAAGAGTATTTTATCAACACACACACACACACACACACACACACACACACACACACACACACACACACACACACACACACACTTAAATCATTCTACATAGATGCTAAATCAACTGTTAGGTTATACGCATTAGTGATATATGCTCTGTGTTCCCTGCCGGATCTTATAGTCCAGTGTATACGCCTTCACTCAGGCCAGCTCTTCTCTACTTGACAGAATATATTACTTTAGGCTGTTGTGTTTCACAGGTCATTATTGGATCTCTTCGTCTGGCTCCAGTGGAGAGGGGTTGTTGGGCCACAACTCTTGAACAAACCCTGCAGCCTCTGTGAAGTCCTCAAATGTGACACCATTTATAGGAACAGGGTCTTTGCTGCAGAACCTGAGATTCTCTCTTAGTCGGCCGGCATCAAACTCCAGCACCTAAAGCAGCAAAAGCAGAGCAAGTGCAGGGTGAATGTACTCCTGTGATATACACAGAGTGTACTTACAGTATCGTATGTACTGCAGAGACAGGTGCACTCCATCATGTCAGCTCTGACGAGGCTCTGATAAGAGCCTGGCTAATGCACACTACCTGTGTCACAGTTCAGACTAATGATGTCCGTAACGAGAGGCGGTGAATGTACCTGGTCGCCCACGTGCAGGACAACAGCGACATGATCCCACACATAAAACTCAGGGTGGTCACCCACAGGGTGAGCTTCCATCTGGTTTTCATCACGATTCAGGACCAACGTATAGCTGACAAAAGAAACAGAGACAATGTTATATTATTATATTGTACATATAAGGCCTATATTACTGCAGCTGAGCATGTCTATGGGTAGTTCAGGGTCTGTAATAACAGTAGGACAGATGAGTGTCTGTGAGTAGTTCAGTGTCTGTAATAATAGTAGGACAGATGAGTGTCTGTGGTGAGTACTTACTTATGGGTCTCACTCATGGCCTGAGACCTCCAGATGAAGCGTCCGTCCTTGTAGGTGCAGACCGCGTTCGGGTCGTCGGGCAGCAGCGGATGACCTGAGAACCTTTCTTGATTGGTCGGAGGATGGATGAGCACAACGTACATCACCTGCTGACGGTACAGGTGAGTCGCCAACACACGCATGACGGACGGCTTACCGGAGCAGAACTGAAAACAATGAAACTGGTTTTACCGGATGTCCCATTGTACATTAAAAATCCACCGAAAGTCTCTAATGATCTGAGGGAAGAGCTGAGTTAACTGTGTTTTTAAAGCAGTAATAATAATAACCAGAATAAAAATGAATTCATAATAATGCATTCCTACAGAATGTATTGCCAGGATGCTTCACAAACTCATCTGGATAAGACCTGTATTCTGACTGGTGAGGCCTCAGCTTACCTGCTGGCTGTAGGCCTCCAGCAGCTCCTCCAGGGGGAAGGTGAAGCGGTACGAGCCCAGCCTGGAGGTCCTCGTGAAGGCCAGAGAGCTGGTGAACCGCCCCAGGAAGCTCTGCTGCATCTGGGCCTGCTCCTCGGTCCGGTCCGGGAATTCGGCCTCCAGGAGCCTCTGCTCCGCTGAGGCGATGTCGGCCGGTCCCACAGACAGACTCCACCACAACAGAGGGCCTGGGCCCGGGTTCCTGAAGCCTCCATCCCCCCTGATGCCACGTAACCCCTTCAGGTCCGTGTCGTGCCTCACATGACCCACATGGAACTCCGGGTGAGGCGATGCTGGGATGTTTTCTTTGATGAGGTATCTGTTTTTCAATCCTCGAGTTTTCTCTTTCAAATCATTCAGCTTCAAGTGCTGGTTTATAGCTTCATAGTAAAGATATCCTCTGTTGTTGATTCTGAGATTCATGGTCAGGTGGGACACGTCTTTATGATAAGCTGACTTTTAGAGAAGTGGCGTGTCTATCGACAGGTGTACTGAGTACATCTGGTATTTAAACACGCCCATAGTATCGTCTGTGGCACTGCCACTAAACAAATATTATATTTGCATGTTCTTACTTGCATCAAAATCCTTCCGCGTGGATTTATCCCTCACGCTCCACACAAACCCAACACCTCGTCACAAGTGGCCTCTGGAACTGCCAGTCAGCTAACCGCAAGGCAGACTTCATCTCTGGCTTTGCTATCAAGCAATCTCTGGACTTCCTGGCTCTCACTGAGACCTGGATCACACCAGACAACACATCTACCCCTGCTGCTCTCTCCTCTGCCTTCTCCTTCAGCCACACACCTAGGCCCACTGGTCGGGGTGGTGGTACTGGTCTACTCATCTCCCCCAAATGGAGTTTTTCTCTCTACCCGCTTCCATTGCCTACACCACTGACTTTTGAGCTTCATGCTGTGATGGTTACCCATCCGGTTCAACTGAACATTGTTGTTCTCTACCGTCCACCTGGTTCCCTGGGAGATTTCTTGGAAGAATTAGACGTCCTCCTATCAAGTTTCCCAGAAAACGGTCCCCCTCTCATTCTTCTAGGTGACTTCAACATCCAGACCGAGAAGTCATCTGACCTGGTGCTCCTACTGTCTTCCTTTGCTCTCTCACTCAGTCCTTCACCTCCGACTCACAAAGCTGGAAATCATCTTGACTACATTTTCACCAGAAACTGCTCAACATCTAACCTCACTGTAACTCCACTTCACGTCTCCGACCACTTCTTTATCTCCTACTCTCTCCCACTCTTGGGAACTGACAACCCTCCCACAGCAACAGACTCTGCACCTGTGCGTCGCAACATTCGCTCCCTCTCTCCCTCCTCTCTCCCTCTCTCTCTCCTCTCCCCCTCCCTCTCTCCCTCCTCTCTGGCCTCGTCTGTTCTGTCAGCCCTTCCTTCAACTGACTCTTTCTCACTCATGCATCCTAACTCTGCCACAGACACTCTCCTCTCTACTCTGTCCTCCTCTCTTGATTCTCTCTGTCCTCTTACGACATGTAAGGTCTTCAACTCCCCTCCAGCTCCGTGGTTGTCAGACCCGGTCCGTGCCCAGAGAGCCACTTTGCGAGCATCGGAAAGGAAATGGCGAAAATCCAAACACGCAGATGACCTGCACGCCTATCACTCTCTTCTCGCCTCCTTCTCTGCCTCTATCTCTGCAGCCAAAAGCCTGTTCTACCAATCCAGAATTGAATCTTCTTTCTCTAACCCCCAAAAACTCTTCTCCATTTTTTCCAACCTCCTTGACCCCCCCTCTCCTCCTCCTCCCTCCACCCTTCTACCGAACCACTTTGTCGACTACTTTACAAAAAAGATAGATGACATTCGCTCCTCATTTACTGATCCCCCTCCCATAACTACATCTCCACTAACCCTATCCGCCTCCCCTTCGCTTTCCACTTTCACCCCCCTGTCTCCCGATCAAGTTCTTACCTTGGTAACCTCTGCCCGCCCAACCACCTGCCCCCTTGACCCCATCCCATCTCACATCCTCCAGTCTATTGCTCCTGACCTTCTTCCCTTTCTCACCCATCTTATTAACACCTCCCTCTCAACTGGTTGTTTCCCTAACTCTCTGAAGGAGGCAAGAGTTAACCCTCTCCTGAAGAAACCCACTCTCAACCCGTCAGAACTCAACAATTACAGACCTGTCTCTCTCCTTCCCTTTCTTTCCAAAACCCTGGAGCGAGCTATCTTCAATCAAGTCTCCTCCTTCCTCCATCAGAACAACCTTCTGGACCCTCACCAGTCTGGATTCAAGGCAGGTCACTCAACAGAGACTGCCCTCCTTGCTGTCTCAGAGCAGCTTCACACTGCTAGAGAAGCCTCTCTCTCCTCTGTCCTTATCCTTCTGGACCTTTCTGCTGCCTTTGACACAGTGAACCACCAGATCCTTATCTCCTCCCTCCAGGACCTGGGTATCTCAGGCACTGCGCTCTCCCTCATCTCATCCTACCTCAGCGATCACACCTACCGGGTAACCTGGAGAGGATCTGTGTCTGAACCTTGTCCTCTCACTACTGGGGTCCCTCAAGGCTCAGTCCTCGGTCCTCTCCTCTTCTCCCTGTACACCAACTCTCTTGGCTCCGTCATTCGCTCGCATGGCTTTTCCTATCATAGCTATGCTGACGACACCCAACTGATCCTCTCGTTTCCCAAATCGGAAACACAGGTAGCAGCACGAATCTCGGCCTGTCTGACTGACATCTCACAATGGATGTCCGCACACCACCTGAAGATTAACCCTGACAAGACGGAATTACTTTTCCTTCCAGGGAAAGTTTCCCCCACTCACGACCTGACGATTACTTTCAACAACTCAGTCTTGGCCCCGACCCCGACTGCCAGGAACCTCGGTGTGACTCTGGACAGTCAACTCTCCCTGACTGCCAACATTACCGCAACAACTCGTTCCTGCAGATTCATGCTGCACAACATCAGGAGAATACGTCCACTTCTCACCCAGAAGGCAGCACAGGTTCTCGTCCAGGCTCTGGTCATCTCGCGTCTAGACTATTGTAACTCCCTCCTGGCGGGTCTACCTGCTGGTGCCATCCGACCTTTGCAGCTCATCCAGAATGCAGCAGCTCGACTGGTCTTTAACCTCCCGAAATTCACCCACACTACTCCGCTCCTCCGCGACCTTCACTGGTTACCGGTGGCCGCCCGCATCCGTTTCAAAACATTGGTACTGGCGTACCGTGCTACGAACAGATCTGGTCCAGTCTACATCCAGGACATGGTAAAACCTTACACCCCAACTCGTGCGCTCCGCTCGGCTTCTGCCAATCGCCTTGTAGCTCCGTCACTGCGAGCTAAACACTCAACAAAGTCTCGACTGTTCTCTGTGCTGGCTCCTCGATGGTGGAATGAGCTCCCCATTGACATCAGGACATCAGAAAGTCTCTACATCTTCCATCCCAAACTAAAAACACATCTTTTCCGACTATACCTTGAATAAAGGATGTAGCACTATAGTAGCACTGAAATGGCTCTTACTGATAGCACTTTGTAGTCGAACCTTTGACGAAATTGTACCTTCTTGATTCTTGTTGTTCTGATTCTTGTTTGTAACCGTAGAATGCACTTATTGTAAGTCGCTTTGGATAAAAGCGTCAGCTAAATGACATGTAATGTAATGTAATATTGAATATTGAATAAGGAATATTATTTTCTTCTTCATATTTCCCTCCATACAAAAACAAAATCGGAATCTTGTTTAACATTTATGTTTCCCTATCAGGAGTCCCCGTGGCTCCGATGACCTAAAGTTTTATCTCCCTTTAAAGTTAAACATGTTATTGCCTATTTTTCAGATTAAAAGCATCTCAGGTTTCACAGTTTGGGGAGCAACAGAGACGTGGGAGGGTAGAAACTGAAATATTTGGTGTGAATAATGAGTTCTCTGTGTTTCTGCGACGTCTCCACACAGCCAGCATCAGTGTGTGTGTGTGTTTGTGTGTGTGTGTCGTGTGTGTGTGTGTGTTTGTGTGTTACAGATACAAAGTCCTTTTGTAGTGCAGGACTTCCTTACAACAGTGAAAACTGATCGGTCGATGCTCCTAAAATGTATTTATCAGCAAACAGAAACACTTAATTTAACCCTAAAACTCTCAAATTAGAGATTAGAGAAATTCAGAATAAGGTGGATTGATTCATGTTTAGGGTTTTAATGGATAAACATGTATTTATTCAAGTAGTCAAATGCATATTAGGAAACATTTCAGGCCAGAAACCTTCACGGTTCATGTTTTTTTAACCACAACAAAATAGCATTCAAAATGCTTCATAGATTATATATATTATTACATCTTGTTAGCTTATATTTGAAAAAGAAATATACGCTATTTCTGTAAATGTGTCTAGATAATGACATCTAAACCAATTAGGGATCGGTGGTCGATACTGCGTTAAATACTCGCATCGGTTTCAATGGCCGATACCAAGAACCGATACTCACTCAACAGTATTTCACTACAACAAACTGGTCGCGCTTTGTGGAGAAGCAACCCCGTGGCGGAGCCGGAGACACTCTTCTCTGTCTCAACTGTCTCAACAGTCTCAACTTCTGAGCAGCCAATCACGCTATCCAAGTTGTTTTGCCGTCCAATCAGATGGCCAGTTTGTCTCAACAGCAGAATCTGGAGCCGCCATCTTGGATCCTCGCTACGCAGCGCTCACTTCTTTCAATAGACAGGAGAAAAGTGAGACGCGAGTACAATACAAGACTTTATCGATATTGTGCTTATTAACCGGTGTTGCATACGTGTGTATGACATATTAGTGCTCATATTAGTGCTCTTGTTAGTGGCTGACAGCCCCGGAGTTACTTGTAATCAGTCCGTCCCAACGCGACGCAAATGTTTCGCGCGACCAGATTACATGTAAAGTCTATGCACAGACGCGTGTGGTTGCGACAGACGCAAATTTACGCCGGCGGCACGTTAGACGCGAGAGTTGAAATTTTCCATATTTAATACATCTATAATTGAGAAGCTCTGCGCGTCATCACCGCCGTCCTGCCGGTTTGAATCAAACGGCTGCTGATCCACCAGAAGTAGCGCTGGCAGCGGCCTCATTCAGACGCTGTTGTGCGGCTACGGATGATATTATTGTAGCCGAGTGTCTGTTGTGTGTCTATATTTGTAATTCTAATAAAATGAAAACACGCTGCAGGGTAACTTGAACCACTTTTTTATCTCCTTCACACACGTATATCCCACAATTCCACTCTTTTCCTTTCCGTTTCTCCCTCCACAATAAAAGCACCGGAAACATAACTTGGAACACAGCTTCCTATATAATTGCTCATCCCTAATATTATCGCTTACATTATGAACCCGGACACGGGGGCGTTTTATGGTCCGACATTAGAGGGACTTCCACAAGAAGTTTAAAGCTTGGGATAGCCTTCTGTTAATTTTGTACTATAGGCTTGACATAATCTGCAGAGGATAAAATAAAATCTGCCTCCAAATTAATTGCACTTTCATGGAGACCAAATCTAAGAAGTATCGGTATCGGTACTCGGTATCGGCAAGTACACAAATAAAAATATCGGTATCGTATCGGTTTGTAAAAAATGGTATCGTTGCATCCCTAAAACCAATCAGATACCAGAAGAGAGCCGGAGTTTTCCCATCATGCACTGGGGTTTTACAGTAAATGTAGACGCATATTTCCTGCGTGGTTGCGCTGTGCTTTCATGCTACACTGGTCACAGAAAATGATGCAGAGAAAGTTTTCATCTGGCGACAGCAGTGTGCATTAGCGTTAAGTTGTTAACTTTACTCATTTAGCGGCCGGCTAGTTAGCTAGCTACCGTGCTAATTTCTTAATGATTTTTATGCTACACTGGTTACAGAACATAAGACACATCCCAGTGGGTCTACCTGCTAGTAGACCAAAAAGAGAGCATGCTGGAGCTCTAGAGACTAGCTAGCTAACTAGCCAGCTCTGGAGATGGACAAGCTAACTGGCAGGTCTGGAGATGGACAAGCTAGCAAGCTAACTGGCAGCTCTGGAGATGGACAAGCTAGCAAGCTAACTGGCCAGCTCTGGAGCTGGACAAGCTAACTAGCCAGCTCTGGAGCTGGACAAACTAGCAAGCTAACTAGCCAGCTCTGGAGATGGACAAGCTAGCAAGCTAACTAGCCAGCTCTGGAGATGGACAAGCTAGCAAGCTAACTAGCCAGCTCTGGAGATGGACAAGCTAGCAAGCTAACTAGCCAGCTCTGGAGATGGACAAGCTAGCAAGCCGTCCTCTCCTCCACGTAAAGATTTCTTGGCGAGACCCGCCACATGTAGCCGGTGGAGGCCGACGATTGTTCAGGTTCGTCATTGACCTCGAGCCCGGATCGCACACACGACAAGCGTAGACGCCAGACCACCCTGAAGCTTAAATGCTACATTCATAATATGGCCGCACTGGTTCTGTGTCAACCTTCTTCATTACGTGACTGAGTGGCTGTGGATAGAACAGAAAAGAGTTCGTAGAACTAGTGGCAGCAAATCAACACATTGAAATCAAACAGTGTTTTAGACGTTGACTTATTGAAGGAATCAATGAAGACTTCATCATCGAGTCACACAAACAGACAGTGTGTCTCTGCCCCTTCCCTCAGCTCCGTCACAGAGACACACTGTGTTGTCCTTTAACTGGACAATGAACACACACACACACACACACACACAGGATGGCCGCCGTCTCGACTCGCTGCTGTCGAACGCCTCAGACCTTCATCATCTTCCTCTTCGTCCTGTCAGGTGAGACACAAACTACTGACGTCACAAGTGGTGGAATGTACCACAGAATATTTATACTCGAGTATTCCACTTCAGCGCAAATTTGTGGTACTTGTACTTTGTCTTTTCTTCTCATGCTACTTACACCACCACATCTCAGAGGGAAATATTGTACTTTTTACTGCACTACATGTAGTTGTATTACTTGACACACACAAGGTGTGAACGTTAAAACGAAAGAGAAAGACAAAAGGAATTTTCCCGCAAACTCCTTTGTTGTCCCTTTGTTGTCTCTTTGTGTTCTTTGTGTCTCAATGTTTACTGTAACAGTGGAAAGGAAAGGAGTGGAAGGGATTAACTTAAAGGTGTGTTACTAGTTATTTGACTGTGTACAGTGTATTTTTACTGTTTGCTATCATCACTTTTACTGTAAAAGAGTTTTTTTACTCTGTGCTTTTCCTGTAACAAAGTATTTTAAACCATTGTATTAGTACTTTTGCAGTAATAGAGCACTTTTTACTGCAACAAAGTATTTGTAGTTTGCGCTATTAGTTCATTACATTACATTTATTTGACGCTTTTATCCAAAGCAACTGTACAGTAGACTGTAGACACAGCAACGGTGAGCAATGAGGGTACCTTTACTGTAACAGAGTATTGTTACTATGTTAGTATTATACTTGTATATAAATATGTAGTGAACATATATCTATATATAGATATACATACACACACACTGCTTTTATATGTATTGAAATGTATATATTACTGTATATTTACTACTTGTATATAAATATGTAGTGAATATATATTTATTGCTTGATTATAAATATAAAGGGAATATTTACATCTTTCACTCTCTGCTCGTGTGTTTGTTCTGCAGCTGGACAGTTTTTGCCCGTTTGTGGATTTAAAGTGGCGGAGGGGGGCGTGGCCTCTCTGTCCTGTCAGTACTCTGTGAAGCGGTTCGGTCTGAGTCGGGTCTGCTGGGGCCGCGGCTGTGGGACCTTCTGGTGCAACAACATCCTGGTGCAGACGGACGAGCACGGCGTCATCTCGAAGGTCCGGAGAACCAAAAGATTCAGGTCACTTCGGTCCGAACGAAGTCTTTACGTTCTGGTCCGATTCAGGTTCACGCCAGGCGGCAACCTCCGGTTCTGCCGAGGGAAGTGTAAACCCTGCATTATATCTTCCGACCACCAAGGGGCAACTCCTCTGGTTGTATAGAAGTCTATGCTTCATGTGTTAAAGCTGCATTCCCTCTCCTGACCACCAAGGGGCAACTCCTCTGGTTGTATAGAAGTCTATGCTTCATGTGTTA
Organism: Cottus gobio; assembly: GCA_023566465.1. Classification (NCBI taxonomy): domain Eukaryota; kingdom Metazoa; phylum Chordata; class Actinopteri; order Perciformes; family Cottidae; genus Cottus; species Cottus gobio. Next base: position 930,088 of record CM042229.1, on the reverse strand, counting down.
AAGCTGCATTCCCTCCCCTGACCACCAGGGGGTGACTCCTCTGGTTGTATAGAAGTCTATGCTTCATGTGTTATAGCTGCATTCTCTCTCCTGACCACCAGGGAGCGACTCCTCTGGTTGTATAGAAGTCTATGCTTCATGTGTTAAAGCTGCATTCCCTCTCCTGACCACCAGGGGGCGACTCCTCTGGTTGTATAGAAGTCTATGCTTCATGTGTTAAAGTTGCATTCTCTCTCCTGACCACCAGGGGGTGACTCCTATGGTTGTATAGAAGTATATGCTTCATGTGTTAAAGTTGCATTCTCTCTCCTGACCACCAGGGGGTGACTCCTATGGTTGTATAGAAGTATATGCTTCATGTGTTAAAGCTGCATTCTCTCTCCTGACCACCAGGGGGCGACTCCTCTGGTTGTATAGAAGTCTATGCTTCATGTGTTAAAGCTGCATTCTCTCTCCTGACCACCAGGGGGTGACTCCTATGGTTGTATAGAAGTATATGCTTCATGTGTTAAAGCTGCATTCTCTCTCCTGACCACCAGGGGGCGACTCCTCTGGTTGTATAGAAGTCTATGCTTCATGTGTTAAAGCTGCATTCTCTCTCCTGACCACCAGGGGGTGACTCCTCTGGTTGTATAGAAGTCTAATACCTTTCTTACTAAACCCCCCCATGCTGCAGGTGGCGGATCGTTACCGGCTGATGGGGGACGTCCTGGACGGACAGATGGACCTGGACATCCTGAACGTGAGGCGGACGGATAGCGGGCCGTACTGCTGCAGGGTAGACGTCGACGGGATCTTCAACGACAAGAAGGTGATCATGAACCTGCGAGTGGTCAAAGGTGAGCCCAACCACCCTTCACACTGTCAAAGGGTTCAACTGGTTCACCACTTTTCTGTAGATGGATTTTGTCCTGCATTACTGTGTGTTGTGTGTTTCATATTCATACCGGCCCTGGACACAAATCTAAACCAGTCCTTTTAGAATCCTTCGGTTCACAGTTCATACTCCAAGATTAAATTAAAGGTATTAATACAGAAGCCGGGTATCCTGTTGGCGTTTGGGAACATTTCCAACCAGCCTCAAGTCTTGTCCACAGGTATACGTTGAGGGCCAGGAGGTGGCGATGAAGTCAAAAACCAAAGGAGAACATTCAGAACACGTGTAGTGAGTGGAACTTAAAAACTACACAATAGTAGATAATTCTGTATTTCCTGTTGCTGCTTGCTGGTAGTTGTTACCTCAGGTTTTAGAGGTGATAAGGTCATCGTTTCCCAAACGCTCTGTTTTACGCCCATGTGGATGAAATCTGACTTTGGAAGAATCTTATAAACGTTTACAAGAATCTCTCTTTTAGTGAAATAAAACTCTGAGATCCTAATCTCAGCTCAGAAAAACGGATGAAATCAGAGTGAATCTGTTCTTTACTTTCTCAGCTCTGGTCACCAGTTCTCCTCCAACGACGACATCAGCAACGACCGGTGGAGTCACGGAGCCGTCGGCCTCCACAGGTGAGCCACAGATCTACCTGCCGGTCCCAGAGACCGACGGTTAGGCAATGTAGTTCAGCTGGCTAATTCCACCAGGCCACAGAAAATAAAGACACACTAACAAGCTAACTGGCTAACTAGCAAACAAGCTAACTAGCTGGGCCTCCGTCTCTGGAGCCGTGTCTTCCTGGTGAGCTGCGACGACGAACAACCATCGGCTTCTTTCGTACGAGTCACATGACAGCGGAGAAAACCCAGTCCGTTGTACTCTGCTCTGTTCGGGTCACCTGGCCTCACTGAGCCCAGCATTGGTGGTAACAGCCAAGGCCAGTGGTAAACGTGGGAACTCTTACGTCTTTAGCATCGTGCGAGTATTTGATTGTAAGTAGTGTAAATGTTTTAGGTCTTTCCCAACTTATGATCTCTTTAGATTGTTTGCACATTCACGCTGAGAAGAGCACAAATCACCAGTTTATTGTTGAGTGTTTGTGTCTGTGCAGTGAACTGGAAAACGCTGTTGTCGTCCCAGCTGGACCTTCTGAGGAGGAACGCCACCCTGCAGCGCTCCGACGCCGCCGCAGTGAGAAACCACTTTTAAATGGACACAGTTTGCAAACATAAAAGAGAATCGTTACCGTTCTTTACGTGATGTGGAAGAGCTTTCGCTCTCCGGCGGCTTCAAGTCCTTCTGTCATCATATTGGACACGATTCACATTCATAGTTGGATATGGAGTCTGACTTCCTCTTCTCTCTCCAGGCGGAGGACTCCCTGCCGTCTCTCTCCCTTCAGATCAACCTTCCAGTCCTCTCTCTCTCCCTCAGTGTGTTGTTGGTTTTGGCCGCAGTTTTTCTTTTTCTGGCCTTCAAACGTACGTTTTCTCTTCTGTTGCTTCAGTTGAAGATTTACACGATAAGCCAGAATATTCATTATTTCTGTGATTTGCTTCAAACTACATATGAAGCAAACCTTTTAGCTAAACGCACTCAAACCTTGTTCCCTTCTCCAGGAGGAATATACAGAAGAGCCTTAAAAACCAGCTGGTGAGTTAACGCTTACATTATGGCGAGCAATGCATTGTGGGAAAGTTGCAGCGAAAAGCCGTCCAAGTCTATCGGAGAGGAGACGGTTAAAGATTTAAGGAGTCAAAGAAGCAGAAAGTATTCAGATCTTTTATTTTGAAATGTGCAAGTTGTGTAATCTGGACAGAATTTTAGTTTTTAACAAATTAAAAGAATAAAGTACCATGAAGAGGTTTCCACTCTGCACATGTGCAGGAAGACCCACCCGATACTCTCGTCTTTTAGCATAACATTTACTTCTGATCACTTTTGGGGTAACAAAGCAACTGTTTTATGTTTTTACCAAAAATTAAATTACTGATAATAATGATAATTGTTGTTAAAATGGTGTCCTCTATTAAATCTGAAAATATGGGAATTGCACTAAACAGATAAAAAAGATGCCGAAATAACATAAAAATGCAGATTTCTGCAAAGTCTGAATTCCTATTTTTTTTATTTCTCTACGCAAAATGACAAGCAAACAACTTTTTAAATGCTTGTTTTCTGAATGGAGTTTGGTTCTGTGCATCGATAGGCTCTAATAACATCATATAACACGTCAAATAGGCGTAACAACAGCAGCATATATATGTATTTATATACACATATTCGGTTTCTGTCCTAATATGACGCATAAGGAGATCTGGGTAAACACATAACAACATTATACATATGTATATATTTATTGAGGCCTGCTGTTTAAAACTCCCTCTCCTGCAGTTTCTCCTCTGAAGAGCCTCCTCACATCGTCTATGAGATCCGGATGAGGAGGCCCGTCCAGGAGAACATCTACACTCTGGACTAGAGAACCTCGGATAAACGGCTGCGGTGCACAGGGAGCGCTTCATTTCAGTTAAATAATGAATCTCACTCTGATCCTACACGCTGTTGGGCTGATGACGTTTTAGCACATTTACTCTAGTACTTAAGTATCATTTGAAGTACTTGTAGCCTACTTTACTTGAGTATTTCCATTTGATGTAACTTCCTCCAATCGACTAATAAACTACGATGCATTATTAAGTAGTAAAAAGCCTAAATATATTGTGTATAAAGTAGTTCAAATTAGCACCAGCAAATGTTGCATATGATGAAGACAAAGATCATTTAAATTACTTTATATATTGACTTTTAATCTAATCTATAATACATGATCTTTTTTTTTACTTTATTTTGTTTTAATCTGAATCTGCAAATTAATTCAAGTTATTAAATAAATACTCAAGTAATGTAAAAGTACCTAGAAATTGAACTTGAGTAAATGTACAAAGCAACAGACAAAAACTAAACAAATGATGAATACATTATTTTAAATAAGTAAATAAATTAGCAGAGCTCACCTCCCTTAACTTTCTCTACGTAGTTCTTATTACTATTACTTATTACGGGTGTAATATGTCTTTGGCCACAAACGGGATTTTGGCGGCGCTGTTTCCCACAATGATGCGTTCAGAAACATACGGTGACACGGTAGACAGAAACACCACCCAAAAAAAACCCCACCCAATTCTAAGCAGTTCATCCTGGAGTCAATGGACGTTTATGACACATTTGAAGATTATTTTATTTATTTACATTATTTTAATAGAGGACAAAGTGTCCGAGACTCTTGTGGTATTTCGCATGCTGATTTAATTCTGAGCTGAGACGCTTTCTGCCAGCTGGAGGACGCTGCTGTAAAATGTCCTTTACGAGTTCCCTGTGATTATTAACCTGCCTGAACATCCTCAAACAAGCTGAATAAACAACAATCTCAACATGTGTGTGTGATCGTTCGTGACAATGAGAAGAAAACAAACTGTTTTTAATGATATTTACTTGTTTTCATTGCATAGCTTTTAGAAATGTTTGCAAAGTCTCTTTGAATACTATGAAAAGCGCTATATAAATCAAATGCATTATTATTATTATTATTATATCCATGTCTGATATACTTGTAATTCCCTTGAATATTGCCATTTCATGCAGCTTTATACTTCAAATCCACTACATCTCAGAGGTTGTACGTCAATATGAACCAGGATATGATTATTGGCTGAATCATAGAAGCTACATGGACAAAAAAAAAAGAAAAAAAAAAAGTAACACGTGTTTCCGCCCGGTTTCGAACCGGGGACCTTTCGCGTGTGAAGCGAACGTGATAACCACTACACTACGGAAACTGTATGCTTGTGATGTGTTCAGGGACCACATAAGAATACGGCCCAACCATTTTGTTGAGCCATAATCGCAGAGAGACCACAGGCCACTAAACCATCACGTTTAGATATTCCATTCCTATTCTTGCTATTATATCTTGGTCCACCAATAGTTTGTGTATATGCCCTCTTTACTGTGTTGAGTAAAACAAATGAAAGATTAGGAATCTTTACAGTTTTCTGTCTCCGCCGTCACAAGGACCGGTACAGGAGAACATTCCTGGCCAACACTGTTAGACTTACAATAAATCACCTCCGGCCAGATCCTCCGTCAGCGGAGTCACCATCAACATCACGAGCCTTTGCACCGATTGTGTTGTTTAGCTAGTAACTGAACATACTTATACACACTGAACATACCATCAACACACTGAACATACTTTTATTGTTAATTTTCTTAATTACCTTGTTACTGTGACAAACTAATTTCCCCTTGGGAATGAATAAAGTATATATCTACCTATCTACCATTATAAATACATCTCAACTACTTTAAAAAACAAAAACTGTTTCCGCCCGGTCTTGAACCGGGGACAGTAAGACTTAACTTCCTTAACTTTTACCATTCATTCTCTATGGTAGTTCTTATCGTTACAAGTGTCATATACTCTTTGGCCACAAGTGAGATTTCGGGGGCGCTGTTTCCCCCCTTGGATAAAGGGGAAAGAGACCCCGTTTTCCTCCGTGACAGACGTCCCAGCAGCAGCAGACAGTAAACAACAAACAACCTGTACCTCTCTCTGCGTCTCATCACGTCTTTACCTTCAGACAAACAGTCACAGGTAAGTACGGCTCATTCTTTCTGGTATTAATGAACTGTTCTCAGTTGTATATGTGGGTCAACTGTTTCTGTAGTTTACTTTAGTGTTGTTGTCTGTCTGTCTGTCTGCCTGTCTGTCATAACAAAGGCTGTTACCTAGTTATTACAAATGCTGATCAGCATTAGTGAGGGGCTCTGTCTATAACATGCATTGTGTTTTTCTGTGCACAGGAGATGATGAAGAAGACCATCATCTTCTACCCAGGAAGGAAGGCGGTGTCGTTCAGAGCGGGACCGTCTGCGGCAGGACCCCTCTGAAGAGGCCATGAGGATTAAAAAGATCCATCGCTTCAGGACAAGTCTTCTGCTCAGAGACCGGACCTTGTGTATCTTAGTTTTCTCCTCATGTTCAAGCATCCTGAATGTCGTTCTAACTATGTGTTGTTTCTTTGTTTTTCTTTTAATCCCACAGCAAAGGCAGTGCTGCCGGTCCCTCCTCAGCTGCTCGCCATCAGCCCACAGCTCCTGATAGAAGCTCAGGACCAACGTGTTGAGGCAAAGTATGTAGTCCTTGTCACCTTTCTCCTGCCCACCCTACTGCACTCACTCCCTTCTGTATTACCTCGTCAGCTCCATCCCTCTCACCTGTCCACTCGGCTGCACCTATTTCCCTGTGGTGTATAAGCCCCAGCTTCACTCACACTCACTGCCATATCATTCTGTGTTATGCCAGACGTCTAGCACTTCAGTGTAGTAATCATGTATTGATAACATTTGCAAGGCACATGAAAGCCAGAGTCCCACAGTTCTTCAGAGACTTAAATACCTGCAGCACCGCACCATTCCCGTTCTCTTATTGAACATGTAATGTTGGATTTGGTTTGACATTTCTTCCATGTGCAGCTCCTCCCGTCTCTGTCGACGCTCCACACCAGCTTGCAGCCTCCGTCCCCGCTCATGATCCGGATGTTGCTCAGCAGCAGAGGCTGTGGATGGAGGCTGAGCTAGAGGGGTTGGGGCTGTGGATGGAGGCTGAGCTAGAGGGGTTGGGGCTGTGGATGGAGGCTGAGCTAGAGGGGTTGGGGCTGTGGATGGAGGCTGAGCTAGAGGGGTTGGGGCTGTGGATGGAGGCTGAGCTAGAGGGGTTGGGGCTGTGGATGGAGGCTGAGCTAGAGGGGTTGGGGCTGTGGATGGAGGCTGAGCTAGAGGGGTTGGGGCTGTGGATGGAGGCTGAGCTAGAGGGGTTGGGGCTGTGGATGGAGGCTGAGCTAGAGGGGTTGGGGCTGTGGATGGAGGCTGAGCTAGAGGGGTTGGGGCTGGGGATGGAGGCTGAGCTAGAGGGGTTGGGGCTGTGGATGAAGGCTGAGCTAGAGGGGTTGGGGCTGTGGATGGAGGCTGAGCTAGAGGGGTTGGGGCTGTGGATGGAGGCTGAGCTAGAGGGGTTGGGGCTGTGGATGGAGGCTGAGCTAGAGGGGTTGGGGCTGTGGATGGAGGCTGAGCTAGAGGGGTTGGGGCTGTGGATGGAGGCTGAGCTAGAGGGGTTGGGGCTGTGGATGGAGGCTGAGCTAGAGGGGTTGGAGCTGTGGATGGAGGCTGAGCTAGAGGGGTTGGGGCTGTGGATGGAGGCTGAGCTAGAGGGGTTGGGGCTGTGGATGGAGGCTGAGCTAGAGGGGTTGGGGCTGTGGATGAAGGCTGAGCTAGAGGGGTTGGGGCTGTGGATGGAGGCTGAGCTAGAGGGGTTGGGGCTGTGGATGGAGGCTGAGCTAGAGGGGTTGGGGCTGTGGATGGAGGCTGAGCTAGAGGGGTTGGGGCTGTGGATGGAGGCTGAGCTAGAGGGGTTGGGGCTGTGGATGGAGGCTGAGCTAGAGGGGTTGGGGCTGTGGATGGAGGCTGAGCTAGAGGGGTTGGGGCTGTGGATGAAGGCTGAGCTAGAGGGGTTGGGGCTGTGGATGGAGGCTGAGCTAGAGGGGTTGGGGCTGTGGATGAAGGCTGAGCTAGAGGGGTTGGGGCTGTGGATGGAGGCTGAGCTAGAGGGGTTGGGGCTGTGGATGGAGGCTGAGCTAGAGGGGTTGGGGCTGTGGATGGAGGCTGAGCTAGAGGGGTTGGGGCTGTGGATGGAGGCTGAGCTAGAGGGGTTGGGGCTGTGGATGGAGGCTGAGCTAGAGGGGTTGGGGCTGTGGATGGAGGCTGAGCTAGAGGGGTTGGGGCAGTGGATGGAGGCTGAGCTAGAGGGGTTGGGGCTGTGGATGGAGGCTGAGCTAGAGGGGTTGGGTCTGTGGATGGAGGCTGAGCTAGAGGGGTTGGGGCTGTGGATGAAGGCTGAGCTAGAGGGGTTGGGGCTGTGGATGAAGGCTGAGCTAGAGGGGTTGGGGCTGTGGATGAAGGCTGAGCTAGAGGGGTTGGGGCTGTGGCCAGGTTCACGCCCACTACGTCACCTGATGAACATGCTGTCCCTGTGGCGTCATCCACCTCAACCTGAGCTAATAGACTCTGTCTCTGAGCTGCCGTCACCAAAGTACTATCAGCTTCATCCATTTTTTATTTGGAAGCCAGAGCACGCACTCATGGAGAGGGTGAGGAACAACTACATCCTGCCCTGTCTTCACGGTTGTCCTAACCCTCAGGTAGCTTTGTCCGGCATTGGAAGGCAGAGGGTGATCATTGGCACCAGCGGTCAGTACTATATTTTAGCCTCACGGCTCACCTGCAGGGGGTGCAAGAAGTACTGGTATGCTGACAAGCCCCAGTGGCTGGAGAAGCTACCGCAACGCTTCCGCAACATTGTGCCGGCTTTCCTGACGCACAAAAAGGCCGTCTGCAAGTCTGTGATGGACGAGATGAGGCGCAGCGGCAGGTCACCAGAGGACATGTCCAAGCAGCTGACGGAGACGCTGCATCTTAAATATGAGAGGCTCATCTGGCCTACCTGCTGAGTGTGCAGAACGTCAGGGATGCTGAGGCAGGAGTCTACGGCCAGAGAACCATCACCAGGCTCCTCAGACAGGCTGATGCTCCAGATGCATTCGGTGGATACTCGGATGCTGACGGCTGGTGTGGAACTTCAATATCTTCGCACTACTTGGTGGATCGTCTGGTCCGTGAGTACCGGCGGCAGCATCAGCACCTCACTCTGCTGCTACAGGGGACCTTCGGACAGGTGCTGAGGTCGGACCACACCCGCAAAGTGGCGAGGAAGGTGGTGCTGTCGTCCGGCACCATGTCTTCATACGCCATAATGAATGAGAACTGGATGATCCTGAGCTGGGTGATGCTGCAGTCGGAGTGCGACCGCTCCCTTTATCCCATGTATGAGGGTCTGTCTCAGTGGGTGGACAGGTATGAAGAACGAGTTTCAATTGAACATTTTTTGTTTTTGACTTGGACGTTATATAGTTTTGTTGGTCTTTTATTAATTATTTGTTCAGTTTATGGTGTAATCTGACTAACAAGATACAAAACTTCAGGTTGATTATTCTTTCCTATAAAATATATTAAGGCTGACTTTGTACTCAATAAATTGTGAGATGTTTTCTGCTGTGAATTTATTTCCCATCTTTTAGGGACTGCTGTGCTGCCTTCAGGGTCCTGCACCCTGGAGCTCAGGAGCAGCTTTCATGGGACTGCTGGAGGACCTCAGAGGCAACCGTGGCAGAGGCAACGTCTGGAAACCTGGAAAACAACAGCGCATCGAGGACCAAGTTTAACGAGGACATAACTATCAAGTTGGACTTGTTCCACTGAGAGTGTGTCTCAGAGCATCACTCACTCTACAGCTCCTTTTGCCAGTTCCTCTCTGCAGCCTTCCTGGTTGTGGACCAGGGAGATCTCCAGAAGCTCAAGGAGGCGTCACATGCAGCACATGAGAGAGCACTGTAGGACAAAGGTGCCAGCAGAGCTGCTGCAGAGGGTGGAAGATGTCCTGCATCACTTCTACCTTGCAAAAGATGCCAACGATGTGCTCCTCTTCAAGTCCTCCATGTTGAAGATATGGAGGATTCAGCGTGTGCACATCCTGAGAGGCTGCCTGAGCGACCCGGAGGTGGGGGAGGGGACCCTCTATAGGTTTGGTGGCACCTTGCAGCTCAATTACAACAAGGGCGAAGGAGCTGTTGTACCCATCTGGATCCCTGTGAGAGGCACCTCTCAGCAGGAGGGCTTCCACTTCCACCAAGCCCAGTGGGTGACTGGGAACCGGGTGTCCTGTGAACTATTCCAGGCCATGACGGGGGTGGTGCGCTGGAACTTCCAGAGGCTAGTTGACCTGAAGCTGCCTGATGTGGAGCTGCCTGGTGTGTTTGACCCTGTATTAATAGCAGAGCTGAACATTTTGTCTGCTAAGGTGATGGCAAAGGCGAAATATCCAGCTCTGCAGATCGGGGGAGAGATTTGGACTTGACTACGTGGAGCCTCGTCCTGTTCCTCTGAACTGGGAGAAACACAAGTCACAGCCAAACATGGCAGCTGCTGTCGCCATGGAGACGGATCAATTCCCTGCAGCTGCAGAGGCCACAGGCTGTCAGGTAATCCAGATGAATCAATCCCTCAGTCAATTATCATTAATTATTATCGAATTGTCAATTGTTGTCATCTCCATGTGATGCTTTATTTCAGGAGACCAGTGCCACCGTCAGGGATCCTCCACCTGCAGCCGTGCTACGACCCCTCATAGAGACTTTATAGACAGTTAGCCGTTTATACATGGTGTTTATTTTCAGCACCGCTGCCCGTATCCTCCTCTCCTCGAGCCGCTCGTACCGGACCCATTCAAACAGGAGGCATCGTCCAAGTCCTGGACCACGGCCGGTGGACAGAAGCCATGAGAGCTGCCATCACCGGGCTTCTGGTGAAGCACCATGGAGCTCCACCATGCTGAAGCAGGTGATGATGACTACGCTGCCATGGTCCAGAGGGCGTGCACTAACCCAAACAGTTTGATCCACCACATGCCAACATATCTCCAGATATGTAAAACACCAGCTCCTCTCAACACCAGCCCAGAGAAGGTGTTGGAGACACAGCAGCTGTGGCAGAGTTTGACCAGCGGCAGCCAAACGGTCAGTGTGCCGGTCACAACCCTGCCTCCTGCAACCCTCAACCCTCCACCTGCAGCTCCTCCCCAGGAGGATTCACTGAGCCGGGTTGCAGTGGAGAAGATTGTAGCCGAGATCCTGGAGAAGCAGCAGCAGCAACAGCAGAAGAAGAAGCTGACGAGGAACTGTTTAGCCGGCGGTCAGCCAAAGTCACGTTATCTTGCTGACGGCTCCTCAGTTCATTTCTTCTTTCAAACTAAAACTGAAGTATTTCTACTGCTCCACCAAGGTCTTTAGGACTTACGCAGGCGAAGGCCTCAAAGACCCCCGCATGTCCTTTGAGGACTTCGCAGCGTCTCCTTTCTTTGAGCTGGAGGCCGCCAAGCAGAGGGGGGCCGAGTGGAGGAAGGTGGCAGAGGAGAGGAAGAAGAGGACGTCAGCGGTGCAGCTGCCTTCAGGTCGCCTGTCTTCTGTCACCAGCCACTGAAACAGGGCCCCAGCAGCCCTCATATCCACAGCAGCTTCCCCGGGGTGTCGGGGAAGTACATCTACTGCCCCTCCAGAGGGTTCTCCCTGTACAAGGACCAGGGCATGGTGGGGGAGATGACCTGGAGGGACTTCACACCGTCTGCTTTCTATGAGGCTGAGAGGGACAGATGGATCAGAGAGAGGAAGAAGTGACCGGCATTATTGTCAAAGGTCAAAGCCAGCTTTGTCAATTTTTACAAGATTGAAAGTACGTTTCTCTTCTGTCCAACATAAAGTGAATAATAATAATAATAATAATAAAGTGCAAAAAGGTTAAAAAAAATTAAGAAAAAGAGAGAAACATACAATTATTGCATTAGCTGAAACCAGATGTTGATGATTGCCCTTGTATTTTGAGTGACTGTGTGTGTGACTGGTTGTGTGACTGTGTGTGTGACTGTATTTTATTATTCAGCTGTGTTTTTCAATAAAAAAAATCTTGAAATCATCACTTTGACTGTCTTCACTTTAAGGGCATTAATACATAGAACATTACCTAATCAAACATTTAGATATGATCAGCTGTATGTGTGCACAGATGTGTAAAATAAACATCAACCATTTTGTTGAGCCATAATCGCAGAGAGACCACAGGCCACTAAACCATCACGTTTAGATATTCCATTCCTATTCTTGCTATTATATCTTGGTCCACCAATAGTTTGTGTATATGCCCTCTTTACTGTGTTGAGTAAAACAAATGAAAGATTAGGAATCAAGCTCTTTACAGTTTTCTGTCTCCGCCGTCACAAGGACCGGTACAGGAGAACATTCCTGGCCAACACTGTTAGACTTACAATAAATCACCTCCGGCCAGATCCTCCGTCAGCGGAGTCACCATCAACATCACGAGCCTTTGCACTGATTGTGTTGTTTAGCTAGTAACTGAACATACTTATACACACTGAACATACCATCAACACACTGAACATACTTTTATTGTTAATTTTCTTAATTACCTTGTTACTGTGACAAACTAATTTCCCCTTGGGAATGAATAAAGTATATATCTACCTATCTACCATTATAAATACATCTCAACTACTTTAAAAAACAAAAACTGTTTCCGCCCGGTCTCGAACCGGGGACCTTTCGCGTGTTAGGCGAACGTGATAACCACTACACTACGGAAACTGTGTGAGATGATGCCTTCAGGGACACATTGTAAATCTGCGTCCAAACGGCTGAATGACGAGTTTTCCCTCGATTGTGCACATACATTTGTGATTTAATTATTATATCATTATACGTTCTAATATAATTAATTATAATACATTAAATAAATCTGTATTACATAAAATATATATCTTATAGTATAACATAATATATTATATAATAATGTAATTCATTATAAAATTATATTATATATTATATTGTCTCGACCTTTGAACATCAAGTCTGCGACATCTTTATCAAAGTCACAACCACCTTGAAAGTAATCCCAAAATAACGCTGTAAAAGACATTGAACGCTCCACAGAGCAGTGATAGTTGAAGACTGTCAGCTGGTCGGGGTCTGCTGGTAAATTCGGCTTGATGCTGGTCTATTAAGCGGTTATATAAATATTAATTAAATGTCACTTTTTAACCACTTCACTGCCAGCGAGACCCGTATGTCACGTGACTTTAACACGCTAACGCCGATGGCCGGCGAATAACGATGAGTCATGATAGGACTAACAAAGGTGGAAAGTATCCTGAAGTAAGAGTTGATGGTGAATATGATTAATGCCGAATGAGAAAGCAACTCACAACCGTCCGTTTAAGATAAGACACGATGTTTTAATGCAATTAGATGTTTGACAATATTCACGAGACAATTAAATTACCAGTAAAATGAACCTCGTGCTCTCTTCGCGTCATTAGGCAATTTTGGACGGGCATTAGGGAATGCTGGAAATTATGCAGTTATATATTTTTGGCCAAAAGCAGTCTGCAAAAGCTTTTGTTTCAGCAGAAGAGCTCAGTTTCCAGAGACAGATTATCCCAAACAGTGAACTTGTGCTCGCACTAGCTGGCGCTCACCAGCGGAGTGACCCATCATCATCCTCCTCCTCCTCCTCCTCCTCCTCCTCCTCTTTATCAGACGTGATGAGTTTTCTTCTTTCTTTTAGCTTTCTACGGAACTAGATGACCGAGACCCGGTTTCTAACCTCACTTGAAGCTTACAAGCGGAAAGAAAACATAAAAACAAACCAACTGAGGTGGTAAAGACTAGCTAGCTGTCGTACGTAGCTCAAGCTAAGCTAAGCTAGCGGGTAGCGTGTCGTTAGCCTTTAGCTTCAGCTACTCACGACGTAGAGGGACGATATTTCAGCAGAGGACCCATCCCCGCGGCCTCCAGCGGAAGCGACGTGTCTTCTTTTTTTTTTTTTTTTTTTAGTTTATTTGTCAGGGACAATGCAGCGCACATTATTACATACATAATTTATCATAGACAAAGCCATAACAATATGTGTAGATGTGTTGCATAAAAGGTTTCTAGCCAATAGGCTAATTTGCAACCCCAGTCCCTGGTCAGACCTTTCTAAAAACATAATCCACAAAAAAAATAAAATAAAATAAAATAAAACTACATAATATAAATTACTCAATCATATAACAAATACATAAGTACAGACATTAACATTTTACATAATCACGACCACATTACACAAAAGAACACATCACTTAAGAGCCCAGCATAGATGCATTACAACCAGAATTTCTCAGTGGCTACATATTTGATTGTCTTTCAGCCAATGTTTCACCTTTCTATTAAATGTTTTCAGGTCGGTTTCTGTTTTTAATTGTACCATAAGGAGTCCATCAGCACCGGGTTTTCCGCTCGGCCAAGTCCACGTCCTCTCTTCTTCTTCGCTCATCACCTCCAGACGCCCGGACAGCACCGACTAGCGGCCAGGCAGCGAAGTCCCCCTCATCTCCTCGGACACCATCCACGTGTAGCTAGCTAGTCAGAGGTCTGAAAAGGCCCCACATAAGTCATCTTCATCGGCTGCACCATGAACTTCACCACGCTGCACTGCACCTCCATCAACCCCCAAAATAAGTTATAACAGTTTGTTTTCAGTCAGGAGAAAATAAAAAGATGGGCGCAGTCAGGGAGAATCCTGCTGACTTCTACCCCGGAAAGGTGGCCCAAAATCGGGTACAACAGGTAGGCAACGCTGTGTAGGCAGAACGTTTAAAAAAGGGCTTAATGTTGAATTTAAGTGTTTGTTGCAAGTGTTTTGTGCCCATTTGGACAGGAATCACCAGACTTATGGACCTCTCAGGAAATAAAAACACCAGAACATTTGAAATTTATTAAACCTTTATTTTATATTTTGAAACCTAAATCACAACAATCGAGTCTAAATATTAATCACTGTTCACTCAAAACAAGTTTCAACTCTTTTTATTGAAGAAAAAACAAAAACTCAGAGACGTCGTTGACCCTCAGAGGAGGCGGAGTCTTCCGATTCTTACCTTTAACCACCACACCTGTAGCCGTCCAGTCACACAATCATCATTACACCAGAGATACCAAAAAATACTTTAATTCATAAATTAAATCATTTACATCTCTTCACCAAAAAAAGAAAGAAAACGGGTAACAAAAAACATTTCTTCTTTTTAAATAAACAGGTTTTAATTCACAGAAACGGGAGAGAGAGAGACCTGGAAACGGTCGCGCAGAATCCAAATACAAAAATGTATTGAAGTTTATAATCGAGGAGGAGGAGCTAAAAACACCTCCTTACAAAGGGGGAGGAGCCGAGGGCATTACACTTTATTTTGATCACAGTCTGTTAAAACCTCCTCCTCCTTCACCTCAGGCAGCTCGCTCGCCTCAGACTCTACTTCCTGTTTGACAGCGGTAGCAGCGGTGGCGGCAGCGACGGCACAGGAAGTGCTCGCCGCCGCTTCCTCCTCTTCTTCGCTCTTGATGAAGGCGCTCAGCGGGTGGTCGGTGAGCACCTTGTTGGGCGACGGCGTGACGTCGAGGTACGACGACGTCTGAGGACAAACGGGCGCCGGTCAGAGTCTGACTTATAATAATAATAATAATAATAATAATTATTATTATTATAGTTCAGTAACTTACGTTTTTATAATCCTCAAAACAGGCGGGATGGAAGTTCTGTGGGGAGAAAACACATTTATTGATTTATTAATCGTGATTAACATATTAGAATTTAACAGATTTATAAAAACATATGTCAAAGTTTAGTTTTTTGCTCCAAATGTTTGCTAATTAAAGACGGAGGGAAATGTATTAATGCAAATTTAAATGTTGACCAGACTTGAAATGAATTCATTAAAAAAAAAAATCTGTGTAAACAGATTTAATTCTGAACAAAAATCTTTTAATAAACTAATCAGCTCTGAAAAGGATGAAAAGAGATGTTCAGGGTCCGTGGGAATGTTTAGCGCTCTGAAGAGTTTTTCTGAGCATTTTATTATTTTTTTAATTTACCCAATATCATTTGAGACATTTAACAAATATATTTTGTATATATTTACAAATGTGTGTACATTATACTAACATTTTCTTTATCCGTTTAAACTTCATATTTTTTTACTAGAATTCATGTGATTTTTATACTTATTCCTAAACTGTTTCTACTGTCATGTATTTGGCCCTTTCCTAACGTTGCGTCTGTACCTTGTCGTCGACCCGCAGGGCGTCCTTCAGGAACCAGTCCTCCTCCTCCTCCACCCAGTACGTCTCAAACGGCTCCTGGCAGATTTCACACAACTGCAGACGAAAAACCAACATGTCACCAACATGTTTGTTTATTGATCACATGTTCCATCTTTATTATTGGAAATCATCGCTTCACCTTCAGTATAAAAATATATAACACAAAACAATTCCGTTTGATTTGTCCCTGCGAGCCACCGTACACTTTGACTACCTGCCAATCAGAAAATACACCTAATCTACTTCCTTTATAGAAGAGTATTTACACGTCACAGTACATTATACTTGTATATACTTGTACTCCACAGCTTCAGCTACTGGACGAGATTACTCACCTCCCCCACCTGGTCCTTGGTGGCCTTCACGCTCTGGAACTCCTTCTCCTTGGCGGCCTGCTGGCTCTTCTGCACCTCCTCCTCGTTCTCCTTCTCAAAGAAATGGCTCTTCGCTCGCTCCTCCAGGTCGGCGATCTCCTCGAACTCGACCCAGTCCTGGAAACACCAACACAAACGGGTGAGTTCAGCCGGCGGCGGCCCGGCGGGCGGCGGGCGCTCCGGAGGTCGCGGTCTCTCACCCGGAGGCCGTAGTACCAGCGGCGGTGCGTGATCTTCTTGCCGGCCACCTTGCCGGCGTGGTTCTGCCTGAAGTGCCAGTCCAGGTGGTCGGCGTACAGGTCGGTCTGCGTGGTGGTGAAGCGCATGCTGCACAGGCAGCACTGGTTCCCCGAGTACAGCCTGGTCACCACGCCCTCGAAGCGCCTGAGAGCACACGGGAGACGGTTAACAGCGTCCCCAAGGCTTATTTGCATAAAAACACACAATTCCAATGATTAAGAAATAAAATATATTGTTTTATATTCATTATTAGTGTTGAAGTGTAACAATGAGCTCAGACCTGAAGGTAAACAGCTCATAATTCATCTCTAACATCTATTTTATATTCATGTGAAAACATCTGGATTTATTCTAGTTCATCACCAACACTACATTTAACTAGATTACATTGAACACATCATAAGAACGTTATTTATAGTAAGTCAGTACTCATGCTCACTGAGCAGAGCCTGAACGCACCATGAGAACGTCTCGTCTGAACTCACTGTTTCATGTCGTCGACGGTGAAGCTGGTGAGATCTGGGAGGTTGTCGTCCAGCTCCTCTTCCTCCTCCACCTCCTCTTCCTCCGGCCCCACCGTGGGCGGAGCTACTGGAGGCGTGGAAGTCGGTTCTGGAAGAGAAAAGTACATTTAATAGCAGCTTTATTTAAACCCGGTCCGTTGCACGAGGCCGAGCCTCCACTGACCGGCGCTGACGGGCGGCGCGGCGTCGGGCTGCGAGGGCTTGATGATGCCGTTGGAGATGAGTTTGGACAGAAGGTCGTTGACGTCGACTTGACCGAAGTGGTTCTCAGGAGGAGCGACCAGTGGAGCTGTAGGGGGGGGGTGGGGGTGGGGGGGGCACACACACACACACACACACACACACACACACACACACACACACACGTCAGAAACGCACTTCATTTCTTTAAGGAACGAGATTGACGGCTGATGACAAAACGTACCTTGTTGTCCGAAAGGCCCCGGGTTCTGAGGCAGGAAGGGCTGGTTGAGGTTCCCTAACATGTTGACCTGCAAACACCCGCAGAACGTTTAGAACGTGCAGAACGTTTACTGTGAGCTTCATCTTTGCTAATAAAGTTTATTTTCTAACGACGGCTCAAATATAAACGTGTTTGTTTCTACTGAACTCGACTCACCGGCTGCTGCATGCCGACGCCGGGGTTGTAGAAGGGGGCGGGGCCCGGCTGGCTGAAGGGCGGAGCCGGCTGCATGTTGAAGCTTCCGGACGGCTGAGCCGGGAACGCCATCGGCCGGGCGGAGAACTGGGGGTTCATGTTGAAGCTCTGCTGGGGGGCGATGGGGCCGTCGTAGACGGGCGGGGCCATCGGCCTCATGGGGGGCTGCAGGTTGTGTTGGGAGAACCTCAGGGAACCCTGCTGGCCGGGGGAGCACTCGTAGAGCGGGGGTCCGCCCTGATGGGGCACGTTGGGCAAGTCGAACCTGGGCCCCGGCTGAACGGGGGACTCGAAGCGCATCGGGCCTTCAAACCTCATGGGGCCCATCTGGTTGGGAGGGCCGTCGAAGCGCATGGGCCGCTGCTGCTGGAAGCCCATTGGTCCAGAGCCGGGAGCCATGTTGTTGTCGAAGCACCGCGGCGTGTCGAAGCGCTGCATGGGCCCCTCGAAGTGACCCGGCCCGGGCCCCTCGAACCTCCCGGGGCCCTGAGGGTGAGGCGGGCCGTCGTACCGCCCTAGACCGTGAGCCATGTGGGGCCCATCAAACCTCTCTGGCATGTGGTGAGGCGGGCCCCCGTCGAACCTGCCGGGGCCCTGGTGGTGCGGCCCTTCGAACCGGGTCGAGTCTTCGTAGCGGCCGGGGCCCCCGGTCTCGTACCACCCTGGTGGGTGCAATCTGCTGGGGCCCATGTGTCCGGGCCCGTCGTACCGGGGAAGCCCGTCGTGGGGGGGCGTGTGACCCGGGGAGTCGCTGTGCTGCCGGACGGCCGCCAGCGGCCCGGCGTGGGCCGCCGCCTTCAGGATGGATTTGGGGGGCGGAGCCGGGACATCCAGATTGAGGGGCCCATCGTCCGAGTGCTCGCTGTTGGGGCTCTCGAAGCGCGGGATCGGGCTCATCTCCGCCGGGTCTTTCTGGTGCAGGGGCGAAAGGCGTTCGCGCTCAAACCTGGGCGGCGCTGCCGCCGCCTCCGGGCTCGGACAGGTCCGGTGGACCACGGTGCCGGGGGGCGGGGCCCCCTCCGGCCTCCGGGCGTCGGCCGGTGGAGCGCCGTAGCCCCGCGGGGCGTCGTAGCCGCTCTTCGGCTCCTCGCGCTCGTCGAAGCGCGGCCGCTCGGTCAGCGGCGAGTTCCACTCCCGCTCACCTGGAGACACAGAGGGGCATGAAGACGTGAACTGGGGGAGATAAACGTCCTGAACTACGACCTCCTGCGACCTGAAGAGTCTCTAGATGTGTAAACTGGTCTCTTTAGAAGAGTCTAACCCTGCTGGAGGGTCCCTGATCGAGGCCCTGACCCCCCGCTGCTCCAGAACCTGACCTCTCTGTGGATAAAGACGACAGGTGACATAATATTTTGGCTTCACAGGTGACGTGTCAGACAGAGGAGGCGGGTCGCCGGGGGTCTGGACTCACTGGGCTCTCTGGGGTCGGCCCTCCTCCTGAAGCGAAGGCCCGGCAGAGACTTCAGGGCCGGGAACTCTTTGCCGTGGTTGTAGTCCTCGATCAGCCGCGGCTCCTCGCGCTCTTTGCTCCTCCGTTCACCTGCGAAACGTTTGTTTTTATTACGTTTTTCCTTCATAAAACAATCCAACAGCACCATTAAGAGCCATAAACCCCACGAGGCCCCTCCCCCTCCCCACCTTGGCGGTCCCGTGGCGCCCGGCTGTACTTCGGGTGTCCAGCACTGCGGCCGCCGCCGGCCTTCACAGCCAGCAGGGGGTCCTCGCCCTCCTCCGGGCTGTCCTCGCCCTCCCAGGCGTCGCCTGCGGCTCGGTGGGTGACCTGCGTCGTCCTCAGCTTGGACTTGTGCTCGTAGTACGACAGCTCGGCGGCGTCCATGCCGCCGCGGGGCGACGCCGGCGAGGCCAGCAGCTGCAGCTTCTTGGCGGGGAAGTCGGCGGCCACGTCGCCGCCGTCCCAGCCGTCCGAGCGCTGCTGCTTCTCCTCCTGGTACTGGAAGAAGTGCTTGATCTGGTGGGCCATGTCCAGGAAGTCCTCCTGGGAGATCTCCCCGCTCTCCAGGCGCTTGCTGGCCTGCTCACACAAACCACAGATGATTAGTTTGACACTGAATCCCAGTTTATTATTGAATGAAATCCCAGTTTGGGAACGTAAGGCGAGCCGACAGGAAACCAGACGTCAGAAGAAGTTTAAGTTCAGACTTTCAATTCAAACATTTATGCATTTAGTTGGCTTGTTTTTATGGTTTTGATCCCGTTTGTCCACAGGTTAGTTACACATCACAGTCACGTGGACTCGTACCCGCCGCAGCAGGTCCTTCTTGGAGGCGGAGTTGAGGACTTCGGGTATCTGCAGGTTGGCGTCCACGCTGAGGCGATGCTTCGGGGTCCGGGGGGTGGGGGGCCGGGGCGGGGGCCCGTACGGTTTGTGCCTCTGAGGGCCCGGCTTCACGTGGGAGTCCTCCGGCAGCTTCGGACTGAGGAGCAAACAACTCGGGTTCATATCATGAGTTTACTTCCATGAGCAATGAAATCCTCACATTTAAGAAGCTGCAACCAGCAAACGTTCACAGTCTAGATCATCAAGTCTAAATTTGGTAGAATATTAAAAACGGACTCACTGCTTGTTCTCCTCCCAGCCGCTCCTCCAGCGGTGAGGAGCCTCCTTGGCCTCCTTGCCTCCTCCGTCGTGGTTCCTCGGGGAGTGAGCGTCTCTGGACTCGGCGGGCCTCTTGGACCTCCGGCTCTCCGACGGGTTCTTCTTGGCCGCAGGCCGGTCTCCCCGGCCGGGCTTGCCGTGATCCGGTCCGACCCTCCGGGGTTTGCCGGCTTTGTGAGACGGCGACGGGGACAAGGAGCTGCTCCTGGTTCTGCTCTTCGGCGACCGCCGGTCCTTCCTCTTCGGGGAGGCGGCGGCGGCGGAGGCCGGAGAGCGTGAGCGGGACCGCGAGCGGGTTCGTTTCCTGGCGTGCGTGCGGGCGTTGCCTCCGGTCTTGAACTCCGGCTTCTCCGCCGACTCGGAGCGGTCGCGTTTGCCCACCGAGCCGTTCGCCAGCTTCGCCTTGCCCGCCCTCTGGGGGTCGCCCGCCCTCTGGGGGTCGCCCGCCCTCTGGGGGTCGCCCGCCCTCTGGGGGTCGCCCGCCCTCTGGGGGTCGCCCGCCCTCTGGGGGTCGCCCGCCCTCTGGGGGTCGCCCGCCCTCTGGGGGTCGCCCGCCCGGGTCGCCTCCTTCTTGTCGGCGCACCGCTTTTTCTCCTTCAGTTCCTCGTCTTTGGCGTCTCCGGTCTTGTCTTGTGGGCGTTTCTTCAGCCGGGGGTCTTTCTTGGGGCCGTCAGCTGACTTCTGGATCTCGGCCTCCATCTTGTTTTTACCCTGGAGGCCTTTGTTCATCGGAGACGGAGGTTTGGACTTCGGCTTCTCCTCCGGCGCTTCCTTCCTCGGGGTTTTGACCCGGTCTGGCCTGGTGGACTTCTCGGGCGTCCCGGCCGGACCTCCTGCTGCGTCCTTCTTCCCAGCATGCAGTTCTTTTTGCTGGGGGCCCGTCGGGTGGCCGGCGCGGTTCAGACGGGGGTCTCTGGTGGGCGGCTTGGCGTCCGCCGCAGTCGAAGGAGGGATCCACGATCGCACCGCGGGCGCCGTCTGGCCGGCGGACTTCGGCGCTGCGAGACTCGAGACTCGAGTCGCCGTCGGGATCACAAAGCCGCCGCCCTGCGGACGCAAACATCTGTTTTACATCTGAACACCATGAAGCTACTGGTCTGTTTACTCCCAGTATAGTTATCGGTGCTCCAGTTCCTTATCAATACTCTTATCGGTTCCTTTGGAGAAAACATTTGAGGTCCTACCAGCTGCTCGTTGGTCTGCTGCAGCTCCAGCTCGATCTTCTTCTGCTGAAGCTCCAGAAGCTGCTTCTGTTTGGCCAGCAGCTGCTGGCGGATCAGCTGCTCCTGGGTCAGGCTGGACTGGCTGACGGCCACGGCGGAGACCGGGACCGGGACCGGCTGGGGAGCCGGCGCCGCCAACGCCGCCGGCGGCTTAGCGGGAGCCGGCTGTGGAGAGGGAGCTTCCTCTGGCTGGAGACACGGAGAGAAGGAGCAGCGAGGTCAGAGCTTTGCTTTACAGATAAATGTGATCAAACTTTGTGGAGACCAGAGCTCCAAACCATGAGCTGCCAACCCAAGATGCATTACAGCCAAATTATAATAGATATTATTGATTCATCTAGAAACAAGCAGATTATTTGATCGACTAGTCGACAGAAAACTAATCTGGAATCGATTCATTTCTCCTTTTAAAGTTCTCTCTGGTTGCAGAACAATAAACCGATTATTGGATTCATGGCTCAGGTTTCACAGCAGAACCGCGTACACGTGCTTAATCGTGCGTTTCCCTGCTCGCACATACGCACCGGCTTTAAGAACTTGGGGTTGACGTGGATGCTGGCGTTGACGGTGGGCGGCAGCGGCTTGATGGGCCACGCCGGGTCCACCGAGTTGACCCGCACATCCAGCGCGTACAGCTTCTTCAGGGGAAACACGTCGTCCCACGTGGACCGCAGCTTGAACAAACTCTTCCTGGTGTTTTCATCCACCTACGAACGGAGGACATGACTTGGTCCACAGCCAGAAACCCACAAACACTTCATCACAAGTAAGGTTACAAGCGTAAGCAGCGCTAAGAATCACAAGTAGAGAGGTGGAATATATATATATATATATATATATGACATCTACACTTTTAGCCCTTTAACTTAAGAGAATTATGAATGAATGTCTCAAAGCATTACATGACCTTTTAATAGCAGGTTTAGGTTAGGAGTGCAGGAGCAAGCAACACAAGACAGGAGGAAGTGAAGTGGGCTGCTAAGATGTTTAGTGCGTAAATGTTGTAACGGCAGCAAAGAGAACTGTACCTTTTCAAAGACACATATAAATGAAGTGATTAGGTTTTTAGCAAACACTGCAAGGTACTCTCCTCCAACATTCTTCACTATGGAATCCACTAAGTACAAAACTGGAAGCTTCTCTGCAGATGGGGCCTGGAGCAATAGAGAACTCGACAAGTTTAGAACACAACAGGGGTTAAAAAACCAAACATTTCAGAACAAGACGCTCAGAATCACAGATGTGTCCCCCTCACCACCCGCTGTGTGAAAAACAGTCAAGAAAAGGGATTTAAAAACAAAAAAAAAAGTGAAAACATTCAGCACAGTCCGAACGCTTTTTCTTCAGTCTGGAATCAAAATTAAAAAGAGGAAAAATACTCCGATAATCCGCTGTAGCCGCGCGAGGGTCCGACTACAGCTGTCGTCAATCCGGGAGACGATGCAGAAATAAATCATCTTCAATAATAAATCAGTCAGTTTCTGCAAAGACGTCTCAGCTCATCGTCTCTTCCTCAAAAGTTAGGGGAGGAAAAAGTAAAAACATGTCCATGATGCATTATGGGAACAGGATGAGGTCAGAGTCCAGTCCTCGGGAGCCGTTTACCTCCAAAGAGGGTTCCCATCAAACCGCTCTTTGTACTTTACCCAGACGCCGTCGCTCTTGGACTTCACACCCGGACAGTTTGATTCACTCAAAAGTGTTTTAACCCGCGAGTGGTTTTTTTCTCCCAGTCGGTGGTTTAAAAAAAAAAAAAAAAAAAAAAGCCGATAAACCCTCTTTGAGGATCGCTCGGCGTTTAGTTAAAAGCGTTTTTTAACTCGAGCAGAAGTCTGCCGTTACCAACAGGCTGCAGCGCCTTGAGCTAAACACGAGTGCAGTCGGTCTGAAGCGAGCAGTCAGACTCGAGTCAGTAAATGGAAACCAGTCAGACCAATAAATTACACTGGGAAATAAAAAATGACAAAAAGCACATTTCACATTTTTTATTATAACATTTTAACCATTCAATCACATTTCAGTAATTCAAAATTTCACTAGTGAATTAATGCAGAGAAACTTTTTTTGTGACTGAGATGAATTTTCTATAAAGACGAAAAGGAGCTTTAATAATAATAATAATAATAATAATAATGAGGCCACGTCTCCTGTGTCGAACAAAAGCTACCCGGCAATATTTATTAACAATAAAGTAGAGAAAAACATCAATGTGGCTTCGATCAGCAGATGTGGAGAATATTAACGTGACGGATGCTCAGAATACGGATTATTTAACAATGCAGAAGTAAATATCCACCGTAAACTAAAGCAGTTAAGTATTTTAATTATTGATCATTATTATTATTATTATAATTAGCATGACCAGAGTCCGGCCGTTATCGCTCCATGACTCTGGAGTAAAGCTGCTCGTTGTGATGAATCAGTCGAAGACATTTAGTGTTCAAATTAGCTTCAATAGTTGTTTTACTTTGTCAACTCCATTCAGGGCATTGAACTGCAGTTTTAGTGAAACATTTCCTACTTTAACACCAGGCACACTGCAAGCATAAGACTTGGGTAGTTATTTAAATAATCTGATATTCACCTGTTCATTTAACAAAACATATTCCCCAAAGTATGCCAGACCAGGAAGTTGTATTTAACAGACATACCTGTAGACACGCCTCCAGGTGAGAAGAGCCTCTTTTTACTTGAGAAACCCTAAATCACTCAGTTATATATTTAGATCAGTTATACATTTAGATCGGCATAACGTCGTTTAGCTGTATTGCAACAACCCTGTCACGTGTTTAGGGGGCTTTTTCAGCTGCTGAACTCTGGACACCCTTTTCTATTCGTTAAGTCCGCCATGTTTGTTTTCTTCTGCAGCGCCTATCGCATTTATTTATTTTTTTACACTCAACTCCATTTAAAATAGAGACAATACGTATTTAATTACAATACTCTAAGTCCACAAGCAAATAACTCGTTCACCTAAATCAGCTTTTGTCATAAACGATTTCAGTCAGTGGAACAAACATCCAGATCCTTAAAAATCATATTTACGGTGGATTTTCACTTCAGCGTTGCGCGTTTCGACTAAGAGCCGTTCAAGTATATGTATTTATTATTTAGCACTTAAAACGAGGTTTTCACTTCAACAACACACCACATGGAGCTAAAACGCCTCTCCCCCAAGAACAACAACCACGTGACCCGCCGCCGGCCGCCATGTTTAATCCCAACAGCAAACCCCGCTCCGACATAAAACCCCAGCTGAAATTGAAAAGTATTCTATATTTATAAAAACCTTGCTTATTTGCGCTTCAATAATAGCCACGATATCCTTGGCGAAGTTGAGGTTTTCCTCGGCCAGGATGGTCAGCATGTTGATGTGCGGCTTGCTGTTGAATGTCAGGTCCTCCAGCGAGGACTGGTACTCCCGACACGCGTCTTCACGCGCCGCCTCGTCGGCCATCTTGGATCCGAGCGACCCGGGAAAACCTACAGCGGCAGCCCTATCGATAAGCGTGACCATTGATCAGCAGGCAGTCCGTGAACTCATGTGGGCTTAGCGGTTCAGGCCCTGACTCGGCGATATATATATAAAAAATATATAAAAAAGAACGCCGGTTTTGTGTTTTTTTTCTGTCGTCGTCTTGTCGTATCTCTGCTCCGCTTCTCTTCTCGACGACGACAAGATGGCGATTGCAGCGGAAGGACCCTTACGTCACATAGAATTAGTCACACGTGACGTTAGCACAGTCCCCCCATTGGCTTGTTTTAGTTCCGTGTGGACCGGGTCGGTTGGTTTTCATTGGCTCGGAGAGATAACAGCCAGACAAATGAGCCAATCAGATCGAAGCACTGAGTTTATTATTACGTAAATTATAATCCCTGTTTCACAACATGAGGTTGAAGCATGGAGTCTCACTGCCGACTAATGTTTTAGGGTTAACTGTTGGTTTTAAGATGCATATAACAATAACGTCTCATCTATTTTTATGATTAAATAATAATTAAAACGTACTATATTAAAGTATACGTATTTATATCTGCTTTTAACTTGTGATGCTAGTTAACTGTTTTTGTTTGTTTCTTACGGTTATGTAATCTCTCTTGTTTATATTGTTATTCATTCCATGGATTGTTTTTTTTCCATGTAAAGTGCCTGGAGTACCTTGTAATGCACTATACAAATACTATTATATAAATAAATAAAACGCATGATATAATAGCATTACAATATTTATCTCTGGGATGTAGTGAAGTATAAAGTAACAGACAAATAATACTCAAGCAATCTACAAGTACATAACATTTTACTTAAGTACTTAAGGAAATGTACTTAAGTTACATTCCACCACTTCCAATGAGATTAGAAGGATTTCTGCTAAATTGTTTTGTATTTTCATATTGAGTTTAATTGAGTCCCTTCTTAAGTACAACGTCCTCTGCACCTGATAAATAACACCGTTTGGGCTTTGACCGCTCAATGAGACTTCAGCACAGACGTCTGATTTACAAAATGTTGCTGAAAATAAATAAATAACTGTTCTTAAAGAAGAAATTCACTTCGACTCAATAGGAACCGGATCTCCTCAGATTTAGACCCAGAGTCAGAATAACAGATTCACACCCAGAAGCTGGAAGAATAAGAAATTTGTACAATAATAAAAATTATATATATATATATATATATATACACACACACACACACACACATACATACATATTTATACGATATTAGGGCAGCTATTATTATTTTATTTACTGATTTTAATGATTTATATATTAACTGAATGACAGGAAGGACAATAACCATAATTGTATCATCTGAATTGATTTACTGATAAGTATCAATTTATTTTCCACGTAAGGACCTCCAGATCTTCTGGGGAAATCATTGCAGTCACGTAAAATAAAACATTCTTCAACAACTTAACGATCTGAACTGATCTGTGATGTCACAGCCGTGGCCCATCGAGGATTTTACAAAAAATAAACACAAACAGGAAGTACATCAGCGTTGACGTCCACAGACAGGAAGTCACCGTCAGACAGTAACGTTTCTTCCCCCCGAGGGTCCGTTCCTGCTTTCAGAGGACAAACCAGCTGGAACTAGAGCCTAAACACACACGTTGCTAAATGAAGTCCTGCTGCAGACGAGGGGCTCCGAGGGGCCGGGGGTTCAACTCCCAGAGGACATACACGAGCTCCGCTGTCCGACAGTGCCGCGTAACGTAGGAATGATTTACTGAATCGGATCGGGTTTCCCATGATGCACTGCTACATCCTGACAACACATTTCAACGTATGATTATTTCTTTTGGCCCGTTAAGGAGCGAGGAGGCGGGATTACGAGACCACGGGCACCCAAGGAGATCGCTGCTCTTTTATTTCTAAATGGTCGGATTCCATTTCATCAGGGACCCCATCCCGCCCGCCCCCTCAGGGGCCACCCCGTCCCCTCAGGGGCCACCCCGTCCCACCCCCTCAGGGCCTCTCAGCAGGTGAACCAGAGCTTTAGTATATATTTGTCTGACATTTAAGAAATGTAACTTTGTGTCGCTCACTAAATGTCGGCATTAAAACGACTACACACAATACGGGTTTGTGTCTCTTTATACACGTTTGATTGGAGTAATTTGCAGATGTTAAAAAGTCCCACGAGGAGATTTCAACATTCCCGGTCAGTTCAAAGGGCCCCTGGTTCCGCCCCTGGTTGAACCCGTTCCTCCCTCCTGGACCGCAGCGACAAAGACAAAGAAACCCAACACACTGGCCTCAGATCTGCAGTCAGATCTTTGAATCTTTGCATCATTGTACTTGAAAAAAGTTCAGAGGAGAAACCCTCCGGCTGGCCCCCCTCTTCCTCTTCCTCCTCTTCCTCCTCACGGTTTCAGGCGTCGGAGTCGTCGCTGCTGTCGCGGCTGATCTCAATCTGCAGCGATGGCAGGTTGTCCAGTCGGCTCTTCTTGACCTTGTGGGACAGACGCTCCTGTTTCTGTTTGATCATGGCGCCCCACACCTTCTGCAGCGTCGAGTCGTCTTCCTCCTCCCCCTTCTCCTCTTCCTCCTCTCCGGCGCCTCGCGTCTTGCTGCCGTTGCCCTCGCCGGCGTTGCTCCTCCCAGAAGAGAAGACGGCGGCCGGCCGGCTGCTCGAGCGCCGCTCGTGGCGTCCGGCGTCGTCGTCGTCACCGGAGCCGAGTCGGCTCCA
>CM042229.1:875000-900000 GCA_023566465.1 Cottus gobio | reverse complement strand
CCGGCTGCGGAGCCCCGCCCCCGGCGGCCGCGACCCCCCGGCCGCTCGCTCGCCTCGCTCCTTGTCCGCTCGCTCCTTGTACTCCACCACCCGGTCGTCCTCCATGTCCTCGTCCTCCTCTTCCTCGTCCTCCTCTTCCTCCTTGATGGGCTCCTCGGGCAGGTTGACCAGGTCGGCTGGAGAGAAGAAAATTCACACGTCAAGACTTCCTAATAAGATGCTGCTCCTGACATTTGTTTTATTGTATTTCTCAAAGTGAAGAATTAAAACCAGGTTTGTTGTTTTAGCAACGCGGCACGCCAGATTGGAAAATGTCTTTTTATTGATGCAGCGAGCCGGTCATGTGACAATAACGGACCAATCAGCTCATTGGAGGATTAAAGGAAGTGATGCACAAAGACAGCGAGGTTCAGTCTGTTCTTTTGAGTGCGTCACTAAAGAAGAAGAAGAAGAAGAAGAAGAAGGGTTACCGGAGTGCCGGTGGGTGTACGGCGGCGTGTGTCCCATGTTGTCTCCGATCAACGGCTTCTTGGTCTTGATGACGTCTCTCTGAATCCGACGGGTGTGATACCTCCTCTTCCTGGAGAGAGACAGCTTTAATTAATAACAACAACAACAACAACAACAACAACAACAACAACAATTATAATAACAATAGCAATAATAGATCATGAGACAGATCCTCCACGTCCACTAAGCAGAGTGCAGCCGCCTCACCAGGAGTTGCTCAGGATCCCCTTCATGCCGCCGTAGTTCGGGTTCCCGTACTTCATGTAGTAGCGGCTGCGGCGAGCGGCGCCGAGCTCCTTCTTGTCGTCTGGAACCACAAAACATCTTCTTCATGACTTTTATTATCCCAGACCCGGGTTAACTCAGGCCCAGACCCGGGTTAACCCAGGCCCAGACCCGGGTTAACTCAGGCCCAGACCCGGGTTAACCCAGGCCCAGACCCGGGTTAACCCAGGCCCAGACCCGGGTTAACCCAGGCCCGTCCCCTGAGGCCCCCCTGACTCACCGTGGGTGGCGAAGCGCAGCAGCAGCTTGTTGCCCTTGAAGGGCTTCAGCGCCGGCCGCAGGTCGTTCCTCAGCAGCGACTCCCTCTCCGCCAGCGACAGGTCCTCCACCTGGTGATGTCATCCATCAGTTACCGGAAGTAATCAATAACCCAATCGGCTTGCGTCGGATGCATCTACCTGAACGGCCTCCTGCTTCGGTTTCTGCTCGTCGGCGTCCTTCCCCTCGATCTCCTCGCCGCTCTTCTTCACGGCCTCGTCTTCGTCCCCCTCCACCTCGCCCTCCTCTTCCTCCTCGTCCTCCGACCCTCGGCGACCCGCGGCCCGACCTTTACTCTGCTCGTCCGGCTGGTCGGCGCTCTCCGTCTCCGTGGCCTCCGTCTCCGGGTCGGGCGTCCGGCTGCAGTTGACGAGCGCTCGCACGGACGTGTTGTCGTCCAGCCAAACCACGTTGCCTAGGAAACAACCGGGTGGCGTTCAGACCGAGAACCTTTACTGTAGAAAAGGATCTGAATACTTCCCCCATCACAAAGTATGTTTACAGGATGGTGTGTGTGTGTGTGTGTGTGTGTGTGTGTGTGTGTGTGTGTGTGTGTGTGTGTCTCACAGGAAGTGTCATCGATCCACTCGATGTGTGCTGGAGGATATTCTTTAAAATATCCGAAGATGTCTTGAGTGCTCATGTCGTCCACTCCCGTCACGTAGAGGGCCTCCATACGCAGGCTGGGGATAGCTGAGCACCACAGAAGAAGAGCACAGGTACATGTCATGAAGACAGAAGAAGACAGGCACAGGTCACGAGCACCACAGAAGAAGAAGAAGTTGAGGTACAGGTCACCAGCACCACAAAAGAAGACAGGTACGTCTCACCTTTCTTCATGGTTTCTTTGTCCATGACCACGTTTCTCTGCTCCACGTTTTCTTCGGGTGTGAAATGAAAACGTCTCGCTCGCTTCTCTTTTCTCTCGATCGCCTCCTGAAGGAAAACAAAACCAAAAAACACGTCTTCTTTAAAGCGTCATCAAAACAACGACGTTCATAGCAGCCAGAAGCTGTGAAATCCGTTACTAGCGTTAAAGTTTCATCTTTCAGACAGTCCTTGAACACATCATGTGAGATGAACACTTCCCTTAGAAAAAGCCAAACCAAAGCTTAAAATGTCTGAAATGTCATCAAAATTTTTTTATTCTCATTTAAAATCTCTCCACAAATCATCTGTTTACTTTAATCCGATTGTGTAAAAACATTAAACTCTGTATTCTCAGTGAAACTATGACGTCATGATTGATTCATCCAGACCAACAGTCATGTGAGGACAATCAGAGAAACTTTTACTGAATTCAGGACATGAACACAGGACGTTTAATGTAAAAGGTGCCTTCATGGTCACGTGTAAAAACACCGTTATAGGATCAATGTTTCCTCCCATAACACAACATTGCTCTCCAGACAGATAGTTCAATAACCTTGTTAAAGATTGTGAATACAACCAGTAAAAGAGTAGTAACGCTTTAGTGCTGACGTCATACCTTTGAGTTGACGTCAATCCCGGTGATGAACGCTCCGGCCTTGTTCTCGTAGCGCCGGCTCGTGTCCTGCAAAACAAAACATCACTTTGAGGAACATATTTGAGTTTTTCATCCTCACTCATCGGCCCTTCTGCTTCTGACGCAACGAAATATTAAACCTGGATGAATGTCAAAATAAAAACAACAAATAACTAATTAAAAGACTAATTAACTTTAGACCCTTAGGTTTGACATAAAACCTCCTAATCAAACAGCTATTTAACTTATAATTAGAGCTTAAATAACAGCTAACAGGTAACCCAACAGGTATCACCTATAGAAGCGCAGGAAAACCTGCACTTCTACAGGTGATTGTATACTTTCTCCAGCTAAAAGTAAAACAACTCTTATGCTGGGGGATTACAACTAGGCCGAATGGATTAGCGAGTATTCGTGCATCCGATTCTTCATACATTATTTTATTTGCATTTTTTAAAGTGGCAGTTTTGCCCCTTAACATCGTTAAAGTCCCACTGTAATTGCTGGAGTTTGGCGGTGGGGTCGCCGCACGAGGCTGCAGCCAGCAACAAGTGAGTGAAACAACAAATGAGTAAAAACGTTTAAATCTAAGAAAGCAGCACGTGCGGTTATCTGTTATTAACATCTGGCCAGTAACGGCCACGGCGCGAACAACGAGTTCCGGTAGTTAAAGCTGCCACACGCCGACGCTTGACGCGCTCCCGCAGGCCGCGAGAGAACGCGAGTGCCCCGGTCTGGCGGGCCTTCGCTCACCGGCAGCAGCTCCTTCAGGGACCGGTTAACAGAGACGTCCTCCGCCTCCAACTCGCCTTCCTCCACCTCCATCGGCTCGGCCTCGCGGGCGTCTTGGTCCGAGTCCGAGTCGGAGCCGGAGTCCGAGTGGTCCGAGGCGCCGTCCGGTTTCACCGCCACCATTAAGCTGCGCACGGCCGCCATGGCGTAAGCTCGCGCGAACAAACGGCTGCTGCGGGTGTTTTTCTCTTAACCCGGCAACGGTTCCGTCCTCATGCTTCTTCTTCGGTGGTGGCGGGAGACGGTCCACCGGAACACCAGCGCCACCTGGCGAACGTTGTGTTTACATAATATAATGTTTTATATTAAGATAAGATAAGATAAGATAATCCTTTATTAGTCCCGCAGTGGGGAAATTACAGGATTACAGCAGCATTGCTCAGTACGTAAAGATAAAATAAAAATCAAGTAATATAAATAAACAGTAATAAACATAATACAAAATAAACAGTAAAGAAGAAATTGAATGTACAGTAGAATATTGAATATACAAATTACAAAATATTACAAAATATTGCACCAGGATGGATTAAAGTGACCAGAATATTGAATATACAAATTACAAAATATTACAAAATATTGCACCAGAATGGATTAAAGTGACCAGAGTGATAAAAAAGTGTTCAAGTATTGAGAGTCCAGAATGTTTGTGGGCTACTGGGAGGTCAGCTTGTTGTGCAGCCTGACAGCAGCAGGGAGGAAGGACTTGCGGTACCTCTCCTTCACACACCGGGGGTGAATCAGCCAGTGGCTGAAGGAGCTGTGCAGAGCTGCCAGGGTGTCCTGCATGGGGTGGGAGGCGTGGTTCATCAGGGATGAGAGCTTGGCCATCATCCTCCTGTCTCCCACCACCTCCACAGTATCCAGAGGACACCCCAGTACGCTGCTGGCCTTCTTTACCAGTTTGTCCAGTCTCCTCCTGTCAGCTGCCGTGATGCTGCTGCACCAGAAGACCACTCCATAGAAGATGGCTGATGCCACCACAGAGTCAAAGAAGGTCTTCAGGAGTGCTCCCTGCACCCCAAAAGACCTCAGTCTCCTCAGCAGAAAGAGTCTGCTCTGTCCCTTTTTATAGAGTGCATGTGCGTGGTCGGACCGGTCCAGTTTATTGTTCAAGTGAACACCCAGGTACTTATAAGACGTCACCATCTCAATGTCCAGTCCCTGGATGCTCAATGGTAGCGGAGGAGAGCGTTTGCCCCGGCGTAAGTCCACCACCAGCTCCTTGGTCTTACTGGAGTTTATCTGGAGGCGGTTCCGCTGGCACCATCCTAAAAAGTCCTGGTTCAGTTCCCTGTACTCCCTGTCATCATCGGCAGAGATGAGGCCGACGATTGCAGAGTCGTCAGAGAACTTTTGCAGGTGGCAGTTGGCAGAGTTGTGTTTAAAGTCCGAGGTGTAAATGGAGAACAGGAATGGAGCCAGAACGGTTCCCTGTGGAGCCACCGTGCTGCAGGACACCCGATCTGACTCACACTCCTGTATCCGCACATACTGTGGACGGTTGGTGAGGTAGTCCAGGATCCATGCAGTGAGGTGGTGGTCCACCCCGGTCTGCTCCAGCTTGTCCCTCAGAAGCAAAGGCTGAATGGTGTTGAAGGCACTGGAGAAGTCGAAAAACATGACCCTCACAGTGCTTCCAGCCTTTTCCAGGTGAGAGAGGCATCTCTGTAGCAGGTAGATGACGGCGTCATCCACCCCTCAGAGGTGGAGGTGGAGGGGGGGGAGGGGGGGTAATCCACAGGGGGTGCAGACGATGGGGGTTGCAGCAGCAGGGAGGAATGGGTGGGGGGAGGGGTGGATTATATATTATTATAATGACATCATAGTATGATGACTTTACACAAAAAATAGGGGTGGATTATATATTATTATAATGACATCATAGTATGATGACTTTACACTAAAAATACAAAAAAAGATTTTAAAAAAATAAGTAAAATTAACTAAAATAGTACAAAAAAGTTATACAAAAAATAGTTTCTTTCATTTTAAATTTAAATTGTTTACATCCAGCCCGAGTGGTTTTACAGCAACGAGGTATTCAGGAGAAATGAGACAAACAAAGACAACAAAACCAGACATGTAAAACATTTAAAAACGTTTCATTGGACGTTGGGAAACTTGTGGAGATTTTTTTTTTTGCGTTCTTTTTTACTATTTTTTAGAATAAATGATTAATTGATAAATAATCAACACATTAATTGAGGAATATAATCGTTGCAGTAATCTGCAGCTCTCTGATTTTAAATGTGAAATGTAGAAACATTAGCTTCATATTTACTTTATGACTTCATAATAAAAATCAAAGTCACAGTAAAAACGTGTTTCTTGCGTTTGAACAAACAACAAAATAAATGAATCAACTTGAAACAAGTTGGACAAACTCAAAGGCAAAACATATCAGAAATATTTTATTGAAGTTTGTTACCTTTTATTTTTCTCAATTTATTTAGAATTCATCAGTGAAGGAACAAACAGGAAGATTCCTTATCAGGAAACAATAACACAAACACCACAGAAGAAGAAACACACATCAAAGTGCACAAACTCTTAACTTCATCAAATCTCCATCAGGATGCAGAACCTTGAAACAACATCTTTATCTTCACGCTTCCCTCCCACCCTTTCAAAATAAAATATCACTATTATTTTGTTGAAATCTGAACACAGAAAGACAAAAAATAGATTTACACCTGAAATCAGATGTTGTGTTTTCAGTGCAATCAAGACAGTTACAGTTGAGTCATATTTAATATTCATATACATCCACAGAGCTTTGTGTCATTTTAGTGCAAAATATTCAGCAGTTTTCATTTAAAAGTACAAATAAATGAGATTAACAGTTTTTAGTCAGTCAGACCAACACGGAGGAACTGCAGAGTGTTAAAGTTATTGTTGCTGCCGGTTGATTTAAGACTTTGTAACACCTTTTTATTACCATGAAACTTTATGTAGAAGCAGTGTGTGTGTGTGTGTGTGTGTGTGTGTGTGTGTGTGTGTGTGTGGGGGGGGGGGGGGGTGCTGGACTTTAATCTCTTTGCATGACATCATTGTATTCTCTGTTCCTCCTCTTAATTGCTGCAGAGCTCTTCAACAGTTTAATTATATTTATACATGTTTAACTAAAATCTTTTTTTTTTTTCTTAATTATTTTCTTGTCTATGAATAAACTCGGCAATAAAGTGGATTCAGATTCTGAAAAGCAGCAGTTGGATTAACAATTATAATTATAATAAACGTGTTCGGCCTGCAGCAGAATATAACACGATAATCTTCTGATGACTTTAATGTTTTCATATTTAAAGATGTTTCTGAAGTTCAGCTGAAATCATGTTTCTGATGCCGGCAGCAGATGAATGTGAATGATTTAAAACCAGATTTCACCTCATGCGTCTGATAACAAAATGGTGAATAATCATAATCATAATAATAACAACGTCTCCTCCTAACTTTCATCTCAAGCTGCTTCGTAAAACAAGTCTTAAAACATATTAGATTCATTAAATATAAATAATTAAATATGAAGCCGTGTATGTTTTCGGCGATCAGCCTTCAGTGTCCACACTGCATATAATACTACACAGCATGTGTACTTATACTGTCATCGTGTACTGCAGGTACACGAATAACAAGGAGAACACACACACACACACTCACTCACACACACACTCATGTCATCAGCCAATCAGATTCTCAGCAGCAGTATGAGGTTACCGTGGTAACCCATCAATTTTATATATATATGTATGTATGTATATATATAATAAAAAAAACAATAAAAATAAAGAAAACTAAACCAGCAACACAAATTTCCAGAGTGTCTTAAGAAGCACAGTCCCGCGGGTTTGATTCCCTCTGCAGTGCAGTGCGAAGGACGAATGTGTTGAAGTGTTTTCCCTTTTCATCCTCAGTGAGTTTTATCTCCTCCTCCTCCTCTAACTCCTCCTCCTCTAACTCCTCCTCTTTCTCCTCTTACCCCTCCTCCTCCTCCTCTAACCCCTCCTCCTCCTCGTCCACTAACACCTCGTCCTCGAACTCCTCCTCCTCCTCTAACTCCTGCTCCTCCTCTAACTCCTGCTCCTCCTCTAACTCCTCCTGCTCCTCCTCTAACTCCTCCTCATCTAACTCCTCCTCCTCCACTTCTAACTCCTCCTCCTCGTCCTCTAACTCGTCCTCTAACTCCTCCTCCTCCTCCTCTAACTCCTCTTCCTCTTCCTCCTCCTGAGTCAAGGCTGAGGTTTGCCTGAACCTTCTCGTTGTCATTCTGTAAAAAGTAAATAAATAAAAAGAGAGAGAAATGTAAAATATTAAGTACTAAGTCATATTCAAATGACAACAACATCTTCAGCTCAGTTTTCTAGTAATTTATTAAACGTGACCTGCTCTGTGGTTTTAGTACTTGTACTGAAGTAAAGGATCTGAGTAGTACTACTACTTAAAAGTAGTACTTGAACTCACCTCCCTCTGCTGGTCAGTTCCCCTGCAGACAGAAAACAGAAGTTTTATCAGAAAAGAAATATGGAGATGACGAAGAATATGAAGATGTATAGAGACTTATGGAGAATTATGAAGACTTATAGAGACTTATGGAGAATTATGAAGACTTATAGAGACTTATGGAGAATTATGGAGAATTATGAAGACATATGGAGACTTATAGAGACTTATGAAGACTTATGAAGACTTATAGAGACGTATGAAGACTTATAGAGACTTATGAAGACTTATGAAGACTTATAGAGACGTATGAAGACGTATAGAGACTTATGATTTGACAAAAAAAAATGAAATGTATGAAGACTTATAGAGACTTATGGAGACTTATGAAGACTTATAGAGACTTATAGAGACTTATGAAGACTTATAGAGACTTATGAAGACTTATGAAGACTTATAGAGACGTATGAAGACGTATAGAGACTTATGACGACTTATTGAGACTTATGAAGACTTATAGAGACTTATGAAGACTTATGAAGACTTATAGAGACTTATGAAGACTTATGAAGACTTATAGAGACTTATGGAGACTTATGGAGAATTGTGAAGACTTATAGAGACTTATGAAGACTTATAGAGACTTATGAAGACTTATGAAGACTTATAGAGACTTATGGAGACTTATGGAGACTTATATATACTTATGGAGACTTATAGAGACTTGTGAAGACTTATAGAGACTTATGAAGACTTATGAAGACTTATAGAGCCTTATGAAGACTTATGAAGACTTATAGAGACTTATGGAGACGTATGGAGAATTATGAAGACTTATAGAGACTTATGGAGACTTATAGAGACTTATGGAGAATTATGAAGACTTATAGAGACTTATGGAGACTTATAGAGACTTATAGAGACTTATGGAGACTTATAGAGACTTGTAGAGACTTATGAAGACTTATGAAGACTTATAGAGACGTATGGAGACTTATAGAGACTTATGAAGACTTATAGAGACTTATGGAGACTTATAGAGACTTATGAAGACTTATGAAGACTTATAGAGACTTATGAAGACTTATGAAGACTTATGGAGACTTATAGAGACTTATGGAAACTTATGAAGACTTATGAAGACTTATGAAGACTTATAGAGACTTATAGAGACTTATGAAGACTTATGGAGACTTATGGAGACTTATAGAGACTTATGAAGACTTATGAAGACTTATGAAGACTTATGGAGACTTATAGAGACCTATGGAGACTTATAGAGACTTATGAAGACTTATGAAGACTTATAGAGACTTATAGAGACTTATAGAGACTTATAGAGACTTATGAAGACTTATGAAGACTTATGGAGACTTATGAAGACTTATAGGGACATATGAAGACTTATGAAGACTTACTGCAGCAGAGTGACTCAACTTGTCAAAACGAAACTTGAGGTTAGACCTGGGAGAGTTTTTATTTTTCATCTCTGAAAGATGAAGAAGGAAAACACTTTGTCAAATCATAAGTAATACATAATAATATATAAAATAATAAACACATGAATAATAAGAAGCTGTGCTGAACCTGTCGGGCTGCGACAGACGATGAGTGGACTTGAACTTTGACCTTCAGCCGGTGCAGCCTGGGACACAAACTGTACGAGAACACAGGCTTCAAGGTCACTTCTGTTTTATTTCCACATGTTTCTGTTGTCTTGACTTCACAGTAATGGTTAACACAGCAGACCCTTCACATTAAAAGTCTTTGTATTTCCTCACCAGGTGTGAGTCGTCAGCAGTGACGCTGAAGCTGCAGGTGCTGGACGTCGATCTGGAAATCCTGCTGCTCTCCTTCTTCATGTGAATCCTGCAAAAGATTAACAATAAAAAAAAATACAATCTTCATGTTGAAGATGAGTTTTTTATTGTATCACTTAATTCTGTTGTCTTATTGTTTACCACAATAAACAAAGTTATATTTACATCCTTGAGGTCTTTATTTATTTTGATCCCTTTATTGTCTAGATCCACGTTAACGTGCTAAAGGTCTCGTTATTAGCACGTGGAGCGAAGTGTCACACGCACACACCTGTCCCGTTGCCCCGCCTCTGGAGAGCTGGGATTAGACAGCAGCTCTGACCTCACCTCCAATGTCGGGTGGCAGTTGTCGAAGCTCCTCTGCTCACTGAGGAGACTGAAGCGTTTCACAAGACACAAAGAACATGTTAAAGAATCACATGGAGGGAAGTCCAGGGGGAAGTTGTTAGCCTAGCTTAGCACAAAGACAAAAAACAGAGGGGAAAGCTGTTAGCCTAGCTTAGCACAAAGACAG
Organism: Cottus gobio; assembly: GCA_023566465.1. Classification (NCBI taxonomy): domain Eukaryota; kingdom Metazoa; phylum Chordata; class Actinopteri; order Perciformes; family Cottidae; genus Cottus; species Cottus gobio. The sequence goes on along the minus strand of CM042229.1, from coordinate 889,874 downwards.
GAAACAGAGGGGTACTGTAGCCTAGCTTAGCACAAAGACAGAAAACAGAGGGGGACTGATAGCCTAGCTTAGCATAAAGACTGGACGCATGGGGGACTGTTAGCTTAGCTTAGCATAGAGACTGGAAGCAAGGGGGACTATTAGCCTAGCTTAGCACAAAGACAGGAAACAGAGGGGGACTGTTAGCCTAGCTTAGCACAAAAACTGGAAGCAAGGGGGACTGTTAGCCTAGCTTAGCACAAAGACTGGAAGCAAGGGGGGACTGTTAGCCTAGCTTAGCATAGAGACTGGAAGCAGGGGAGGAATTGTTATCTCTATCAAATAAAATCACATTCCAACTGCTCAATTCTGTCAGATTGACATGTTATATGTATTTTATTGTTCAAGATCAGAATCAGAAATGTTTATTGCCAGGTACATACAAGGAATTTGACTCATCGAACGGTACATAACAATAAACATAGACATAGATAATATAGAAAAATAGATAAATATGGTAAATAATGTTGTTCAGGTGCAGAAGTAGAAATGTTGGTGGTTTCAGCAGCAGCGTTGGAAGTTACCTCCTCTGGTTGTGTCTCTCTGTTTGGCTGTCGACGCTCAGCAGACGAGGAAAGAGTCCTGACCGCCTCTTCACCGGAGACTTAACGTTACACTGACATCAACACACGGCAGTTGTTAACAATAATCACGGTAAGAAACAGTATTTATAAATAAAAACTAGCAATACAAAGTCATGAATCGGCAGTTGCATTTATGTTTTTCATCTTTCTTTCAATTCTAACGTTTTGAAGGGAAAATACTGTTGAACTAGTTTGCAAATAAATAACAACAGCAAATAAAACCAGTCCTCGTCAGCGACCTTTGACCTCTGCTCACCTCAGCGCTGACGTGTGCCAGAACCCCCCCACTCAGGCTGGTGGGCAGACCTGCCCCCCCCCGCGACATGGTCTCCATTGAGACGCTGCGTCCTCGCATCGCCCTCTAGTGGAGAAAGAGAGTTGGGCGACTGAGTTAGCACCTCAATTAATATCACAGAGAGCCCTTGCTGACCAAGCTAGCGTTAGCTGGTGACTTAGCATTTATTAAGCTAATGGTACCCACTAGGCCCCGCAAGGCCTCGCTCTTCCCTCTCGTCTGCATTGACTTGTAGCTTAAGAAGTTAGTATTTACTTTTAGTAAAGTTACACATAGTAACTGTGGAATAATGTGGATTATTTTATACAGTAAATACTTTTTCACACACCTTGATGGACTCCAGAAGACCTCCATGGGCGTGTCCGTTCTCAGCTCGCCCCTCCTCCTCTAGACCTGATGTGAATCCCAGCATGCTCTGGGACCGTCTGTACAGCTCATCATGGAGGCTGTCCAGCAGCGCAGCCCGGGTACGCTCCTACACACACACACACGCACGCACGCACGCACGCACGCACGCATGCACGCACACACACACACACACACACACACACACACAACACACACACACACACACATTGTGATCCAGGAGCAGCATGTAAATAGAAAACAACAGGGGACCTAAACTTCAGCCCTGTGGAACTCCACAACTAAGTACATGTACTTGAGTACACTTGGAAGGTACTTGTGCTTTTCTTGACAGAGTGTCGTGTTTGTACCTCCAGCCGGGCGAAGCGGTCGCTCTTGTAGCAGGCCAGCTCTGCGTTAATGAGTTTTGTGAGAAGAAACTCTCTGAACTCTGGACCCTGAACACAAAGAGCAGGTTAACCTGAGATTGTTTTATATTTGTATTCTACTCTGCAGTCGAACCTCCTCTCACCTTTTTAAAAACAGATGGATTCGGGAGGGCGGGGCCAAACGATGGTACGTCTTCTCGTGCTGTGACGGCAACCTGTCAATCATAATTCTGTTGTCACTGTCTAATGTGAGCAGAGCATTACAGCATGAACGGCCACAAAATACTTCTTAATTCAAAAGGGGAGCTCATAGTGCTCGACATCCATGCTTGGATCACTTCTGAGGGGAATTTAAACTCATTCACTCTCACTCAACTCAACAAAAATTGCTTTCAATACATTTATTACAATAATGTTTAATAACAACTTTAATAACAGCACAGGAAAAGACAAACCAAAAAGAGACACTCAAGTTAGCTCTTGACACCAGCAGTTCTCTTTGTGTGGATTCTGTCTGCGTATCTATATAAAATATATATCTAACATGCTAGCAGCTACAGAACATGGGTGACACATGCACCATGTTGGTCCTCACCTTGTAGGAGGTGCTGTTAGAGCACGGCTCCTCCACCTGCACCAGGATGAAGGCGTGCAGGAAGTTGGAGGCGATCATGTCGGGGACAAAAGCCGTGGCCTCTTCCTGGAACACCACCGCCACGATGTCATTTCCTATGTGGCGTTTCCTCTGGAGCTGAAAAACTTTGTTGTTATGCTATAATGTGTCATGTCACTTAACAACTCGTTAATATAACGACTCGTTAATTTCAAAGTCCCCACTGGTTTATGTCAGGACTCATTAATATAAAGACTCATTTAAGTCACAACTCGTTACTGATACAAATTGAAAACGTTGTGAATTACATTTTACAAGTCGTATATTTATTAATGTCATGACTTGTTAAACTCAAGTCTTGTTGTTTAAGTCACGACTCGTTAATGATGCTTTAATGATTCGTTAAAGTTGTGGCTCGTTAACGTTGTGACTCGTTAACGTTGTGACTCGTTAATGTTGTGGCTCGTTAACGTTGTGGCTCGTTAACGTTGTGACTTGTTAACGTTGTGACTCGTTAACGTTGTGACTCGTTAACGTCGTGGCTCGTTAACGTCTTGGCTCGTTAACGTCGAGACTCGTTAACGTCGTGGCTCGTTAACCTGCTGTGTTTTGAGTGGCGTCTACCTGCTGCGTGTCTCCCTCCGTGAAGGGCAGCTTGGTGGAGACGTGGAACATGATCTCCTGCCGTCGGTGGACGGTGTAGACGGACTGAGACCCCGTCTGCCCGTGAGACACATCCAGACCCCCCCGGAACCTGCAGAGGGGGGCAGACCAATTATTGACCTCGTATTTGTTCATGAATTCATCAAATAAACTCAGGTCTGCACATTATTGTCTTATTCCAATGAATATTAATAAATCAATCTTGTATGAAAAGTATGACGTAAAACTGAGTATTCATGTATTTGTACTGCGTTCACGCTGCAGAGTGTCTGGGTTTTTGGGATGAGAGAAATTCCCGGATGTTTAAGTTGAATTAAATATTTAAAACCCCTTAAAGTCCTGCAGCTCCACCGTGTCTCCCAGCAGCTGAAGGAACTCTGTGAAGGCCGGCGTCTCCTCGTTGTTCCTGAACAGCTCCTCCTCAGACACCTGGGGGACAGAGAGCGGACCACATGTGAGGACCTGATGTTCCCCAAGAAGGTCAAATGTCCCCCGAGAAGGTCAAATGTCCCCAGAGAAGGTCAAATGTCCCCAGAGAAGGTCAACTGTTACCTGTCCACATCTCTGGTGAACGACTCCAAACTTAAAAGTGTTGTTGACCTCGTGCTCGTCGTAGTTTACGATCAGCTGAGACGCCTGATGGCAGACAGACAGACAATCAGAGAGACAGGCAGACAGACAGACAGACAGACAGGCAGACAGACAGACAATCAGAGAGACAGGCAGACAGACAGACAGACAGACAGGCAGACAGACAGACAATCAGAGAGACAGGCAGACAGACAGACAGACAGGCAGACAATCAGAGAGACAGACAGACAGACAGACAGACAGACAGACAGACAGACAGACAGACAGACAGACAGGCAGACAATCAGAGAGACAGACAGACAGACAGACAGACAGACAGACAGACAGACAGACAGACAGACAGACAGACAGACAGACAGACAGACAGACAGACAGACAGACAGACAGACAGACAGACAGACAATCAGAGAGACAGACAGACAGACAGACAGACAGACAGGCAGGCAGGCAGGCAGGCAGGCAGGCAGGCAGGCAGACAGACAGACAGACAGACAGACAGACAGACAGACAGACAGACAGGCAGGCAGGCAGGCAGGCAGGCAGGCAGGCAGGCAGGCAGGCAGGCAGACAGACAGACAGACAGACAGACAGACAGACAGACAGACAGACAGACAGACAGACAGACAGACAGACAGACAGACAGACAGACAGACAGACAGACAGACAGACAGACAGACAGACAGACAGACAGACAGGACTCAGGAGGTCTCGGCTCACCTTCGGGTAGAGGACGGGACAGAAGCGTAGACCAGCAGCTTCGTCGCTCAGCAGCTTGGAGGAGGAACAACGAGCGTTGAGACGCAGACAAAAGCAACAGCAGCAACAACAGAAGCAACAGCAGCAACAGCAACAACAGCAGCAACATTTGTACCTTAGCGAGCTCCGGGACGCTGGGAATGTCCGGCAGCTCCGTCAGAGACAGTCTGTGGTAGACGCTTTTCACCCGAGACCTGCAGGGACCAGAAGACACAAAGAGTCCTGAACCTGGTCCAGAACCTGGTCCTGAACCTGGTCCTGAACCTGATCCGCACAGAAAACGAACTGTTGTTTTATGGTGAAAAAAGCGTGTAAAAAAGTGAAGAAGCGTTTTGAGGGTCGCCCCTGAAGGTCAGAGGTCAAACCTGGTCGTACCTAATGAGGACGTGGAGGGACTCCTGGTCCGACTCCTCCTGGTGTCTCACTGACAGGAGGAGGTGTCCAACACTGCTGGCTGAGCAGGAGAAGTTCAGATGTTCCTGAGAGACAGACAGATACAGAGAGACAGACAGACAGACAGACAGACAGACAGACAGACAGACAGACAGACAGACAGACAGACAGACAGACAGACAGACAGACAGACAGACAGACAGACAGACAGACAGACAGACAGACAGACAGACAGACAGACAGACAGACAGACAGACACTTTAAAAACACTTCATCTCAAACTCGACATAATTAAATATTGAAACATTTCAACCACCAATCAGAGCTCAGGGTAAGTAACCATAGCAACAAACCTCACCCTGCCCAAGAAGTGCTTCCTGTAAGCCCGCGCCGCCTCGCCGACCTCCTCCAGTCGGTACCCATAATCCCCTGGGGCTGCGTCTTCCTCCTCTCCCCCATCCTCCTCCCCGCCTTGGCTCTCCAGGGGGGGAGGAGGATCAGCTTCGGGATCCTCGATCCAGTATCCGCCGAACACAGGCAGGATGACCTGAGGGTAGGGCCCCCCCCTCTCCAACACCTGCAGCACACACACACACACACACACACACACACACACACACACACACAGAAATATTACCCAACATGCACTGTAATGTAGTTTTAGATTGGTACAAAGAAACAAAAGCAACATCTTTTTTAATTCACTTGCTTTGAGAAGCCCCAAAAACTGTGAGGGACCCCGAAGAAGTCAGGGGCCCAGGAACATTCAGGGGCCCAGGAGTGTTCAGGGGCCCAGGAGTGTTCAGGGGCCCAGGAGCGTTCAGGGGCCGCCCAGGAGCGTTCAGGGGCCCAGGAGTGTTACGCTGCAGCTAACCTCCTCTCTCCTAGTTTGCTGCGAAAAGATTCAGTTCTCACCTCCTCGATCCTCGGGTACGGAATGTAGTCGTCCTGGAAGAGAGACACACGGCAGTTACACACAGGACAACACACACACATACACACACATACAAACACACCGCTAACACACACACACACACATACACACACACCGCTAACAGACACACACATACAAACACACCGCTAACACACACACATACACACACACATACACACACACCGCTAACAAACACACACACACAAACAGATGGTTCAAAATTGTCCTCAAACAAAGGTGACACCGAATGCCGACATGTGAATGATGAGTTTAACAGTGATAGTGACAATATAATAATATATTAAAATAATAAAATAATATAATAATATATGAATGCCGATAATCCCATTTAGTGCCTAAATGAGGGATGGACAGATGGACAGATGGATGGAGGGGTGGAGGGATGGAGGGATGGAGGGATAGAGGGGTGGAGGGATGGAGGGGTGGAGGGGTGGAGGGATGGATGGATGGAGGGATGGAGGGGTGGAGGGATGGCGTGAGCACAGGCGGGTGGACAGACGTGCCTTCTGCCTCTGAGCGGGCAGCTTCATCTCTTCAGGTACTTTCTGCGTCGGCGTCCGGAGGAGAAACAAAAAGCGTGAAGCCGTTGACTCGTTGGAGGGAAACAGTGTCGTTTGTTTGGGACTATTTTCAGCGGCGGAGGGATCCACGCTCGTGGATGTAGCGAGTGTTTGAGTTTGTGGCGATGGAGGAACAGCAGTGAGGCTCGCTGACACGTTTTAATGGAGATCAATGGCTCAGGATACGAACCACGATTACAAATCAATAACATCCAAAAATAAGAAGACATTTTTTAAAATACTTTATAACCATCACAAATTTTTAAAAGGCTCTGTGTGACACAAGAAGGGAAGAAACTGTTTGTGTCTTTTCTGTTATTTCCCATTGACACACACTGTTTCAGCTGCATGCGTACAAACGTTTTATTGAGCTTGAAGCAAAACTAATATTGAATAAATTCAGATGAGGAGACACTTTTCACATTAAATGTAATATTCAAACATGTTGAGAAATAATGTAATTGGTTCCTTTATATTTTCACACACAATTCAACACTTAATTCTTACCTCCATCTTGTCCATCGTGTCAAAGAAATGAGCCGACTGGAGACAAACGGAGAGAAAGAAGTGTTTTGTAAATCTGAGGTTGTTTTAAAGGTGAAGACAATAAAATGGGAAATAAATTATCCTATAAAAGCTGAAACAAATAAAGACGGTGAAACACTTAGTGGTGTAATTATAATTATATCATATTATAATTATAATGGCTCACATTGAAACATCTGCATAATGTGTGTGCGTGTGTGTGTGTGTATGTGTGTGTGTGTGTGTGTGTGTGTGTGTGTGTGTGTGTGTGTGTGTGTGTGTGGGAGGGGGGATGATTAAATATAGCTTTTGAACAAATAATAAATACTGTCAAAATCCTTTAAATTAATATAAATGCAAATGATTTACCTGATTGACCTCCTTTATGAAAACAATGTAAATGTACATTCATGAAAATACAAGATTAGTTATTTACAGAAACATTTGCATAAATAAAATTTGGTTGAATTAATATTAATTATGAACACGGAACAAGTAATAAGAAGAGCATAACAATAATAACGAATAAAAGGAGCCGTTAACGTAAACAGTAAGTTATTAAATAAATAAATAATCGTTTTAAAGGAATAGGCAAAAATAAAGGACAATACAAAATGCATAGTAGAACCAACTGGAAATGAAACATCAACAAATATAATCATAAAAGAGGGGAAACTATAAATATGGTGGCTAGTACATGCCGGTTCTCTCTCTCGAGGTAAACAAAGACCCCTCAAGCACAGCGAACACCGACGGTCCTCACAAGTACAGTTAGACCAAACTGTGTGTGTGTTACCTTCATGGTGGGGGGTGCGGTGCGGGGAGGGGAGGGGGGGCAGTCTCCAACAGCCACATTGGAGATGGTCAGCAGCTCCTGTTTACTGAAAATAAAAACAATAACAATACAGTTATCATATATTGTTAATGTAAAAGAGACCAAGTACAACATAGTACTCATAGATAAGTTAACAAAACGCCAGTGAGAAATATCAAATAAAATATTATATAAAGACTAACACAAGATATTAAACATTTTTTAAATATAATAAGCAATACATATAATATTTATAAAATATACTTCAATAAATAGTTCTATAGATGAAAGTGTATTGTCTTATGTTTGATGGTGAAGTATCTTATCAGGAGTAAAACCTTTGTTGTACTTGTACAACATGCAGAGAAGATGGAAGTAAATCAAAAATATACGTTAATATTACGTTAAACTGTTGGTGCCATGTATGTGTGTGTGTGTACGTATGTGTGTATGTATGTGTGTGTGTGTGTGTGTTTGTCTGTGTGTGTGTGTGTGTGTTGTGTGTGTATACGTGTGTGTGTCTCCAGGTTTATCGGCGCTACACATCATCATTATATTTGTCACAGAGAAGTGATGAGTCGGTCTCTAAAGATACAGCTTCAATCTGTCAGGAGCCTCCACACACACACACACACACACACACACACACACACACACACACACACACACACACACTAATCAACTGCACCATCAGCCAGAGGACCATCCATTTTCTTCGCCCTCAGGCAAGTCGGCTTCACACATGCTCACTGGTTGCCAGTGTGTCCAAAAAGGAGGAAGATGATGAAGATGGAAAGCCAGCAGCCAATCACATCGCGTTTTAAATATATATATTTATGTACTTTCATTTTGACTGATATGACTTAATATTTGTGAATAAAATCGTTTATATATATATATTCAGTTATATGATCAGAGTAACGTGGTGATCAGAGTAAATATATTCTCACTTTCAGCTCAGTTTTTGGTCTCCACCACTCTTTCTGTTTTTTCCTTTGTTTTCTTTCACAGGTTTTAATGCAACACACACACACACACACACACACACACACACACACACACACACACACACACACACACACTAACAGCCTCGCAGTGTGCCCGCTGACCCCTCTGGCTGTTCCAGTTATTTTTCTGTGTAAATGTCAGTTTGGTGAAATTAATTTGGATTCATAAAGGACACTGCAGGAGGAAGAGGGTGTGTGATTTAGAGCGGCTGATGGGAGAGAGGGATGTGTGGGATGGCCAACATGTTTACACTATCTAAAATAAAAAAATAAACATATTTTTTACATGTATATATATATATCAATTTACGTATATATGACGTTATTTTGAGTGTTGATGGAGTAGCTACAATGTTAGCTTAGCCTAGCACCAATCGAACCAAACTCCATTCAGAAAACAAGCATTTTAAAAGTTGTTTGCTTGTCATTTTGAGGAGGGAAATATCAAAAGACGAATTCAGACTTTTTTTGTTATTATTTTTTATCTGTTTATTGCGATTCAATCACAACAAAATTGTTGCTAAATACAGTGAATACTATCTAAGTGTATGCTTCATGATTTAAAGCTGCATTCTCTCTCCTGACCACCAGGGGGCGACTCCTCTGGTTGTATAGAAGTATATGCTTCATGATTTAAAGCTGCATTCTCTCTCCTGACACCAGGGGGCGACTCCTCTGGTTGTATAGAAGTCTATGCTTCGTGTGTTAAAGCTGCATTCTCTCTCCTGACCACTAGGGGGCGACTCCTCTGGTTGTATAGAAGTCTATAATTCATATGTTAAAGCTGCATTCTCTCTACTGACTTTTTCACTTTTTATTCTCAGACCTTTAATTTATTTATTATATTTATATCTATATCTATATTATATTCATGTTATATATATTGATATTTATATATCTATGTATATATTTTTACATGGGTCTCTTTAAGTATTTTAGTTAGCTCAGTCTTTTTTCTAAGAAGCTCTGCATCCACCTAAAGACGACAAATCAGCCAGAAACACGATTCTGAGTCCTGAGGGAGCGCTTAGAGTCCAGGGCCAAAGGAATAGGTCAACAAGTAATAACAACAAGGGGACGAGACGGAGACACGGAAACCTGCTGAGAGGGAAAAGGTCACTACGAGAAGCTGTGCGTGTGTGTGTGTGTGTGTGTGTGTGTGTAAGCCTGTAACATGACAACACAGAAGTCCACTCAGAATTCTCTAACTTTTAGAATTAATGATCTAAGTTAAAATGTGTGCATCGATATCAAAATGTTTTGTGTGTGTGTGTACCTTTCCAGCTGTCTTTGTGAGGACCAAGTGTTAGACCTTCAGAGTGAGGACACGTTGGGTGGTCATCACCTTTAAAGGGCCCTTTGTGATTCAGACTTGGTTTCAAGGTTCAGGTTAGAATTACTTCAGTGAGTGTCCTCACAAAGATAGAAGTGCAAGGTTGTGTGTGTGTGTGTGTGTGTGTGTGTGTTATATAAACCTCCTGAGTGTCAGTTCAAAATAAAACCAGTTTCCCTTTTAACCCGAATCTCAGCTGGTTCGCTATAGCTGCTGACAGCTGCGTGTCATAGCCAATCACATCATCACCTCCAAATCACACACACACACAAACACACACACACACACACACACACACACACACACACACACACACACACACACACACACACACACACACACTGACATGATGAGTGGATGTCAAATACTCCTGCAGGTCATTCCCACAGTGAAACACACCTCGGGAGTTCAGTTTGAAACCAGACGGAAACAAAACAACAACAACGAACAAACCGTTCTTTTAAACGGACAACGTTAATAAAGTCTTAAGTCTTAATTGAGTTTAACGAGCACCACTATAGTCACCGACCACGAAGACGACGCCACACCGAAGCCGTCAGCAACAGTTGCCGATAAAAAAAGACTAAAATGTGGTTTTAAAAATATTTACTTGAAAATAAAACATTATACAAAATATCTTTGTTTTTGTTTACAGTAAAAAAACAATTTGAGGCAATATTTTAAATGAGACTTTTCATTAAATATGATAATTCTAAACTTAATTTCGGTTGACTTTTCTGACTGAAGCGTTTGTCACTGGACCATTGGAGAAAATTAAAACCCCGACATGATGAAGATAATGTTTTGACATTTTATTCATAGACAGCAAGTAGTCGGCATAGACATCTGACCATACATGGTCGGATGTTTCTCCAGTTTCTTCTGCATTCGGCTGGAAGAGTTCTAGGTGATTTTCATGTAAAATCATGAAAAATGCATTTGGTGACTTTAATTCCCACCAGGTCTGCCGGAACATCAAAGCTGTTCATTAACATTTAAATGTAACCCTCGAGCTGGGCTCCTCCACCAGGAAGCGGCAGCAACAGGAACCCAGAGCTGCAGGAGGAACCCAAAGCTCCAGGAGGAACCCAAAGCTGCAGCAGGAACCCAAAGCTGCAGCAGGAATCCAGAGCTCCAGCAGGAACCCAAAGCTGCAGCAGGAACCCAGAGCTCCAGCAGGAACCCAAAGCTGCAGCAGGAACCCAGAGCTCCAGCAGGAACCCAGAGCTCCAGGAGGAACCCAAAGCTCCAGGAGGAACCCAGAGCTCCAGGAGGAACCCAAAGCTCTAGCAGGAACCCAAAGCTCCAGGAGGAACCCAGAGCTCCAGGAGGAACCCAAAGCTCCAGGAGGAACCCAGAGCTCCAGCAGGAACCCAAAGCTCCAGGAGGAACCCAGAGCTCCAGCAGGAACCCAAAGCTGCAGCAGGAACCCAGAGCTCCAGCAGGAACCCAAAGCTGCAGCAGGAACCCAAAGCTCCAGGAGGAACCCAGAGCTCCAGGAGGAACCCAGAGCTCCAGGAGGAACCCAGAGCTCCACATAATACCACGGCCATAAACTGGTTATGTTTATAATATACACATCTGTTATAACTCTGTTATGTTTAAGGAATATATGTATGTATACATGTACTTATATTATATTATGTATATATTATTAATATACATATATAATATTATGTATAATATATAAACACAATATATATGTATATATATATTTTACATATATATATTATGTGTAATATATCAAACATCAAATATACACAATAATATAATATATACAATAATTCCCTCTGCAGTATCGTTGTACTCTTTCGGAGGATCGCTGGCAGGTTTGTTGGTTTCAGAAAATTACAAATATTAGCTTTACGCTTGAAAACTATCAAGTGTCCAAAAGCCCCGACGAACCAGAACCACGTCAGCATCAAGCCCCCGGACCCCAACACCCACCCCCCCTCCGTTCGTCCTCGGCCTCGAGAGCTGGAGAGCAGGGAGGAAAGAAAGGCCAGAAGATATCAGCGTTTTGGGAGAATGTAAAAGTGTCCGAGGGCCTTCATCGTGTCACCGGCCCACGTGACCTTGGGAAGTTAGTTCATGACCTTGGAAACTGAAAACTATTGTACTTTCTACTTCACTGCATTTATGTATGAATAAAAGAAACAAAACTATTATTATACAGTAAATTAAATCACTTAACAGAAAAAGAAATTAATTAAATGATCTCTGTTGCAAGTTTTCTTGATTATATAAGTTTATCACCAACACTACATTTTACTAGATTGCATGTGAACACATCATGAGGACGATATCATTTACCTTCATTTTCACTGAGCAGAGCCTGAATGCATCATGAGGTTATCATTTAGCTTCAGCTAGTACTCATTTTCACTGAGCAGAGCCTGAATGCATCATGAGGTTATCATTTAGCTTCAGCTAGTACTCATTTTCACTGAGCAGAGCCTGAACGCATCATGAGAACATAATCATTTACCTTCAGCCAGTATCATCATATAACTGAAGTGAACCTCCGCTGGTTCTCCGATAGCGGTGCTAACTAGTACTCTAAACACTGATGAACACACACACACACACACACACACACACACACACACACAAAAATTATTATTATTACTACAAAAACACACCTCCAGGCTTCTGCTGCTGAATAAATCTGTTGCCTGACTTTTTAGAAATTATTGTTTCTCCACCTGCAGGGACACGTTTGTTTAGTTTTGTTGTTTTTATGGTGTGTGTGTGTGTGTGTGTGTGTGTGGGTGGGGGTGGGGGGGTAATTATATCCGTTTGGTGGTAAATGAGTCACTGGCTTCTGTCAACAAAGCGGCGTAAAAAAGACAACAACAACAACAACAAGATCATAAATAACAACAGCAGGAAGAGAAGAGCTGCTGGCTTCAGTTTCTAGACAGACGGGCCGCCTGCCCTTTAGCTGCTAAAACACACACACACACACACACACACACTGACACACACACACACACACACACACAGACACACACACACACACAGACACACACACACACACACACACACACACACACACATACACACACACACACACACACACAGACACACACATACACACACACAAACATACACACACAGACACACACAGACACACACACACACACACACACACACACACACACACACACACACACACACACACACACACACACACACACACACACACACACACACAGACACACACAGACACACACACAAACATACACACACAGACACACACACACACACACGCACACACACACACAGATGGAGGATGAGGAGACTCACCAGTGGTCGTGCAGCATTGTTGAGTTGCAGTCGGTTACTGAGCATCTCAGATCTAATACACCAGCTCTCTCTCTCTGTCTCTCTCTCTCTCTCTCTCCGTCTCTCTGTCTCTCTCTCTCTTTCGCTCTCCCTCTCTCTCCGTCTCTCTCTCTCCCTTTCTCTCTCTCTCTCTCTCTCTTTCTCTCTCTCTCTCTTTCTTTCTCTCTCTCGTAACGTCAGGGACCATCAGGATTAGAGAGAGATATGCATCCACTGGTAAATATAAAATGTGAATAATGGTGATTCTTTTGAGTCGGTTCCATTTAAAGAACCATCCTTTCTCTCCAGAAGAAGAGAACCATCATTCAAACAAAAGAAGATAACCATCATTCCTACAGAAGAAGAGAACCATCCTTCCTCTAAAGAAGAGAACCATCCTTCCTCCTGAAGAAGAGAACCATCCTTCCTCCAGAAGAAGAGAACCATCCTTCCTCTCCAGAAGTAGAGAACCATCCTTCCTCCTGAAGAAGAGAACCATCCTTCCTCTAAAGAAGAAGAGAACCATCCTTCCTCTCCAGAAGAAGAGAACCATCCTTCTTTTCCAGAAGTAGAGAACCATCCTTCCTCCTGAAGAAGAGAACCATCCTTCCTCTAAAGAAGAAGAGAACCATCCTTCCTCTCCAGAAGAAGAGAACCATCCTTCTTTTGCAGAAGTAGAGAACCATCCTTCCTCTAAAGAAGAAGAGAACCATCCTTCCTCTAAAGAAGAAGAGAACCATCCTTCCTCCAGAAGAAGAGAACCATCCTTCCGCTAAAGAAGAAGAGAACCATCCTTCCTCTCCAGAAGTAGAGAACCATCTTCTTATCCAGAAGAAGAGAACCTATACCTTCCTACAGAACATAGAACGCCATGAAGAGATGATGATGATGGTTCCATGTAATAATGTGAGGAAGAGTTCTGATCTCATGACGATTATATAGTAAATGTATTTATACAGATGATAAAATAACCAGAAGAAAAACTGCTGGAGGGGAAAAGAGCTGAATGTCAGATTGACGGGTCACCTTCCTGCAGGCACACACACACACACACACACACACACACACACACACACACACACACACACACACACACACACACACACACACACACACAGAAATATTACCCAACATGCACTGTAATGTAGTTTTAGATGTGTGTGTCGCTATATGTGACACATTGTATGATGTACGTCATTATTATCATGATCATTATTATTTGTATTATTATAATTGAATTAGTATTATGAATATTATTATTATGATAATTACTATTGTAACTATCAATATCATTGTTATTAGTATTATATTATTATAATAATTACTGAAATCCAATATTTAAGATTAGAAAACAAAAAATATATATAATAATTATAATGTATATTATAATATATAATTATAATAATATAAAATTAATAATATATAATATTTTGTCCCCTTGTTAGATATTTAAAAACATTTACACAAAACAAACTCTTCTAAAAAGCAGCAGCGTTCCTTTGATTAACGCCATCGCTCTCGATAGAGTAATAATTCATATTTGTGTGGTTTCCTCTTGTTCTTCAGGCTTCGGTTGCTCAGAAACCTTTTCCCACCAAAATAAAAGCACGTGCAGATTTTTATAAGAGGAGAAACAAACATGAAGAACTGGAAAGAGAGTTACTCACCGAGCTCTCAGAGCGCTG
>CM042229.1:862500-870000 GCA_023566465.1 Cottus gobio | reverse complement strand
AAAAACAAGACGGGTAAAACATTTTCATCAACAATCTGCAGGAACGCAACCTGCGACCTCTGACCTCCAATACAATAAGATATCACATATAAACATCGTCATCACAGCTGGATACAAAATACATAAAATTCAAACAAATATTTGGGGGCGGAGTCAGGTGGAGTCTGTCTAGCTGTTCCCACCCGCTTCCAGTCTTTATGCTAAGCTAAGCTCAGCTAACGGCCTCTTGATCCAAACCAAACCTCATGAGGACACAAACGCCTGCAGCCAATCAGAGAGCAGCTGCCGTTGTGTTGAAATAACTTGCAGAGACAAAAGGTCACTCATTAACTGCAGCAGATACATATTACAGAAACACGAGAGGAAACGTATCGCCAACCAAACCCCATTAAAAAAAGACCGGATTCTAAACCCCACCGCGTGACTCACTGTTGTGAGAGAGATCAACCGCAAGAAAAGTGAATGAAACAAGTTGGAGACAGACGACAAAGAGGAAACGTCTCACAATTATGTGTGTATAATATTTATAGTATTGAATAATAATTAAGTCTGATTGAGTGACTTCCTGCCGCGTGAACAGAGATCAACTGCAAGAAAAGTTCAAATTTTAACTTCAATTTCAGGAAGAATATTAATAAAGCCGACAGACTCGTAACAATATATATATTTTATATTTCTTTACGAGGGGGTGGGGGGATGAAACTGTGATGTCACCGTGATGTCACTCAGATCAGAAATGAACTCAATCCCCCCCCCCCCCCCCCCGGAAGTGCGAGTAAGAGAAGTGATGAGATCATTCAGCCATTTATCAAATGATATGAAACACACACACACACACACACACACACACACACACACACACACACACACACACACACACACACACACACACACACACACACACACACACACACACACACACACACACACACACACACACACACACACACACACACACACACACTCTCTCTCACCAGCCGAAGCCTCCGAACGACACGCTCCTCTTCCTCCTCAGCATGGTCTCTCCTCCTCTTTGTCTTCCTTCTCTTCTTATTGTGTCTGGATTCTCTCCTCTCTCTCTCCTCCCTCCCTCCTTCGCTCGTTCCCTCTCTCCCTTCACCGTCTCTCTGTCTCTTCACCTATAAATACTCTTGTCTCTGTCAGACGCCCTCCTTCACACCGCCTCTCTCTCTCTCTCTCTCTCTCTCTTCATCCTCCTCCCGCCGTTAATGTTTATCCTTCCCACTTCAATCCACAGCACACAGTGAGAGAGATGGGGGGTCTCTCTCTCTCTCTCTGTTGGTCTCTCTCTCTCTCTGTCGGTCTCTCTCTCTCTCTGTCGGTCTCTCTCTCTCTCTCTCTCTCTCTCTCTCTGAGTGAGAGCGTGCTGAGAGCGTGTGTGAGTGAGCTGCAGTATTTTGTAGGTTTTTTTACTTTTATAATTTCTGGTTTCGACTTTTTTTTCTTAGTATTGTTTAGTTTAATGGTATAGGTCACTTTATATTTAATTTGTAATACTTTTTGGTGGTTAGTTTGGGTTTAATTGGGTGGTTTGTCTCCTGCCGGCGTCTCGCCGGTCGGCGTGTGCAGCCGCCATGGTGAATGGAGAGGGGTTCTCCACGCTCACTAGGAAGCACGGCATTAAGATCTGTCCTAGTTTCCCGTGCAGCGTGGAGGACGTTAGTCTAGCTGTGGGGGAGAAGGTCGGGCACGGTAGTATTATGTCGGCCGCTCGGATGAGCGGCGGCGTGGTCATCTTCCTGGACCGGGTGGACAAGGTGAACCAAGTCATCGAGGCGGGCCTCACCGTGTGTGAAATGTTTGTTCAGGTGTTACCGCTGACACAACCAGCGACGAAGGTGGTCCTGTCTAACGTCCACCGTTCATCTCTGATGGGTTTCTCAGTAGAGAGTTGTCCAGACACGGGAAAATAGTTTCTCCCGTTAAAAAGATCTTGTCTGGATGTAAATCTCCGTTACTGAAGCACGTAGTGTCTCACCGGAGACAGCTTTATATGATACTGAACCATCGGAATGAGGAGCTGAACCTCCGCTTCCATGTGAAAGTAGATGATTATGATTACGTGATTTTCGCAACCTCAGCAGAGATGAAATGCTTTGGTTGTGGAGAGGTGGGCCACACGGTGAGAGCCTGCCCGAGACGAGGGGATCCGAATCCTCCCGGTCCGGGGGGGGCTGACGGTGCCGGGGCGGGGCCGTCCTCCGCTCCCCCGGACTCTCCACCGTCCGGGGGGGCTGCGGCCCCGGTGCCAGCTGCCGCGTCCGAGCGGCCGATGCCCGCTCCGGGCGCTGCACAGCGGGGCGGCGATGCCGTGTCCGACCAGACGCACCGGGTGAGTTCTGTTGATACACCGGGTGAGGGGGTGGATGAAGTGGGAGAGAAGGGCAATGGGGGTGTTAGTGGTACAGGGGAGAGTGTAGTGGGTGAAGAAAAACAAAAACAAAAACAAAAATCAGGTGTAGGTGTGTGTGGGGAGCAGGCAGGTGGGATCGACCAATCAGCTGAGGCTGAGAGCAGCGTCATCCCTGTAGTGACAGTGGACAGAGTGAGGAACGAGGAGGTTGATAAGAGAGGAAATGATGTTGGCAAAATAGCTGCAAAAAAAAGGAAACAGAAGGACAAGAACACATGTTCACAGGCCAAAAAAGTGGCAGTGAGGGAAGAGGAGGAAGAGGAGGAGGAGGAGGAAGGGGAGGTGGTGGAGATGGAGGAGGAAGGGCAGGACGAGGTAGAGGATGTTGGTGATGAGGAGAAAGAGGAGGAAGAGGATAATACAGCCAGTGAGGATTTTACTGACTCTCAGGTCTCGGTTGGTTCGCTGCAGGGAGAACTCTACCAGGTCCAAGAAATCAGGGAGTTCCTTCAAAAAACCAAAAACAGTAAAAATGTAAAACTTGAAGAATATTTTGAAAACAAAAGGTTGTTGTTGATATCGATTAAAAAACAGATGAATCTGAGAGGTGAAGGAGGCTTCACGATGCCGGAATTTTTCCGTTTAAAGAAAATGGTTCAGAGAATTAAAACCGAGCTTTTGAATGATGAAGATAGACAGGAAAAGTAAGACAGTCCGTCTGCTGTCAATCTTCATTTTTTTGTGTGTTTTGGTTGGATCTCTCCTCACTTTTATTATTATGAGCAATTTTAAAATCTCCTCTCTGAATATTAATGGAGGCAGAGATGTAAAGAAGAGGGCGTGTCTCTTTGAGTTTTTAAAGCTTAAAGGCATAAATATTGCAATGTTACAGGAAACGCACAGCGACACTTCAAACGAGACAGACTGGAGGAGGGAATGGGATGGGGGGGTGGTTTTAAGTCATTTTAGCAGCATCAGCGGAGGAGTAGCGCTCCTCTTCGCTAAAGACTTTCTACCAAAGTCCCACACTGTAGAGGAACGAGTACAGGGCAGACTTTTAGTCGTCAGAGCAAAGTATGAGGTTTTTAATCTGGTGTTTATAAATATATACGCTCCAAACTCCGGACCCGATAGAGTTCTTTTTTTAAAGGAGCTCAGTAAGGTTTTAAGTGAGTGTGAACCAGAGGAGTTTTTATTTTTAGGCGGAGATTTTAACTGTACAAATGATGATGATTTAGACAGGAATCATAGAGAACCACATGCTGCTTCTAAAGGAGCCATGCAGCAGCTGATGCAGACACACGGTCTCTCAGACGTGTGGAGAGAACGCCATGCACAGCAACGACAGTACACGTGGGTCCACAGCACAGAGAATCGGTTAACCATGGCCAGATTAGACAGGTTTTATTGTTTTAAGCATCATTTTAATATTTTTAGAGGGTGCACTATTTTACCTGTTGGTTTTTCTGATCATTCTTGTGTGTATTGTGATGTTTTTATTGCCAATATAAAACCCAGATCTGCATATTGGCATTTTAACACTGCTTTGCTTTTAGATGCCCATTTTAGAGATGTTTTTATTTTTTTTTGGAGGGGTTTTAGAGACAGGAAAGGAGAGTTTAGTTCACTGAGGCAGTGGTGGGACGTTGGAAAGGCTGACATCAAGCAGCTTTGTCAACAGTACACTCTCAATGTTTCTCGAGACATTACCAAGTCTATGAACGATCTAGAGATAACCATAGTGGACCTGCAGAGTTCTGCAGAGTCCACAGGAAATCGAGGTTGTTTTGAGGACCTCAAGTCTAAAAAAGCCATCTTGGCAGACCTGCTGGGCTTGAAAGCACAGGGGGCGCTGATCCGGTCCCGTTTCCAGAGCGCTGCTCTAATGGACTCTCCAACCAAGTTCTTCTTCAGTCTGGAGAAGAAGAATGGACAGAGCAGGATGATCCATGCTCTGAGATCAGAGAGAGGACAGCAGCTGACCACAGCTCCACAGATCCGACAGAGAGCCGTGGAGTTCTACTCCGACCTGTACAGCACGGAGTACGAAGAAGACGAAGATGCCTTCACCATGTTCTGCAGAGGCCTGCCCACTGTTTCTGGGGACGATAATGAGGAGTTGGAGGGGCCCCTGACTGAGGAGGAGGTTTCCAGAGCACTGAAGAGCATGCAAGGAGGAAAGGCCCCTGGTATTGATGGTCTCCCCCCGGAGTTTTACAAGACTTTCTGGGAGGAAATGAAAACGGACATTTTAGATATGTTCGATGAGTGTTTTACGGTTTGCTCACTTCCTCAGAGCTGTAGGAGAGCAGTTTTAACTCTCCTCCCTAAGAAGGGTGACTTGATGGACATTAAGAACTGGAGGCCGGTCTCTCTGCTGTGTTCAGACTATAAGCTGCTGTCCAAAGTCCTGGCCTCTAGGCTGAGGCAAGTTCTGGACCGGGTCATCCACAAGACTCAAACGTACTGTGTGCCCGGCAGGTCCATTGTTGACAATGTGTCACTAATTCGGGATATTTTGACAGTCTCTGGTTCTTTGGGTTTAGATACTGGTCTGGTTTCATTGGACCAGGAAAAAGCGTTTGACCGGGTTGAGCACCGTTACCTGTGGAGGGTGCTGGAGAGGTTCGGCCTCAGCCCTGGTTTCATCGCCAAGATAAAGGTAATGTATGAGAACATTGAGAGTGTGCTGAAAATTAATGGTGGTTTGTGTAAACCTTTCAAGGTGACCAGGGGGATCCGACAAGGCTGCTCGATGTCAGGTATGTTGTATGCTTTGGCTATTGAACCTATGTTGCACAATGTCCGCTCTTGCATTAATGGCCTGTTTTTACCTGGTTCTAATACACTTTTTACTGTATCAGCCTATGCAGACGACATCATTGTTTTTATACAAAATCAACAAGATGTTGATAAGTTGGGTCAGATTGTTAATGTCTTTCAGAAAATATCATCTGCCAAAGTAAACTGGGCCAAGAGTGAAGCCATGGCAGTGGGGAGATGGGCTGGAGGCCTCCCTCAGCTTCCAGGTGGGCTGGACTGGAAGAGGGGGGGGGCTGAAGTACCTTGGGGTTTACCTGGGGGATAAAAGAAGTACAGACATGAATTGGGAAGGAGCGATTGGAAAAGTGGAGGGGAAGCTGAATAAATGGAGGTGGCTGCTCCCCCACATGTCATACAGAGGCCGGGTGCTAATCGCTAACAATCTGGTAGCATCCGGTCTCTGGCACAAGCTCAGATGCTTGGAGCCCCCGGCTGGTCTTTTAAAGAAAATACAGGCCATCATTTTAAAGTTTTTTTGGGACAAGTTGCACTGGGTTCCTCAGAGTGTTCTATACCTGCCAAAGGAGGAGGGGGGGCAAGGACTGGTAGACCTAGAGAGCCGGACAGCTGCTTTTAGAATTCAGTTTGTACAGAGGTTTTTATATGGGGATGATGATGTCGTCTGGAGGCCAGTAGCCAGCACCATTTTAAGGGGGGTTGCAGGTCTGAGTCTCGATGCTTCTTTGTTTTTAGTGGACTGTGGTTTTATTTCTTTGCCTAACTTGCCTCCATTTTATCAAGGACTTTTTAAAGCATGGAAACTTTTTAAATGGACCAGACTGGAACCTGCAGCATCTCTGTTCTGGCTCCTGGAGGAGCCTCTGGTGTGGGGGGCCCGGCTGGACCTGCAGGATGGCAGCAGACCCGGACTCACGGAGAGACTGATGAGAGCTGGAGCAACCAGGTTAAAGGGGATCGTGGAGGCTGCGGGTCCTGGTTTCCAGGACACGGAGGCAGTGGCCTCTCTGCTGGGCCTGAGGTCGGCCCGCCACACCAGGGCCGTTCTGAATGAGTGGAACAACAGACTGGACAATGAGGAAACAGAGATGCTGCGGGACTATTTTAATGGGATAGAAACCCCTGACTCGCAAGACCCTTTTCCGGACATTGGTTTTAGTATTGGTCACACCGACTCACAAACACACACAGTCACTGATTTACACACACAAACGGGGAAAAGTTTGTACAAAAACTGTGTTCTGGCCATACACCGGAAGAAGTTGAGTGAGAGGAAGGACACTGTGTGGAACGAAAGACTGCCACAAAACAGCAAACCGGTGTGGAGGCTTTTATATAAGCCTCCATTGAACAAGAGGACTGGAGACCTGCAGTGGAGGATCCTCCACGGGGCCCTGGCAGTGAACCTCTTCCTGTCCAGGATTAATCCCACCGTGTCATCCTCGTGTCCTTTCTGTCCACACAGAGAAACAATCACGCACTGTTACCTGGACTGCTTCAGACTGAAACCTCTTTTTAACAGTTTAAAGACTGTGTTTTTAGACTGTGGGGAGGTTTTTACTGAGACTGCTTTTATTTTTGGTGCTGGCTACAAAAAACGGAATGCAAAAAAGTGGCAATTGTTGAATTTTATTGTTGGACAGGCCAAAATGTCGATCTATAAAAGCAGAAAAAACCAAATGGAAAATGTGTGTGGGTTAGAGATGTCCCAGCTGTTTGTGTGTCTGGTGAAGGCCAGAGTGAGAGTGGACTTCAGGTTCCACTCTCTGATGGAGACCTTGGAAGACTTTGAGGACCAGTGGTGTGTCACCACGGCTGTCTGCTCAGTGAAGGAGGGGGAGCTCATCTTTCACTCTGTGTTCTCATAAGATAGTGTATATGTATGTAGGTATGTGAATATACATATATGTGTATATATGTATATGTGTAGGTGTATATGTATATATGTTTATATGAGTGTTTATATTGTACATTTGTAAAAAACTTTTGAAAGAACGATTAATTTTCTTTTGAAAATAAAGGTTTTTTCAAAATCAAAAAATCTCTCTCTCTGTCTCTCTCTCTGTCGGTCTCTCTCTCTCTCTCTCTGTCTCTCTCTCTGTCTGTCTCTCTCTCTCTCTCTACAATCTATTTATAATCTATTTATATTCTATTTATAATATATTTTAAAATCTATTTATAATATAATATATTTTATTTTATTTATATATGTTTTATGGTCTCTCATTTTACTGGCATGTTTTTCTTTAGATACATTTTGCAAGGGATCTGTATCTCTAAAATATGGATCATTAATTAACGTGATCAGAGAATCAATATTATTATATTTGACTGATTATATATTT
>CM042229.1:762500-860000 GCA_023566465.1 Cottus gobio | reverse complement strand
CAGCTCTCCGTTGTGTGCACGTTACGCGAAACAGTAAGTTATCAAAATGAATAACAATACTTCACATGTAATGAGAATTAGTGTTATCATGTTCTAGTTCACTTGAAAGCTGTGACGTTAGTCATGTTTATTCCGTTTTTTTATTCATGTGTAACTTCTTTGTATTTCTGTGGCCGGAAGTATCACAAGTTAACGTGAATGTGCATTCAAATTTATTATATCATGTTTTCTACTGTAAGTCCGTAACATGCTTGTAATTATACTGTGGATAGTTTGTTACACACGCAGTGAAAGAACAGCACGGACCCGCGGCTTCATTTGAATCACGTGAACGCGCATACACGTGCACGTCTCCGCTGAGTAACGTTACTTACTGAGGAACGTCTTTAAGATGCATGTAGTTTATAGTCATGTTCATGAACTGCTCCACATTTATGTGACAGAAAGAGGTACTAATGAGCTACTAGTTAGTTAGCAGATGAAGGTTATCAACTAACTAATAACTAATGGTGTCATTATAGATTAAACCACCTGCAGCCTATCAAACCGAGTATGAGTAATTATACTTAACGTTTGTTTTGAAGCTAAACATTAATACTTTCCCTGAGTCATGTATTTGAATGCAGGACTTATACTTGTTAAAGAGTATTTACATCATGTGGTTTTATTAATATTATTTTTTTTTACTGAAGTACAAGATCTGTATACCTTCTCCTCCACTGTTAAATCAGAGAACACCAGAATGTGATACAGTTGTTTATTACATAATCATATGCCACATGTCTGTTTGGGATGTCAACAGGTGAATTGAACTCTGGGCGTTTCTTGCTCAGACACTTCACCCTTCAGAGATGCGACGGCTCTGCATCTCCATGTGAAGAAACACTGCAGCAGGGACCGAGAGGCTCAACCTCCAGAAGAAGCTGCTTCCCCTCCGGCTCCTCTCCGATGACACAACCCCCACCGGCTCCTGCTGAAGCCCGTTGGGTCTGCTGTCCTATTGGTTCTGTCAGAAGGAGGTACACGCTGTCATACACACTTCATCATTCTAGTGAGGCTTTAAGTCCTTCAAGCCCAAATACAAGAAGCTATGTATTTAATGACATTAATTCCTGTCTGTTTGCATCCCAGATAAAGAGCTGGAGAGAGGGATGCTGAGTATCTCTCCTTCAAGCAGCATGTGCAGAGCAGTGAGTAAACGTTTGGTGTCTTTTATTTCTTTGTTTCTACTCGCTGAAGGTTCAAAATCATTTACAGTTCAGCCCATTTGCTATTGATCGTGTATTCTACTCAGCATTTATGATATTGTTTTGTCCGTGTTTAACAGCTGCTTTTGGATCATCGTCTGCCAGACAACGACAGGATTTGGGAACAGAAAGAGGTTTTGAACTCTTATCCCACATGAAGCACGACTTTCTCGTTCCGTCTCATGTTCATGAGCATGTTGTGGTCATGTTCGTCTAGTGACTATGAATTGATCCCAGCCGTGATGAGGGTACGTATCAGTCTGTGTTTTCTTCTGCTCCTTTTCCTTTATGTAAGAACAGATGTACATGTGGAACTGCTGTGTTCCCTAACACCTGATTGCATGTGTTTGAAGGGTCATGTTGCTTCCCCGGCCTCGGTTAAATCTTAATGACTGGCTACTGAATATTAACCCATTCAAACATGAACACATGTGTATGAATGAAGTATAGTCTTTCTATAATAGTGTTAGAAACAGTCTGTTTCATTGAATTTGGCTGAGAAAAGCAGGTGAAGATACTTTCTGCCTTTACTAACAGTAGTGTTTGTGTATATGTGTATGTATATTTGTGTATATAAATAACAATCAAGGGTTTTCCGTTGCAGTACCATCTGCAACACTGGCTGCACCAGCCAAGGCTCAGCGTTCACAAGTAGATGGTAAATGTATCATAATTCTGTCTATTCATTGAAACATTACCTGTCATATTCACTGTGCTTGTATTAGTTATAAACCATGAATTGATTCCCTTTTGTGATCCTTCCCTCCTCGCAGACCCTGCTTTTCCTTCTGTAAAGAGCCCTGTGCCTGTTCCCCAGCAGCTTGTGTGTCTGATGCCAGAAGGAGACGCTCATCTGTCCACAGAGGCGACCGTCACAGTGCCTGGTGTGTATTATTTTACCTGGATTGGTATCCTAGAAATCCATATGCAGTGTCCATCAAACGGTTGTTCATTCTTTAAAATCTTTATTGTTGTAAATAAGATACTAGTGCACTGTTTTCAGACCAAAAGTAGGCAGTACTCCAGCGTACAGCTGGCTGAGTTTCACGGACTACAGTGTCATGTTACATTCCTGCTTCATCTTACTGTCAATAATAATAACATGTTCAATGTTCTCTACAGCGTCAGAGGCTCCTGGTTTCTCCTGAGACGTCTGAAGAGCCGGGTCCACTGCAAACTGCACAAAGAGATGAAAGTCAGTTTTGAATGTTTTTGATTTGTTTGAGTACATTGTAAAAAGATGAGATCAGAATCTTAATAGTTTGCAATGTCTTTCTTGTCGTCTGACCAGGTGAGCCACCAGCTGTCCCCACCTGTCTTCCTCCACAGCTTCCTGCTCCGACCGTCAGCCAGTGGGCCTGTTCACAGCAGCAGAGGCTCTGGATGGAGACAAAGCAACAAAAGCATATATACATTATTATATTTGTTTTACACATTTGTGTTGTGTTTATGTGACTTTGCACTATGTGCTCAGTGTTCAATATTGACTGTCCCTGTTGTGGTTAATAAACATATTTCATGGACTAATGTCTACATGTCTTATTAAAATGTGAACCATTAACAGTAAAGTAATTAAGTAATTATGCAATTCAAATGTTTGTAGTAGGGAAACAGTAATATGATAGATCAATGGCCATAAATAAGTCAAGTACTTATATGATATATCTGCCACTACAATATAGTGACAATCAGAAAAAAGAAAAGTGGGATACACTTTTCTTGATTCATAAATAGCTCTTCATCATTGATGTGTGGCATTGCCCAAATACTCGAGAATAGAATAGAACAGGATAATATTTGAGTCTAAGGTGCTGAAAACAGAGGATGTTCAGCTCCTTAGACAGCATCTAATAATGCTGCAATTTCATTGGCTGTCAGTGAATACCAACTATACACGACTTGCCCGCGCGAAGCAGACGTGATAACCGCTACACTATGGAACCGGATACACTGTTGATAAAGGAATTTTTAATTTATACCTTAACTTTACCTTTTTATGACGTAGTCCTTTTTCGTGTTCCGCAGTCGTCGAACACTCATACACATTGAATATATAAATAGAATTACACTTCTGGGATTTGCAGGTTATTAAATATACTTACTTCAAGCTCCACCTTTTGTTACCAACACATCCATCCAACTTTAACTAAACGAGACAATTAACCAAAGCTTGTATGTGCTCCTCACACACAAGCTCCAGTGGAATTGAAGTGGGCAGTTCCAGGGAAAGTATTCAAGCTTTTAGTATTACTCATGCCAAATTTAAAGTATACAGGTGTTTTCAACCAATACATGTATTTAAACTAGTACAATACATTACAGTTCCATCATTCAAGATTGTGCAAGAGAAGGAACATAGTAGAGTACTCCCAAACCAAATACATTATTTTAATATATTTTAATCTTAAACAATATGTATAAAGTTAGAATGCACATTAAAACATTGAGAGTAATATTAGGATTTAAAAATATATTAAAGTATTTAAAGTAAAAATACTAAATAAAGTATTTTATTTAATAAAATAATTGTACTTTTTACTGCACTAGATTTATCTGACAGCTTTGGTTACTAATATAAATGATAATCAACTTATAATAATTATAATACAACAATATAACATATATTATTCATTTTTACTTTTTACAGAATATTTCTGTATATTTCAATTTCAGTGTTACCTGCAGGGAGTTGATCAGGAAGTGGGGGTGTTCTCTGTGGGCGGGGCCTTAAACGAAATGGTGTGTTCTACACCTGCAGCTTCATCACTTCACAGCTCAGAGACACAAGGAGGCGTCGCTCTGCAGGTTCGTTTCACTGCTTTCTGTTGAAGAATATTCAGAATGCTGTAAAATAATACAAATATTACAATTAATTCATAATAACGTTTCTTTGATGCAGCTTGTACTATTTTAGTTTAATTTACATATCTTATCTTACAAACTTTCACCCTTAATCCACATCACTGAGCATACTCATTCTCCAGAACATTTTTGCATGTTTTGTTTAATGATATTTTCTTCACAGTTCATATATTAATTCATTTGTTACATATATTTTTTGCAATTTGGAAGAGAAATTTATTTATCTTACATATTTTATGTTTATTCAGAATATTGCCTATATTAACAACAGAATTAAAAACTCAACGTGTGTAATTAATGTTTAAAAAGCACAGAAAGCACTCTTGATGAAGCTGATGAAGAGAAGAAGGGTCAAAGGTCAAAGGTCACAGCAGACAGATGTCGTCACATATTGTTCCTTTTGAGGCTTTAAACTGTTTTATATGTAATTAAATTGAATGTTATGAGTCTTAATTTACCTTGTAGACATCTTTTAAATAAATCTGATAAAACAGTCATTAAAATGTATTAAATTAAAAAGAAACATAATATACACTAAAAAGAACAAAACAAAGAAAACAGTTGTCATGGTGCAAATATTCTGCTTTCTGCTGAGCTCAAAACTAATTCAATTACATGTATTTGTTTTATAAATTTGTCCACATTGAACTCAAACAATCCAATAAATGTAAGAAATTACATTTCCAACAATAAATAAAGAAATAAATGTATATTTTACTAAAACATTGCCTCGAACTTATATCCTCGAAAATATGTTTATTTTTAGAAACAAGTTTAAATTAGATTAGATTTAAATTACCTCGAGTGGTTGTTTCCATTTCTAACTAAAACACATTAATTTATATATATATATATATATATATATATATATATATATAAATTATATTCTCTTATTTTTTGTTGGGATATTTGACAGATGTTATTTGATCTGTGACAGTTAAACTCAGAACAAGTTCCCCCTGTGGGGAGAACAACAGAAGAAGGAAGTGACCCTTAACGCCCACGCTGACGCTAAGTGAAGTTAATTTCCAAGTCAAATCTCAGAGAGATAAACAAATGAGCTGTTCAGAGTTCAGCAGGAGGAATATTTAACACAACATTATCACAAAGTAAAAGATTGGTTTCTAGAAAAAGTATGTTTTTTAACTTTTGTTTTTGTTGTTAGTCGTTTGTCATGAGAAACATAAAGTACGCAGAAGACAAATAAATAGAAGAAATAAATAGCTAATGCTAACAAGGTCCCAGGTCATGACATCATGCTAACATATCAAATCCAAAGCTAACACATCCCAGGTCATGACATCATGCTAACACATTAAATCCAAAGCTAACACATCCCAGGTCATGACATCATGCTAACACATTAAAGCTAAAGCTAACACATCCCAGGTCATGACACCATGCTAACACATTAAAGCTAAAGCTAACACATCCCAGGTCATGACACCATGCTAACACATTAAAGCTAAAGCTAACACAGCCCAAGTCATGACATCATGCTAAAAGACTGAAGCTAATGCTAACAGGTCTCAGGTAATTACATAATGTTAACAGACTGAAGCTAATGCTAACAGGCCTCAGGTAATGACATCATGCTAACAGACATGTCATAAAGTCTCCCCGTCCTCACCAGCTGTCTCACCACGCGATGGCTTCCTGTCAGGAGTTTGAGGTCACCGTCCACACCTCACCTGGTCCCACCTGTGGAACCTTCAGCCGCCTGTGGCTCAACCTGATTGGCTCTAAGGGGGAGACCCCGCCCATCTGCGTGAGCGAGGGTGACCACCATCTCCTGCCCGGGTCGGTGAGTTTCATCACTAACTGGGATTCAACGCAAAATGTTAAGCGTCACGAACAACGATCTCGTCTTCTGTCCCGACAGTCGCTTCTGGTTCGGGTCCGGGCTGCCGGTCCTCTGGGTCGTCTGGTTCTGGTCCGACTTCGTCTGGAGGCTCGGAAGGGATTCCCTGACCTGGAGTGGCACTGCCGCCAGGTGGAGGTCCGCAAGCTGGCGGGCTGTCAGGAGACGGGGCAAGGTGTCACAGGGGCGTGGCCTGAGAGAGACGCACAGGTGCAGGTGTTCCTGTGCGATCGGTGGCTGCGACCAGTAGAGGGCGACGTGGAGCTGAGGAGGAGTGGAAAGTGTTAGTTACCTTTAAAAGTTAGAGAAGAAGTTCCTCCTCTTAAATATAGTTTAATATTCAGTATATGTCATGAAGAAAGAAACAAAGTACATTTACTCAATTACTGTAGTTGTGCATGAGTAATAATACTCTAATGATAGAATATTCAACATTATATGTAATAGTAGAGCAGCCATGGTACTTTAAGTATATGTTACTGATTATAATTTACATACTTTTACTAAAGGAACATTTTACAGTAACAGAGTATTTTTTCTATTTGATTTTTGTACTTTTACTGCTAACAAAGTATTTTTACTGTGTAGTATTAGTACTTTTACTGAAACAGAGTATTTATACTGTGTGGTATTCATATGCTTACTGTACCAGTGTATTTGTTTTTTTACTGTGTAATAGTATTCTTTGCGTAACAGAGCATATTTACAGTCTGGTATAAGTACTTTTACTGTTACAGAATATTTTTGCAGTGTGGTATTAGTACTTTTATTACAACAGAGTAGCATTAGTACCTTTAGTGTAAAAAAGTATTTTTTAAGTTTGGTTTATGTACTTTTACTGTAACTAAGTATTTGTACAGTGTGGTACTTTCACCTCTAACAGAGCATTTTTCCTGCATCCTCATCCAGTGTGTTTGCTGCAGGACGAGACAGAAGAGAAGCTGAAGCAGCAGCGGTCCAAACAGCTGCAGCTTCAGCAGAAGCTCATCAGGTAAAAAACACAAACAAACACATTTCGGGATCTCCGTCAGAATAAAGTTCTGAGGGCCACGTTTGTTTTTGCAGATGGCGTCGCTTTGTGGATGGCGCCCCACAAGGTGCTGACCTGAACAGTCTGTCTGATCTCGGGCCGAACCTCAGCTACTCCCGCAAGAGGTGAAGTCACGCCCTCACACCGTGAGGTCATTGGTCACAAACACACGAGTAATGGAGGAGGTGAGCTGTGTATTTGCTTCTCTGTCCTCAGTCCAGACTCCAACCTGCACTATCTGAAAGGCTTCGCCGGCCGACTAGAGGCCTGGTCAAGTTTTGCAGAGCTGGAGGCGGTTTTCGCCCACATCGGACACCAGAACCGCACCGCCGGTGAGAAACAAAACACGGACAGCAGAACAAGACCGTCACACTGGGAAAAGAGAAAAGCTAGCAGGACTGAGGCTAAAGCTAACAGGTCATGACGTCATGCTAAGAGACTGAGGCTAAAGTGAGTGAAGCCGAAAATGCATGCGTTAAAGCTGCATTCTCTATACTGACCAGCAGGGGGCGATTCCTCTGGTTGTATAGAAGTCTATGCTTCATGTGTTAAAGCTGCATTCTCTATACTGACCAGCAGGGGGCGATTCCTCTGGTTGTATAGAAGTCTATGCTTCATGTGTTAAAGCTGCATTCTCTCTCCTGACCACCAGGGGCGACTCCTCTGGTTGTATAGAAGTCTATGCTTCATGTGTTGAAGCTGCATTCTCTCTCCTGACCACCAGGGGGCGACTCCTCTGGTTGTATAGAAGTCTATGCTTCATGTGTTAAAGCTGCATTCTCTCTCCTGAGCACCAGGGGGCGACTCCTCTGGTTGTATAGAAGTCTATGCTTCATGTGTTAAAGCTGCATTCTCTCTCCTGACCACCAGGGGGCGATTCCTCTGGTTGTATAGAAGTCTATATAAATGACTCTACTTCTCTCTTGATGTATTCCCTCAGTAAACATTGTAAACATGAGTTTATGTCTCAATCTCTAGTTTCAAGTCTTCTTCAATACACCATGATGTTCATTTAGTAAATTATGCTCATTTAGAGTCAAACAGACCATAAAACAGGGGACGCTTTAGGGGCGGGGCTACCAGGTGATTGACAGGTCGACACCAAAGACGTATACAGTGTCTCTACGTCACTCCTCCTCAGTCCACATATGGTCACTTCTGTTTATCAGCTGCAAAAAAAACAAGATGTCAACGGCCGTACTTTTTTATTGTCGAACTTCAAACCGTTGGTCCACAAACCAATGGGTGACTTTAAAGTGATAGAACCTCAACAACTTTGCAGATTAACAGTTTGATTTCTCTCTCAGGATTCGTTAAGACTCACTGGATGGAGGATTGGTATTTTGGCTACCAGTGTCTGAACGGCTGCAACCCGCTGATGCTGCGTCAGACTCGCCTCCTCCCTCCCAACCTGTCCGTCACCTCTGAAATGCTCCGCCCCTTTCTGTCAGGAGGCCCCTCCCTCGAGCTGGAGCTAGAGGTGTGCTCGTCGCTCTCTGACCTGCGGCTGTTTGATACCCTTAAATACAGCTGCTCTATCTCGATGTCCTGTGATTGTGACAGAGGGGGAACGTTTACCTACTGGACTACGAGGTTTTGGACGGAGTCCCGGCCAACATCATCAACGGAAAGCAGACGTACCTGTGCGCCCCGCTGTGCCTTCTCCACCTGAACCACCAGGGACAGCTGGTCCCCATCGCCATCCAGGTGAACCGCAGGTGTTGGGATTCAGGTGACGCCGCTGCAGAACAGTGTGGTTTCTCGTCTGTCTGTCGCTTGTAGTTTAGTTATCACATGTGGCTCCTTCAGCTGCAGCAAACGCCCGGCCCCCAGAACCCGGTCTTCCTGCCCTCTGACCCCGGCTGTGATTGGCTGTTGGCTAAGATGTGGGTTCACTGCGCAGACTTCCAGTGTCACCAGTTGGCATCCCACTACCTGAGGACTCACATGCTGGGAGAGCTGTGCTGCGTGGCCACGCTGCGACAGCTTCCAGAGCCACACCCGCTGCACCAGGTCCACGAACTCCCTCGCCCTCATTTTGTAACATTGTTGCTTTACGTTGTTGCTTTACATTGTTGAGCAACATTGTTGCATTATTTTCTCAGAGACTAGTTAGTGAACATAGTGGAGTGTTTAGCAGCTAAAGAGATGGTGGTGAAGCTAACATAGAGAGAATAGTGGACACCAACACAAAGACTCCTATTGACTCATCATGTTGATGTGTAACTGCTGGAAGTGAAAAAACTGCCACCTTAAAATATTTCAATGAGTTCACAGCTTGTTGCTGCTAAATTCCAAAATGAATTCTCCACAAAACCATAGCAGTCTCCCAATGTTTCCACATTAAAATGTTGTTTATTGCCGTGTTTTTTTTAATTTTAAATCTCCTCTGATTCGCTGTTTTTGTGGCCAGTTGCTGATGCCTCACGTCAGGACGTCCCTACAGATCAACTTCCAGGCCCGAATGACGCTGCTGGCTGCTAACGGGTCGTTTGATAAGGTTTGCCCTCAGCAGAAGAGTTAAGAGGGTGGGGGGGGGGTCTGCGGACCAACCGGGGTGGTGCACTGATCTGTCGTTGTGTGGTCTCGTTCTTTCAGGCGGCGGGTTCCGGTCTGGAGGCGTTACCTGTCCTCCTGTCAAGGGCGTCAGGCAGGATCTGTTATAAGTCCCTGTGTGTCCCTGACGACCTGATGCAGCGCGGCGTGGACCAACTGCCTCAGAGCTACTACGCCCAGGACGCCCTGAGAGTCTGGGGCGCATTGCACAGGTACACCAGGAGGCCGGAGACCAGGGGCAAGAAACTCATGATTACGATGTTTACTGAGGGAATAGATCAAGAGAGAAGTAGAGTCATTTTCTATGGACTGCTATACAACCAGAGGAGTCGCCCCCTGGTGGTCAGGAGAGAGAATGCAGCTTAAACACATGAAGCATAGACTTCACTTTTCAGAATCAGAGTTTGCCACCTGGTGTGGACTGATATATATATATATATATATAGTGTGTGTGTGTGTGTGTGTGTGTGTGTGTGTGTGTGTGTGTGTGTGTGTGTTGCAGGTTTGTGGTCAGCTGGGTGGATCTGTATTACAGTGGAGACGATGAGGTTCGGCAGGACTCTGAGCTTCAACACTGGATCACTGACATCAACGCTCACGGCTTCGACCACAGCTCAGGTGTGTGTTAGTTCCTCTGACAGGTGATCCCCGATCGGTCCCCTGATGATGACATCACAGAAGACGACCCTGTCTCCTGTCGTCCCCCAGGTTTCCCTCTGTCCTTCCAAACCAAAGCAGAAGTGTCCACGTTCGTCACCATGATCATCTTCTCCTGTTCGGCGCTGCACGCTGCCGTCAACTTCTCCCAGGTTTGTTTTCAAAGACACAAACTGTTTTTTTTGTCAAGTATTGAAAAAATGTGGTTTGAGAAAATGAAAAGGATTTTCAGCTCTAATTTGATCTAAATAATAAAAGCAAGGCCAGTTATTTAGATTTAGATTTAACTAAAAAACTGTCCATTAGATTTGAGACAATCTAAAACAGTAAATGTTAGATTGAAACTTTGTTTCACTTATTCAGACTTCTTTGACAAGATTTAGCCTTTTTTTATTCCGCAACTTGCCTCCTACATTACCCACAATGCAACTCAACCACGTTGACCAGTTATGCTAGTGGCAGAGATGAACATAACCGTCTTCAACATGTGACATCACTCGAGTTTAGCATGTATTATGTGACTTTGTGTCCTGCAGCTGGACTTCGCTCTCTGGGTGCCGAACTGTCCGGCCTCCATGTGTCGTCCTCCTCCGGAGGTCAAACGCTCGGCAACGGAGGACGACGTCGTCTCCTTCCTGCCGGACGTGAACTCCACCTGTCGCATCCTGACGACGCTGACTGTACTGTCGCAGCCCACCGTCGACTTTGTGAGGCTCCGCCCACACAGGCTGCTTTCATGGATACCTCCTCTTACTTTATAAACCTCAATAGATAGTTCACGATCTTTTCTTAAACCTAAATAAGTATTTTGTGATATTTTCTTATATATATATATATAGAAATGCAAAATATTGCCCTTTAATTGCTCAATATGTGTAATTTCTATTTTACTTTGCTACTTATTTATTTTGTCCTGCTTGGAATCCGTAAAGTTTAAATTTAACGTATTTAATCTTCTCAGTGATCAGCGAACACAACGATGCTGATCGTATTCATTTATCTCGTTTGTGGAGAATTAAAGTGAATTTACGCTCCCGCGTGTCGCCCCCTGCAGGTTCCTCTGTGTCACTACAGGGAGGCGGTTTTCCGAGACCACGCCCACCGCGGGCTAGTGGAGGCGGTGTGTGCCGAGCTCAGGGCCATTTCTGATGACATCACGGAGCGCAACAGCCAACTGGAGCTGCCGTACACGTACCTGTGTCCTGGACTCGTCGAGAACAGCGTCGCTATTTAAATCTGTTGCTTCATCTTCATCGTCCAACAATTTAGATTTTTATCAGCTGCATGTGGCGATCAGTTATTTCCCTGATCAATAAAGTACATTTTGTACCTCATTTATTACTTCATAAGATCAGTTTTACTTATTTGGATTCTTTTATGGTGTGATTGAAATACTGCTGTTGGAAAGTTAGTAATCAGCTGTTAAATTGATGTTATTCTACTTTCCTCTAATAGCCAGCTAATCCAACAGCGTGTGTTGGAAATAATGTAAAGATACTGTGATATTGTTATATTGTGTGCACAAAAAGGTTATTTTCATGAGATCATTTCTTGTGGCTCATTTTGACACCATGTTGACACCATGTTTAATTCTTAAAGACTACTTGTTTGTTTCTTTGCTTTTGCTCTAAACGGCTCTAAAACGTGATTGAATGATGTATCAATGCATATCAATCAAATATTGGAATAATAAAGGGTCGCAATTAAATATGTCCAGTGTCACGTGTTTAGGGTAAATTGTCCCATGACTGAGTTGTTTACTTCCCCACATTTTTAACATTTCCTAAACAAACATACATTCTTGAATAAAAACATATATGTGCATATACATATATTTAAAATATGTATTAAAAACATATATTATGTATTTAATATATATATATATATGTATATATATGTAATATGTATATTGCCACGTGCCTAATAACCCCCCACGATGGTCAACCGGAAAAGGCGGGACTTAGCCTCTCAGTATGCTATGTGGGACCAGCCACTGTGTTAACGGGTTTACTTTGAATTCCTTTGGTCCAATAGCAGCGCAGTTAGAGCGCGCGTGACTCCCCGCTTAGACCAATCAGCGCCGCCCTGACTCCGGCAGCTGCTTTATAAGGCTTGTGTTGCCGCGCAGACGGCATTCCTGGTTGATCTGAGAACACGGAGCAGACAGAGAAACTACAATGGCCAGAACCAAGCAGACCGCCCGTAAGTCCACCGGAGGAAAAGCTCCCAGGAAGCAGCTGGCGACCAAAGCTGCCCGTAAGAGCGCCCCGGCCACCGGCGGAGTGAAGAAGCCCCACCGTTACAGGCCCGGTACCGTGGCTCTGAGGGAGATCCGCCGCTACCAGAAGTCCACCGAGCTGCTGATCCGCAAGCTGCCCTTCCAGCGCTTGGTGAGGGAGATCGCTCAGGACTTTAAGACCGACCTGCGCTTCCAGAGCTCCGCCGTCATGGCGCTGCAGGAGTCCAGCGAGGCTTACCTGGTCGGCCTGTTCGAGGACACCAACCTGTGCGCCATCCACGCCAAGAGGGTCACCATCATGCCCAAAGACATCCAGCTGGCCCGCCGCATCCGCGGGGAGAGGGCTTAGGCTGACCCCAGACCATCCGAGAGGCACACAACGGCTCTTTTAAGAGCCACTCACATGCACTAAGAGTGACGCGACCTTTTAATCTCATATCGACTATCAATCATTACTTAAACGATACATGATGACAAAAACGATGAAAAAATCGTTTCCCCCTCTGGTCCTGACTCAAGCAGGTTTTGTTTCCGCTGTAAATGTCTAATTCACCCACATTTATTTTAAATGGATGAAAAAATACTAAAAACAGCGCCCTCTACTCTCAATAAACCATACAGTTGAATGAACTGCTAGTTAGCAGCACCATACATTATGTAAGTACATCAACAGTGGGTTATTATGTTAAAATATGAATGTGGTTCAAACCCCGGCTCAGACAGTCCATGTTGTTGTGCCCTTGAGCAAGACACTTAACCCTCATTGCTCACCGTTGCTTTGTCTACTGTATACTGTATATCATGTAAGTCGCTTTGGATAAAAGCGTCAGCTAAATGTAATGTAATGTATTATATAAACATATATAATAATATTGATGTACAAGTGATTCTTTGTACAAGTGGTTGTTCTGATTCTTGTATGTAACCGTAGAATGCACTTATTGTAAGTCGCTTTGGATAAAAGCGTCAGCTAAATGAAATGTAATGTAATATATCAACATTTTATACATATGTACTATATATACATTATATATGTATATAATATTCATGTGTTGTATCAACATTTTATACACATATAGGTACTATATATATACATTTGATATATATGTATATAATATTGCATGTTACATTTTATTTTCATGGATTGAGTTGAATTTTATTTTGAAATTACGAGTTTGTGTCTACATTATTAGATAGATAGATACTTTAGTCATCCGCAGGGGAAATTTGTTTCGTGTTCCCATTTACATGTGTTCCTCTCGTGTTAATGTTTATTTTGTTTGCCCTTTTTACAGAACAAGAAATGAAACGAACAATATATGTTGACTTCCGGTTTAATCATCAAGTTTTATTTTGAAAGAACAATAGCAAGCGGAAGCCTTGTGGTAGATACCGGAATTTAACGTGAGCTCATTTCTGATTGGACGATCACAGACACGCTCGTCCTGTCCAATCACAAAGCAGCTGCGTTCCTACATAAACCCGGCTGTAGCGCCATGTTGGCATTATCGTTTTCTCCTTCTTCACCAGCTCTACGAACAAAGAAAACAAAATGTCCGGAAGAGGCAAAACCGGCGGAAAGGCCAGAGCGAAGGCCAAGACCAGGTCCTCCAGGGCCGGACTCCAGTTCCCCGTCGGCCGTGTCCACAGACACTTGAGGAAGGGTAACTATGCCCAGCGTGTCGGTGCCGGAGCTCCGGTGTACCTGGCGGCGGTGCTGGAGTACCTGACCGCTGAAATCCTGGAGCTGGCCGGCAACGCTGCCCGCGACAACAAGAAGACCCGCATCATCCCCCGTCACCTGCAGCTGGCCGTCCGCAACGACGAGGAGCTCAACAAGCTGCTGGGCGGAGTGACCATCGCTCAGGGCGGCGTGCTGCCCAACATCCAGGCGGTGCTGCTGCCCAAGAAGACCGAGAAGGCCGCCAAGAAGTAGAGGCCCGACTGGTGAACCACCACCACAACAACAACAACGGCTCTTTTAAGAGCCACGCACCAACTACTAAAGACAGATTCTTTATTACGTCATCCATGATTATTGTCTTATGATTACAACGTGATGCTGCTGATAAATGTAATATTTAATGATTCATTAGTAAAATATGTTCAGAACTAAAGCTGCTGTTTCTTTGTTCGCCTGATAAATGTTCATTTAAGATCTTTATACTAGAAGATGTCAACTTTGAACTATGATACGTGGTATCATAGTATTTCCTGACTATGATTATATTAGAAAATATGTGTGTGTATATATATACACAGCAATTATAAATGAATACTTTATGACCTAATTTCCTATTGTTTACACCATGGCATTGGTTATATTTAGTGAGGAAAAAGGTTTATTTTAGTATAGTAAGAGGGATGTTCACATTCCTGGAAGTGTCAATTAGCAACTAGCAATTAGCATTTCTCTTTGAGCATTCAAAACAAACGAGCTGGTTCCTTCAAAGAACACAAAAGTAACAAAACTGCTATAAATCTTATTTTCCACTTTCTATTTTCCAAATTATCTTGATAACATGTTTCAATGTTTAAAAAACCGATCTGAATTACTTGGGTTGTGTATATATAAATTTTCTGTATATTAAAAGCAGAAAACATTTCCGCCTAAGAGACATACTATAAATATTTTTTTCATTTTAACTACCTAATTGTTTACATAATATTTGTTAAAGGAAATTAACCCACAACAATCTAATTAGAGAGAATGCAGCTTTGACACATGAAGCATATACTTCTATACAACCAGAGGAGTCACCCCCTGGTGGTCAGGAGAGAGAATGCAGCTTGGACACATGAAGCATAGACTTCTATACAACCAGAAGAGTCGCCCCCTGGTGGCTTAGAGAGAGAATGCAGCTTTAACACATGAAGCATAGACTTCTATACAACCAGAGGAGTCGCCCCCTGGCGGCTTAGAGAGAGAATGCAGCTTATAGAAGACCAGGTGGGTTGTTTTGACCGATATGATAAATCATATTTCATTTCTTCTAATAGAGGGTGAATCTGCTGAAATTAATCACAAAACACGTCTGACTGTCTTCCCGCTGCTGACCGCCTGTTTCTGCTAAACCAGCCCAGCTCGGCCCTCCCCTGCAGTGGGTGTAGATACAGTTGGTGAAAGGCATCTTGGGAGTTGACCACTGCAGCACAGCGACCAGGGGAACCTCCAGCACCTGAAGACCCATAAAGCGGAGATGGTCTCTTCATTGTGGTTTTAATGGGCTTCAATGGGCCGTTTCTGTCTTTAAGGTGGATAATCTCTGGGCTGAAGAACTGTTAAATAAA
Source organism: Cottus gobio (assembly GCA_023566465.1). Classification (NCBI taxonomy): domain Eukaryota; kingdom Metazoa; phylum Chordata; class Actinopteri; order Perciformes; family Cottidae; genus Cottus; species Cottus gobio. The sequence continues at coordinate 844,257 of CM042229.1, read as the reverse complement.
ACAGCACATACAGTGTATACTGTGTATTTATATACATATATACAGTATATTACTTCATTCAGTGTTGGCCTTGATCCTTAACGTCACCTTTATGTTTGGTGTGAATGAATCACGACTTTTAGACACAATGTTGCACTGAAATGTCACAATGACAACGTTACAATGAATGTTGGATGAATTAAAGTTTAAATGTTACAATAAAGTTACTTAATGTTTCAATACATGTCGCACTAAAGAAACAATGTGACCTTGAAGAAACAATGTTGAAATACGTTGACGGTAGTTGTTTTGAGTACTACGGAAGCTCTGAGAGGACAAAAAACACAAAAACAAATCAGGTGATCTGTATTTCAAAACCTGACCTGAATAGTTTTCTCTGCTGTTAACAGGCGGATAAATAGAAGTCTTGTCCAATTTCCTGAAAACAAATTGTAAAACTAAAAAAAAGACACTTTGGCAGCTGAAAACATGTAATACTCATTTTGGCCACAAGAGGCTTAAATAAAGCAAAAAGTATTCATGGGATGGGACGACCGTTCCAGGTAGTAACACACCTTCCAGGTTGCTAAAAAATAAATGAGTGAACTTATTTTTTGTGTTTGCCGAGTGACCAATGGTGTAACAGGATAATACTCCGATGTAAAACTGTCCTTCACGCTGTTCATCATCTCCTGATAACAGACTCCTCCTCTTGTAATCATCCCGAACATCCCAAAGAACATTTTGGCAGAATTTTGGTAAATTCACTTATAATCGTTCCAATAGCTAACAGATGTATAGCATGCTAACAGATGTATAGCATGCTAACAGATGTATAGGATGCTAACAGATGTTAGCCTAACAGTGGGCGACTGTGGCTCAGTGGTTAGCAAGTCTGTCTTTCAATCAGAGGTTCGGTGGTTCGATCCCCGGCTCCGGCAGTCTGCGTCGTGTCCTTGAGCAAGACACTTAACCCTAATTGCTCACTGTTGCTGTGTCTACGGTCTACTGTATAGCATGTAAGTTGCTTTGGATAAAAGTGTCAGTGAAATGTAATGTATAGGTTGCTAACAGATGTATAGCATGCTAACAGATGTATTGCATGCTTAGATGTTTAATGATAATTAAATATATTTTGTGTATGAAGAGTGGAAACCTGTGGATCCTGATTATATATCAGAATATATTATTATGATATATAATATTATGATATAATTTAATATACTATTATCATATAATATATTAGTATATGATGAACAGATTAATAATACAAATAAATAAAACAGAAACATAATACATAAATATTCCTTGTTCAGTCCGTGTCTTCGTAAAGGACAGTTTTGTCTTTTTCTTCTACTTCCTGTTCCATGTTTTGATGAAGATGAAGAGACGCTTCATCTTTCTCTTCAGGTGTTTGTGTCTCCCTCTCAGTTAAATGTCACATTTCTGTTTTTAATGTTTCCACTGATTCATTTTCAGAACTTAAAACAGAAGATATTTTCTTCGTTCGAGGCCTCTCCTCTCTGCTTCCTTTGTCCTTGCCCCATTGCCTCCTTGCCCCCTAGCTGACGGGGTCCACCACCAGGACTTTACACTCCCTCTTGGCGATCTTGTCCAGCGACAGCAGCGACTTGTCCTGCGGCGGCAAGTAGAGCGGCCGACCCACCGGAGAGCCAACAGGGGGGGTGATGGCCCGCCGCTCCATGGCACTGCCCGTCCTCACACACACACACACGCACACACACACACACACGCACGCACGCATACACACACGCACACACACACACACGCACGCACGCACACACGTACACACACACATGAAAGAAATTTAACTTGCGTTTTTTTCTTCGTTATGATTTATGTCATAATAACTGTTATTCAGTACAGTTCTCTGCTTCTACTCATGATGGTTCTCAGAGGAGCAGAACTTTATATTATATTATGTTATTAAATATTATATTTATGTTCCAGAGAAAATCAAAGAGAGAAAAAAGTGACGTGAGCAAGAAAAACTTTCTTGCTTTTCTGCTCCACATTTCTGAAATAAATATTGTACTGAGTTACTTCAGCAAATTACTTTACTGATGATAAAATATTATTAGGGTTATGAAATAAACTTCATCGAGAAATTCAACATTAAAATGCTTCATAAATCACAGAAACTGTTCTCTCATTTTATAACTATAATAATAATAATAACTATAATAATAATACATATAATAATCAGCCATTATTTTAGAAGGAACAATAACCAATTTTGTCATAGTGAGAAGTATATATACTAATTAATAATTCATATTTTATGTTCGTCTATTGGTAAAAGTGCTGGTTGTACCTCATGATGTGGGAGCGAGACGGCTGCTGGTGGGAGAAGGACTGGGACCGACCCAGACTGGCCTGGTGCCGGTCCAGCAGGTCTCGAAACGCCGGGCTGGACGGGCTGTTTTTACCTGTGGGGACCACGTTGACACGAACAGGGTTCTAGTTACTTCAATCAGGAGGAGATTAGTGAAGATAAAACCCAATAAAATGTTTATTATACACAAATTCTGTCACACTCCTTTTGTTTCTTTTTTTATTTAGAAAAGTATCTCTTCCTGTCTCGGTTTACTTCCTGTCTTTGTTTTCCCCGTGTATTTAGTTCATTACATCATCCGGAGACTCACTGCAGCTGTAAGAACCCCCAAATAATCAGATTTTGCTGTAATTTGATGACAATCAACGGATAAAAAAGATGCCGAAATATCAATATAAGGATGTTGATTTGTAAAAAGTCTGAATTCATGTTTTGTTATTTCTCTCCACAAGACAACAAGTAAACAACTTTTAAAATGCTTGTTTTCTGAATGGAGTTTGGTTCGATCGGTGCCAGGCTTCTCCATCAACACTCAAAATAAATAAATAAAAAATAAATACATCTGCGTATACATAAGGTCACAATGTTATTGTTTATACCACACATTTTGCATTTTGTCTACTCTTTTTTTTATACCTCCTTTCATATTTTTAAATAAAAAAGACGTGAAACAGGAGCGATGTTTTCCTTACGTGACAGCGGCCGAGCGTCGGGCGGAGGGTTGGACACCGAGGCCGTGAACTGGAGCTTTAACTTCATGTGCTGACTCAGCTGCAGACAGACGGACAGAAACCATATTTGGACTGAGGAGTGACGTAGAGAACGTGGACTGAATATAAAAAAGTGGACGTAGTCGTCGTGACGTCACACATTGGTTTGTGGACGGATGTTATGAAGCCTTGAGTTCGGCAATTTGGCCGTCGCCATCTTGTTTTTTTGCAACCATTGAATGTATCCAGGCGGCAACTGCTGGTGAAGTCTATGCTTCATTTCTTAAAGCTGCATTCTCTCTAATGGCCACCAGGGGGTGACTCCTCTGGTTGTATAGAAGTCTATGCTTCATGTGTAAAAGCTGCATTCTCTCTAATGTCCACCAGGGGGCGACTCCTCTGGTTGTATAGAAGTCTATGCTTCATGTGTAAAAGCTGCATTCTCTCTAATGTCCACCAGGGGGCGACTCCTCTGGTTGTATAGAAGTCTATGCTTCATGTGTTAAAGCTGCATTCTCTCTCCTGACCACCAGGGGGCGACTCCTCTGGTTGTATAGAAGTATATGCTTCATGTTTTAAAGCTGCATTCTCTCTCCTGACCAGCAGGGTTTGACTCATCTGGTTGTATAGAAGTCTATGCTTCATGTGTTAAAGCTGCGCTGTCTCTCCCTCTCTCAGGTTGCCCAGTATCATAAAGCAGGGGATGCTTTAGGGCGGGGCTACAAGGTGATTCACTCCTCCTCAGTCCATATATGGTCACTTCCTGTTCATTGGTTGCACACAAAAAAATGGACTCGAGGCTTCAAAACATTCTCTAACGCCACTCGTTCCCTCCGGTGTTGTGCAGAGCCGACCCACCTCGTACAGGCCCGGCTTCAGGATCTGGAACGCCACCCTGAAGGACAAAGTGCTGCCTTTGCGACAGTGACCGAGGTTACTGAGAGGAGAGTGACAGACCACAGCGGCCAGCGACGGGTCGTCGGTCTGACCGCGACCTGAAGGCACATCCACAGTCACGGGGTCACGAACCATTAAAGAGAAGAATGAACAAATGAATATTGTACATCCTTTGAGTTGCATAAATCTTCAACATTAAATCAACAAGCAACAAGAACCAAAACAAGTGTCTGTAACTTAATGTCACCAAACATCGACTAATCATAACCACACGCCTTCAAACCAGTTCAAAACAAACAAAAGTTTCTTACATTATAGAAATCTCATTGTTTTACTCCATAAATCCAAAATACTGTCAACAGCCATTTAAATAAATATATTTTCTGCATGTTTTTATGAATAGTTGTAATATAAAGGAAACTGATAGAAAACATTTTGTTGAATCAAAATAGCGAAACAATCTCATAATTGATCAGATGTTTTTGCATGTAATGTCTTGATTCATGTATTTCTAATAGTTAGTTTTAAAACGTCCAGTTTGAGACCACAGAGGAGCTCGGGTCTCAAACTGGAGAACGTCAGCTCACTGACCCTCTGGAGTCCAGACCAGCCGCACAGCAAGGAAGTCCTGAAGGTTGTTGAGCAGAACGTATTTGACCTTGAAGTGTTCCTTCACCTTGACGGTGCTCGGACAGCTGGCCGTCATGACGAACCGAGGCTCGTCCAGACGGATACTGGGCAACCTGAGAGAGGGCGCAGCACATGAAACATAGACTTCTATACAACCAGAGGAGTCGCCCCCTGGTGGTCAGTAGAGAGAATGCAGCTTTAACACGTGAAGCATAGACTTCTATACAACCAGAGGAGTCGCCCCCTGGTGGTCAGGAGAGAGAATGCAGCTTTACCACATGAAGCATAGACTTCTATACAACCAGAGGAGTCGCCCCCTGGTGGCCAGGAGAGAGAATGCAGCTTATAGAAGACCAGGCGGGTTGTTTTGACCAATATGATAAATCATATTTCATTTCTTCTAATAGAGGGTGAATCTGCTGAAATTAATCACAAAACACGTCTGACTGTCTTCTCGCTGCTGACCGCCTGTTTCTGCTAAACCAGCCCAGCTCGGTCCTCACCTGTAGTGGGTGTAGATACAGTTGGTGAAAGGCATCTTGGGAGTTGACCACTGCAGCACAGCGACCAGGGGAACCTCCAACCCCTGAAGATGAAACATGATGAAAAAAGGAAAACACTTTGACCACAAGGGGAGTTCATACCGGTGAAATGATAAAGTCTTTAACATATTTATTGTCAACCAACGATCACAATCAGTCCGTTAAGTTTCCTTTCTCAGTCAGTTGATGAACTTTCACTGTGGACTCTGATTCGATAAATGCAACTCAGTCTTCTAGCATCAAACATGAATCCTCGACGTGCAGGAAACGTCTGAAACGTCAGCCACAAAGAAGAAAAGCTTCTGGGTGTAAATTGGCTTTAAATTTGCACACTTAAGGTTATTTGGTGAAACACGTGTATGCTGGTGGTAATGTTGACGTTTCTTGTCCAATGGATCGGCATTTCATGGTTAAAAATGGTTTTAAATTAGAATCTGATCAAGGCCCATCACTGATGAGTTATTATCTGGCAATAACAATGTGCATTAAGTTGTTTAATTAGTCTAATTTAGCAAGTGGCTAGTTAGCTCACTAACGTTAGCTTGCCCATCCCACCACGTTTTCATGCTACCGTTAGCCTGGTTTCAGAAAATGAGTTATACTGGTTAATATTTTGATTGAATATAACTATATTCACCCTTTGTTTAAACAGGACAGCCCGAAAAACTAAATGAAAACAAAATGCAACTGTAAAATAATAAACAAAATCAATGGTTATAAATAAATATAAAAGATCACATTCTAGAAGCAACCTCAAGCGGAACCTATAAAACACGTTCGAACCTCGTTGGAGTCGTCTTGCGGCATGTCGTTGAGGTGCAGCTGGAACAGGAAGTCGTGCTCCTCCAAAGCGCTGAGCATGCTGGGAAGGCAGGAGGCCGGGCTCTCTAACCTGCAGAAAGACGCCATGCCGACCTCCCCCGACCGGTGGCTGCAGAGCGGAGTCAAAGTCATGCAGAGGTTCAGAGAACATAACCAAATGTAACATTAAGATATTAATGTAGCAAACAATAACCGTTCATCATGTTACCAAACCAGAACACACAACACAATTAATGTGATAGAACATAATGTAACAAAAGTAACAACGCATAACATAACACAAAATAATGTCACAGAAAACATGCAACAAAAGTAACGAAACATAAACGGAACATGATATAACGAAATGTAACAGAAAGTGAGCAAACACACCCAAAGTAACGCGTCATTATGGAACAACATGATACCATAATAATAACATAACGTCACAGCGCAACACAACATATGATATATAATTCTTATCAAAACAACAGGTCATCTGACATAAACAAATATAAAGTGTATAAATTCTCTAAGTTACATACTAATATTATGATATATTTTGAAATAATATTATTATTATAATATTAGACATAATGCAACGACTGGACGCACCACACGTTGTCCACCAGCAGCACGGAGCCGTCGGGCATCATGGGAAGGTATGAGGCGTTCAGGTTCGGTAAAATCCGAACATCCCGAACACTCACCTCCTCCTGGGAAGACTCGTTCAGCACTGAGAGGAGCACCAACATATCACACTGCATTTTATTAGCTATTGTTGTTAGAGATCTAACATAAACACCATTACAAAGCTCAGCGCTTAGATGTGAATGCTGTTGAAGAAATAGGAGATCAATTTAATTTTCATTAAACTACATGACATGTACGTCACATTTCTGAGACAGCAGTGTTGTGTAAAGTTATTCTTCATAATCAGAGTTTTCCTCCAGCTGATGGAGCAAAGCAATGTGACACCTAAAATAATCTATATATCAGTCATATTTAGAATATTTATATATTTGAATCTGTTATCATTTGATCTCTTTGAACACACCAGACTCCATTCACTAAATCAGTGATTTAACCCCTCAGAACGCAGGAGCGTCTGCGGTGCTGCGGTTAGTTTGTGTTGTTGTGTGACTTCAGTGACTTGATGAAGAACGACCTCTGACCTTTGAGGATGGCGAGGTGCCTCCCGGAGACGGTCATCTGCTTACAGCGGACGGTGGGCGGCGGCAGGACGGTCAGGGTGGTGCTCACTGTGGGCGGGACCATTACTCCCATTAGACATTCATCATGTAGCGTATGAAAACATTCAGGTTCCAGGGCTCCAAATATCTGGTTCTGCGCAACCAACAGTCCAAAAAACCCAAATGGTCAGTTTACGATCGTAGAGGACGAAGAAGCTGCAACCGGAGAATATCTGGAACGTTGAGTCCGGATTGTTCCGGTTATGTTTCCTGTTTTTGTCCTAGATCACTGACATAAAATCTACATGAGTTCATATTTAGCATCTCATGTTTATGAACATGAGATATGAGTCCAGCTACATTCGTTGTGTTTTTGATTCATTTTGTGCATTTAGAGCAAGCATACGAGTGAGTGTGTGTGTGTGTGTGTGTGTGTGTGTGTACCCTGAGCCTTGAAGGTGTTCAGGTCGTGTCTGAAGGTGTGTGTCGGCTCTCGTTGCTGCAAGACGCTCAGGTAGCCGAGTTCCTGCACCTCCGCTTTCTCCGCCTCCTTCTTCCACACCGTCACCATCACCTGAACCCACATGCAGAGGAGGAGGAAGAGGAAGAGGAAGAGGAGGAGGAGGAGGAAGAGGAAGAGGAAGAGGAGGAGGAAGAGGAGGAGGAGGAGGAAGAAGAGGAAGGGGAGGAGGAGGAGGAGACCCGGGACAGAGGCGTTATGGAGAGTGTGAACAGTTAAACCCTGAACCTGGTGGGTGTGTTTGGTGGTGACCCCTGACCTTGACCTTCAGGGTGCTGACGGGCAGCTTGTCCAGAGAGACGGTGAGGGGGAAGATCACCTCGTCAGTCAACACCACCGGCTCGTCCAGAGGAGACTGAAGACACAAAAAAATTGGTATTTAATGTTAATATTTATTCAGCAAGTGAGTAAGTGACAGTGGGGGGGGCGGGGCTTAGCTCAGGGTCAATTAGCACCATAAGGCCGATGGGGGTGTTGTTAGAGTTGCAGGTGTTCGTCATGAAGCAAAGTCTTGGACAAATTTATATTTTGACCCGATGACGAGCTGGACGGACTGTAAAGAGATCCCGAAGTCATAAATGAACGTTTGTGCCAAACCTCACGGCATAACTTCATAATTTGGGTGAACTTCCTGCTCCAGGCTCTGCTAGCTTATTGTTTTCATTGTGTATTTATTGTGCCTTCTTAAATACGTGTCTTGTGTTAAGAACCTCTTGTTTTGGCACTTGTGTTATTTCCACCGGAGGAATGCCCGAGTACCTGAACAGGTGCCCTGCGGAACTCCCTCGCTGCCGTCCCCGAGGTGTTGTGTATGAGCAGCGGCTTGCAGTCCCTGAAGCTCCGGCAGCGCGAGTCCATCCTGCTGCCGAGCGCCGCGATGGCCGCCTCCGCCGCCGCGATGTAGTCCTCCTCCCCGTCCTCGTTGGCCTCGTCCCCGCTGCTCTGGTACTCGTGGTGGTGATGGCTGCGATGGCGGCTGCTTTCCCCCGGACTCACGCTGGCCACGGCGCACAGGGAGCCGGCCAGCTCCCTCCAGGCCCGGCCGCTGGCCGACTCCGTCCCAAAACCGGCCACGGTGCCATCGACGCCCGCCGCTGGAAAACCATCACACGGGAAAATGTTCATGCTGGGAGAACCTTGATTGGCTCCAGTCATCCCATTAACCTCAACTCCTTTTTATGTATCTGCTTAGTCCTGGTGGGGTCCTAAATATGAGTGTTGTAGTCCTGGTGGGGTCCAGTATTCTGTGGGGTCCTTTTTTTAATATACATTTTTAAATATATATATATATATATATATATATATATATATATATATATATATATATATATATATATATATATATATATATATATATATGTGTGTGTGTCTATATGTATATATGTGTATTCATGGTTCTATGTATAAATATATATATATACTGTATGTACGTCTACATGTATATGTATAAATGTATACATATGTCTATATCTATGTATGTATGTACATATGAATATATACGTACATACATATACATATATACAATATAAAATATTAACCATAATAACCATAATAACAATATTAACCATAATAACAATATTAACCATAATAACCATAATAACCATAATAACAATATTAACCATAATAACCATAATAACGATAATAACCATAATAACAATAATAACAATACCCCCCCACCCCCTCACCGGGGCCCGGCTCGGGCGGCGTCCCCCCCGCGTCCCTGCAGCGCAGCACCAGGAGGAAGCGGACCGTCTCGCCCAGGTACAGGTGGCTCCTGCGGGGCAGCGTGCGGTAGCGGGCCGGGTCCGACAGGTCGGTGATGGGCACCGCCGGGAAATACATGAAGTACTCGCACTGCGACTCCATCATCTGCACCATGGCGACGACCGGGAGGCTGCACCGTGCGGGCACCGGAGAGCGCAGACAATGAAACCACACGTTCCGGTTCGCCCTTTCAAAGTAAAAGCACTGACAGTGACTGCGTCGAACAGGGGGTGGAATAAAATAGAGCCTTGCGCCCCGTAGGGGCCATACTGTGGTAGTGGAGACGAGATGGTTTCTTTAAAACCACAGGAAAGGCAACATATCACAATAATAATAAAATAATATATGCATTTCAAACAGTAAATAGGTACAAACAAAACACAACATAAGGCTAAACATGGCAAAAAGTTAAGATACAAATATTTATAAAATAATGACATGCTTCCTTGTGGAATTATTATAATTGTGAAAGAAATATGTTTAATGTTGATATTGGGCCTATTTATGTGAGGAGAAGTCTTTTAGGAGAATGATGTTCTGTTCTGGTTCTCACTATTTAAATTACAATCAGTTGTTTAAAAATCCTATTTTCATATTTATTTTTTCATGATTTGTCCTTCTTTATGGAGAATAATACATCGATTATTTGAATTGAGTAGCTGATAAAAAAGCAACAATGAGAATGAAGTTAGATGAACTTTATGTTCTCAGGCTTGATGCTTGTTATTTATTGCATGAGAATCCAAGACATACCACATAATCAGTATTGGAATATACACAGAATATAAAAATGGTGCTCAAATGAATAAACTGCAATAGCATGTGTGTGTTTGCAGGTAGAAGTATGTACAGTTTATTATTAAGATTGTATAAGATTTCCATCCCGTTTTTTTATTTTTATTAATCTCTTGTTAGAATTATTACATTCTAACATGCTAATTTTCAGAATTGTGAGCATATATTTATATATCTTTTGTCACTGATATGCTGATTTTGTCGAGAAGTTCAAAACACATGTAACTCAAATGTAGTGTGTATAAGATATAGATAAATGTGTATAAAATATAGATACATCAAAGTACTGTTGCAAAACTATGCCACATTTATTTTACTGTATTGTAAGTATTGATATTGAACATGTAGACATATAGAGAATAAATATCAGCAAGTGTAGCAATTATATTTGTATACAATACAATGTTTTCATTCATATTCAACATTTTTTCACAATGGCTGAATTGTTCAACGTAGTCTAGACCTCAGCCTTTGCTGGAAGGATCGGCAGTTTGAGTCTACAACACAGATGGTACATGAGGATGGACCTGATGGTTCTGTCTCTGATGCCATAGATGAGTGTGCTCAAACATCTGGGGGAAAGCACAATAAACAGATAAAGAACAGACAAGATACGCAAGGTTGCTATCCTGTCAGGGATGTTTGTGATAGCTATAGACAGAGGGTTGTAAATAGTTGAGGACAGACTGAGGCCCAGCTGCACCAGATGCAGCAGCAGTGTGTTACGAGTCTTTCGGGTTGAAGCTTTGTCTGTGGAGGCGGACCTGGCTGCTATCATCACACCGATGTAGGTGCACGTGACCGCCACACTAGCTGACAGAAACAGAACATAAGTGTAGACTGCATCATAAACACCAGACATTGTTCCAAGAAACATAGATATGGCACTACAAAAATCGTTCATCTGCAGGCTCTCCAGGTCTTCAAATGGGAAATCTAACAGTAGAATAACTCGTATGAGGATATTCAGGGAACTGAAGGCCCAAACAGCAGCGACAGCCACCGATGTGTTCCTCATGGTGATGATGGCAGTGTGCCTCAGTGGGAAGCACACAGCCACATATCTCTCAAGAGACATCGCCACCAGCGTAAGAGGCGAGATTACATTCGTGAGATCAGCGAGCATGGCGAGAACGCCACATACAAGCAGACAGCAGGTACAGTAACTGGCTCAGTGCCATCTGCATGGTGTCTGCACAAAGGAGGTTAAACAGGAGAATATAGCGGGAGGTCTCACGAAACACCTGTTTACTCCTTAAGGTGAACAACATGATCCCATTAATGAAGAGAAACACACAACATGGCAGGGTGATTGGAACAGAAAACAAAAATAATTCCAGTGTTCCCCGAAATCCAACAGTGATGTTGGTCTGAGTTGCATATGACATATTGAGGAATCCCCTTGATGTTGATATAGAACATCTAAAGTGCACTTAGAATGATCAGAAATAGCATTTACAAAAAACATGAACCGTATGACATAATCACAACACAGAAGCACAGTTTTTCTTGCAGAGTTTGTATTCTTAGAAAAGTTAAAGTCCATAGATTTTGCAGATGTGTCTCTTGATTTCACATGCAAAACAGAACGTAATCCAAATGCATTTCTCCAGATTTGTCAGTGAGCATGTTGGAGGTCATGCTTGATTCCATGCAAGCAGAACTGTTCTGCAGGGTTTGCCTGTCCTCGCATGCTTTTTAAGGACTTAATCCTCCCACCCACTTCATGTGATACCATCACACATAGTCATGTCTGATCTGGAAAATAAAATGGATTGCTGATGTAATCCTAAAGATATTTCTCAATACCCTGGTCCATGTCATTGTATTTTCTTTTGTGACGACAACATTTTTACAGTTTGGAAGAATTATGAGGCAGGGCCTTCCCCACACTGTTCTCAGGGGAAGTCATCAACGAGCAGTGAAAAGAGCACTTTGAGGAACTCCTAAACCCAGCCAACAAGTCCCCTGGAGGGGGGGGAAGCGCTGAAGACTTGGGGGTGGTCACACCCATATCCCTGGCAGATGCCGTTATGGTAGTCAAAAAGCTTGTTGGTGGCAAGGCGCCGGGTGGATGAAATCCGCCCTGAGATGCTGAAGGCGCTGGACTTTGTTGGGCTGTCTTGGCTGACACGCCTCTTCAATGTCGCATGGGGGTCTGGAACAGTGCCCATTGACCGGCAGACCGGGGTGGTGGTTCCCATCTTCAAGAAGGGGGACCGGAGAGTGTGCTCGAACTATCGGGGTATCACACTACTCAGCCTCCCGGGAAAAGCTTATGCCAGGGTGCTGGAACGGAGGCTCCGACCGTTTGTCGAACCTCGGATTCAAGAAGAACAGTGCGGGTTTCGTCCTGGTCGTGGAACAGTGGACCAGCTCTTTACCATTGCAAGGATACTGGAGGGGTCCTGGGAGTTTGCCCAGCCAGTCTACATGTGCTTTGTGGACTTGGAGAAGGCTTTCGACCGGGTCCCTCTGGGCTTTTTGTGGGGGGTGCTGCGGGAGTATGGTGTGCCGGACCCGTTGCAACGGGCCATCCGGTCTCTGTACGCCTGCAGTAGGAGCTGTGTTCGTATCCTCGGCAGTAAGTCAGATACGTTCCCGGTGGGTGTTGGCCTCCGCCAGGGCTGCCCTTTATCACCGGTCCTGTTCGTGACTTTCATGGACAGGATATCTAGGCGCAGCCGTGGGGCGGAGAATGTCAGGTTCGGGGATCTCAGGATAGCCTTGGAACTTTATTTAAAATAAATAACACGGCTGTTACATTTTGCGGCTGTAACTCGGACAGCAGTGAACATCTATTGCTTCCTCACTAGGGGGTTCCCCAGGTGCTCATTCAGGAGCTGTACTAGCAGTACAAACAGATTTGATCAACGTGTACTATCAAGTATATGCACAATGCAAATAAAAGCAAGATCTACAATAAGCCAAAAATCCCTGGATGAAGTATTAGTACAATATGCCATTTCTGTAAAAGGAAGGTTTTCTGTTTTTATTTATGTATTTATGTATGTCTGTATGAAATGTGCTTTACAAATGAAAAAGAGTTGGGTGACAGCAGCTCCTTGGGTTGGTAGACAAGATACCTTTATTTCCTTATTGTTGGATAGTTTTTATTATTATTATCAAAGCACAATTACAGTTTTACACTATCACTATTATACTGTGTTAACATTTTCAGAATCACCTTTATTGCTCAAATATGTGTAAACATTCAGGTAATTCGAGTCAATTTTTTTGCATCTTTCAAACAACAATACAAATACGAGCCTGACAGCCGTTCCAAATTTGATGACTTTTCCTGTATGACAAGTACGCCAAAAGTGCGGCCAAAGTCGTAAAATAAAAATCATAAATAATAATAATAATAGACGAAGCAATAACAATAGGGTCCTTGCAGGACTGTCTTCGACAGTCGCTCGGACCCTAAAAATGTCTATTACATGCATACGCATCATAGTAAACGTGAGCGTCTCCAATGACAGCAAAGGTAGTTAATGAGCACAAGTCTGATGGTCTGGTCTCTGATTCCATAGATGAGAGAACTCAGACATCTGGGTAAGAGGAAAATACACACATACAAAACACTCTGGACGCGCACAAATACTAGCCTCGTTACAATTCTGTAAAGAGCGATGAGGATGGGGTTGTAAATAGTTGAGGACAGACTGAGGCCCAGCTGCACCAGATGCAGCAGCAGTGTGTTACGAGTCTTTCGGGTTGAAGCTTTGTCTGTGGAGGCGGACCTGGCTGCTATCATCACACCGATGTAGGTGCACGTGACCGCCACACTAGCTGACAGAAACAGAACATAAGTGTAGACTGCATCATAAACACCAGACATTGTTCCAAGAAACATAGATATGGCACTACAAAAATCGTTCATCTGCAGGCTCTCCAGGTCTTCAAATGGGAAATCTAACAGTAGAATAACTCGTATGAGGATATTCAGGGAACTGAAGGCCCAAACAGCAGCGACAGCCACCGATGTGTTCCTCATGGTGATGATGGCAGTGTGCCTCAGTGGGAAGCACACAGCCACATATCTCTCAAGAGACATCGCCACCAGCGTAAGAGGCGAGATTACATTCGTGAGATCAGCGAGCATGGCGAGAACGCCACATACAGGATACGTCAGCCTTATTCTACTCATTGCCAGCAGGTACAGTAACTGACTCAGTGCCATCTGCATGGTGTCTGCACAAAGGAGGTTAAACAGGAGAATATAGCGGGAGGTCTCACGAAACACCTGTTTACTCCTTAAGGTGAACAACATGATCCCATTAATGAAGAGAAACACACAACATGATAATATTATCAGAGTGGACAGCATCACCTTTTCCACTAACCCCTGATACTGCAGACCATCAGAGCTGTTGGTCTGAGACTGATTTACAAATAACATCATAGAAGCATTTAATAAAATCTAATATATAAACCTGGTGACGTCATTGGAGCCCATAAGCACAATAATCTTGTTCAGTCCGGTCGGGATGCGCCGTTAGTTCACAAAACAAAAAGACATCCTGTGCAAACAGTTGGTGGGCTAGAAGCCATGTCTGTTTCCATGCAAGCAGTGCCACATTGGGTTAAGGGGTTGTATGTGAGCTCAGTCCTCACAACCCAGTTCATCTGGTACATCACATGGGTATATATATATTAACTGGTGATGTAACTCCTCTACCCCCTCATGCATTCCATAATGACCATTACAACAGCATCTATCCAAAATGATAGAAGTAAACATTAAACAATATTAGTTTTTTTTTTGCCATGGTAAATATACAATACATGTTGGCATATGGCTTTAAATATTTGTTTGAACCAAAAATTGCATTACAGAAGTGAAAAAAGACCTGTAGATGCTAATTTTATGACCTGAATGAAGGCAGGATGATCTTGAACATGACAGAAGTTGTGTCCCTGTCCTTTGTAATGGACAAAGACAGGTGTGCTTATGAAGCAAGCGGGTCGGGGGAGGAAGGGATGTAGGGATGGGGGTCGAGGAAGCAAGGGATGTAGGGATGGGGTTGGGGGAGGAAGGGATGTAGGGATGAGGGGTGTTATGGAAGGGGTCAGGGGAGGAAGGGATGTAATGATGGGGTTAAGGTAGGAAGGGATGTAGGGAAGGGGTCAGGGGAGGAAGGGATGTGGGGATGGGGGTCAGGGGAGGAAGGGATGTGGGGATGGGGGTCAAGGGAGGAAGGGATGTAGGGATGGGGGTCAGGGGAGGAAGGGATGTGGGGATGGGGGTCAAGGGAGGAAGGGATGTGGGGATGGGGGTCAGGGGAGGAAGGGATGTGGGGATGGGGGTCAGGGGAGGAAGGGATGTGGGGATGGGGGTCAGGGGAGGAAGGGATGTGGGGATGGGGGTCAAGGGAGGAAGGGATGTGGGGATGGGGGTCAGGGGAGGAAGGGATGTGGGGATGGGGGTCAAGGGAGGAAGGGATGTGGGGATGGGGGTCAGGGGAGGAAGGGATGTGGGGATGGGGGTCAGGGGAGGAAGGGATGTGGGGATGGGGGTCAAGGGAGGAAGGGATGTAGGGATGGGGTCAAGGGAGGAAGGGATGTAGGGATGGGGATCAAGGGAGGAAGGGATGTAGGGATGGGGTCAATGGAGGAAGGGATGTGGGGATGGGGGTCAAGGGAGGAAGGGATGTAGGGATGGGGTCAAGGGAGGAGGGATGTAGGGATGGGGTCAAGGGAGGAAGGGTAAGGGAAGGAAGGGGGTCGTGGTGGAGGTGTCGCCGATGTGGAATGAATGACCCGAGTATGATCGGATTTGGGTAAAATATGGCGGAAGTGGTGATGGAACGGTGGTCAGAGCTTGGGGCGGTGAACTCTGAGCATGCAGTGCAGGAAGCAGAAGAAAGCAGCAGAACATATACTCTAATGTTTGGTCCATGAAGGGAGACCGGCGGCCGGATGGGATGGTGCGCCACATATATTGCAGTTGAGGGAAGGGTGAGCTGCGAAGACTCAGCAGTATAGTTCTGGGTCAAGTGTTCCCCAGTACGTGCCCTGGTTAAACTGCAACACTCATTGGCGACTGCGGTTGGGGAGGGCAGCGCAGATGACATCGAGGTATAGGGAGAAGGAGCAGGTGAACTGGTGGAAGGGGATGTTGAGCTGGATGAATGCATTCTTTAGCTGGTGGACTGTCCACTCGAAAATGTGGGATGTGTGGGGCCCGTCAGAGAGTAGGCATGGAAAGGCCCACCATGGCTCACAGAAGGCCTTCCATACCTGGGACATGAACTGGGAACCCCTGTCCAAGATAATATCTGCTGAGACTCCATGAAGACAGAACTCATGGATCAACCGGGGGTTATAAGTATCACAAGATGTGGTGAGTAAAGAGAGGGCCACAACAATGCACCTCTGTAGAGAATCTGTCGGCGATGGGAAGAATGACGCGTTACCTTGGGAGTAAGACCATGGGCTAGAGGTCGAGGGGCTGGGGGGAGGACTTGCTTCAGGCTCATACCAGGATGGAATCTGCAATGCTCCTCCTGGATCTGAGAATCAACAATCAGTCCAGGAATCTCAAGTAAACGTTTGTTACCCCGATGATTGGGTTCAGGAGTTCCTCAAAGTGCTCTTTCCACCTCTCCACAATATCCTCAGTCCCAGTCTGTAGTTTTCTTTTCATGCTGAATACAGCCTGAGGGAGGCCCAGCTATCCCTTTCTCAGTCGTCTTGACGGTTTGCCAGAACTGAAAGTCCTTCTTAAAAGTTCCCTAGAACTTCTCCCATACATAGGTTTTTTATATGGCGACGGCCCCCTTTGTAGCCCTTCTGGTCAACTGGTTGCTTTTTCCAGAGACCCTGTTGGCCAAGCAAGCCTGAAAAGCCTGCTTGTTTCCACCGAAGTGTTCATAGGTTGCCGTCACACGTTCCAACCACAACTCCTTGCAACTTCTTCGACAATGGAGGCTTTGAACACGGCCTGATCAGACCCTGTGTCCTATATCAGCACGATAAGCATGAAAGATTCTTGGAAGGTAGGAGTTGAAGACTTCACTGACCTCAGCGAGACGTTCCCAGTTCATCGTCACTCCACATTTGAGTTTCGTTTTAGGTCAGTTGTTAGCTCTGCTCCGAGGCCACAGATTTGATGCATGCAAGCATGCACTCGCATTTAAGAGCATCAACAGCTTCCTGTGGTCTTCCCAAGAAGATCCACTGATATGGAGCTTTTTTCTCATCTTTATTCAAGAGTGTGTTATTTCACTTTGAGAGCATGACTCCTTGATTTGACTTTACATTTTGTAATGCTTTCCCTTACACTCAAATATTCCCTGCTTGCGCTTAGATTTGCTCTGATTCTGATGAAACTCTATGCTTGCACTCAGATATATTACTGCTCGTACATATATCCTGTGTGCTTTTCAAATATCTGCTCTTAAATTTCTGTCTTTTTACTTCCCTTTCGCTGTACACTAGCACCCTTATGTCATCTATCTGCCTTGTGTATATTGTTATTGCTTTTATTGTTTATATTTTTACCATCTCAAGAGCCTTTAAGTACCTTTTAAAGCGCTATACAAATATAATCTAATATTATGTTGCTAGGATTTATACTATTCTGCTTTAACATCTAATGCACAAAACAAAACAAAAAACAGCTGTAGATGCACATCAGTAAAAGTTTGACTTCTGATAACTTTTCCAAATAATCCAATGTGTGTTGTTGTGATGAAACTATTGTCCATTGTTTGGTGAAATACTCTCAGGTATCACAAGAGAAATCCCCACAGCTGATCCATTCCCTTGATGACTAATTTAGACACATTAAGTATCCAAACCCTTACTCGTCCTACTCCTCATTAAATATTTATACGATTAATGCCTCGAGTTGGTGCTAACAAGTCCAAAGTAAGTAAATGGAGCAAACTTTAATCTTCAATGTCTGTTCTCAGAAGTTAACTTAAAAGGCTGAACTCATATCCATACTCAAATATGAAGTAGTAAATAAATGTAAATAATGTAAAGCTGCCCTTGACGAGACTTTATTTTTATTGTGAAAACTGTTGTCCGAGCCTAAAGCCGAGCTGGGGCAGATACCAACATCTCTGCTGCCTCGGCCTGAGACAACAAACAGTCGTGCAGAGTTCGGTGTACGCTCCGAAGTAATGCAAAGCGTCTTATTTTGAGTAAAAAGGTACATAAGGGGTCACAAAGCCTTCAAGTCAAATGCTGCTTTGGGTTAGGTAATTAAACTAGGTTTAGTTAAACAACATCAGAATCAACGAGAGTGCTTAAGCTTTAGGTTTTGTACGTCCTTATAAGGGAATTATGCAAATGAATTTGGGCGTATGTCTTCATAACTTGTTATTTATGAAAACTTTCCAGCAACTTTGAATCCATGAAAGACGACCTGCTAACAAAGCTGCAGGACAGCAAACCTCTTTGTGTCCAACCAGAAGAGAATGACTCCACTACGGACGTGTTCACGTCGTTCACACCGTTAATGCAGTAAATGTGGTTAAAAGCATAAATAATTACATAATAATGAAAAAATAAATACAATTTTAGGCAGAGATAATGTATTAATTAAATCATTTGAGTACACATACGTTATGCATGAAGGTTTTACGTAGTGTCACATTGATTATACCTGAACATTGACTCTCCCCCTATTGATCGCAATACATCTATGTATATGTACATACATGTGTTGTACATGTGTACATATTGTACATAATCATCCAGTCCATCAATATGGATCCAGTATTTATTTATTTGCACTATTTGTATTGTTTACAACTAGTAGAACATTTGACGTGTACATAGATGTTTTATTTCTTATTTGATTATTGGTTATATATATTTTTATTATATTTATGTAAACGCATATTGTTTTTGTGTACATATCAATCGTGTCACATTCCTTGCATGTGCACACGTTCTTTGAAAATAAAAATTATTCTGATTTGGAAGAGATGAAGGTAACAGCTGTGTATTTAAATATCCACTGAAATGTTCTTATAGTCAAGGGATTCTGAAACTATATTAATCAATAATATATTGAAATGCTAAATAAGTATTTTTATCCCCCAAAAAATGAAGGACAGTAGTTCATTCGACTTTGACCAACATTTGCCAAGTTCAGAGTAAATATTGAATGTAATAGTTGAGCAATGTTATTGTTCAGCTGTTGAAAACACTGAAGAGTCACCGAGAGAACTCCTCCCTTAGTCTCCTGATTACTCATTAAGACTTATTAAATATTAAAACCGTTACTCATTAATGTGTTCAGTAAATATTGACATGACTAATGGATCCTAGGGGAGTTTATCAGGAATCTTCATGGAGACGGGAAGACGCGTAGCTCTGCAGAGACGAAGAACAGCAAAGTTGAACTAAGTTGAACTAAGTTGATCTAAGTTGAAGTCCAAAGTAAAAAGAGCTAGGTTGGACTTTGATCTCCAACGTCTGTAGTAATAGAAAGCAGTATTCCCAAAGACTATTAAATATTAACTAGTAACTATTGGTTACTTGATGACCAATATGGGAGGGTTAGGGCGAGACAGCGTAGGAACCGACTGAAACCGGAAGGGGGCAGTAGTGCGACTAACAGCCCGCCGGCTGCCGTTCACAGCGCAGAAACAGGAGAAGAAGACGTCGCCGTCACGACGTCATGACGTATGAAAGTGCGTAGCGACGGTTCGCTGTGTCCGTCAGTTTTCCCTCCTCGTTGACGAAGCTACCCGGCTAACGCGGATGTTTAACTAAAGACGCGCTCATCGTGCACCTGCTCGCGCTCCGCTGCTTCACCTGAGCGAGAGAGGAAACTCGACGGAGACCCGAACACACAGGACTACGTCGTTACAGGTAAATGTTCGTGTTCTTTGTCCGCCTTCCTTTTGTTTTGCTAACGCTCAGTTAGCTAAAGACGCTAAGCTAGCTCGCTTGCTAACGTCAGCTAGACGCACGTGACTTCTACCTCGCATCAGCAGTATTGTTTATATTCATTTAAAGGAGATGATAGTTACTGAGGAGGAGCTTTTAGCGCGCTCGCTCTGTGTGCGCGTGCGGTTATTTAATATGACGTCACGCGGTAATGATGCTACGAGTGTTAGCTTCCTGGTTTGTGTGATTATAACTATTCAATAAGACGTCACGCGGCAGTGACGCTCTTCTCTAGCTGGTGTCAGTTGGTCCGGGCCCGTTAACGGGTTTAGGGGTTACCTGCCGGGTCGCTGCACGTGGAGCCAGACGTTGATTCTGATTGGATCCTGGTTTCATTTTGAACCTCAAAGTTTAGCTTCAACCATCAACTTTTCTCAGGTAGGTTACTGCTTTAAGTACACACGAGAGGTACTTCTCCACACCTCAGAGGTTAATTTGTATTGATAAATGTTTGTGATAAACTGACAAAGAGTTCCTACTTCAGCTAAATAAACTCTGTTAAGGCTTCGTCACAGAGCTGAAACAGGCGGTTGGTTGTCTGTAGAGGTTTATAGATTATCTTATAGAGCATGAAGCGTTGATGGAGATCAAACCGTCCAACAGGATATCAAGAGTTTCCTCTTCAGGCCGCTCACGGCTGAATGTTTGTCTCCAGCAGAAGACCTATGCGGTCCTGCTAGCAGAGCAAGATGTTCAACAAGTCATTCGGTACCCCCTTCGGCGGAGGGACGGGGGGGTTCGGCACCTCGTCGACCTTCGGACAACCAAGTGAGTAGTTTTTATTTGTTCAAACTCCCGATTTTCAAAATGCGGCCGGACAGAGTTTCTGTTTTTACCCGGCGACTGAAGCTGCACCGGTGATTTAATGCGCCCGGTCCGTGTCGTCTCTCCTCACATGACCTGCAGACACGGCCTTTGGAGCCACGGGAGGCTTCGGGACGTCGGCCTTTGGGGCCACCGCCAACACCGGAGGGCTGTTCGGGCCTGCGCAGAATAAACCTGGTTTGTAATTCACTTCCTGTCTGGGGACGCCATGTTTCTCTGCTGAAAATCTGTCTGACTCTGTTAACATTTACTGTTATTCAAAGTTAAAATCAACCGCCTGTCTCTTTCAGGCGGGCTGTTCGGGTCCACTGGGTTCACCCAACAGCCGGCGGCGACCGCCACCAACACCGGCTTTGGTTTTGGGGCGGCGACCGGCACTTCGACCAGCTTGTTTGGGAGCACCGGAACGGGCGCCAGTGGCGGCCTGTTCTCCCAGCCGAGCAATGCTTTTGGAGCCAACAAACCCACCACGTTTGGAAGTGAGAACCCTCCACACGCCACCGTTTAGGCTATTAAGTCGTCCGGCTGGGGCCTCAAACAGCTGCTGCTTGTTCATGACATGAGTGTGAACCGCTTGAAATGTGTTGTGTGTTTCTTCTTTAAAATGTTGCCACTAACCAAACGTGAAATGCCAAAAATCCAGTGCTCCGGTTGTGTTTGCAAACTGCTCAGTCCCATTGTCGTTTTGATTTGTTTATCTTATGAAACGTCTGAACGCTTTGAAGAAGTCTCCCTCCCATCGTGTCCTCCAGGCTTTGGGACGAGCACCACCAGCGGCGGGCTGTTTGGGTCCACCAACACCGCCTCCAACCCTTTCGGTGGAGGCGGTGTCGCCTCCCTGTTTGGAGGCGCAGGGTTCACCGCCGCACAGCAGCAGCCAGGAACCACCGTCAAATTCAATGTGAGTACTTTCATAATTACGTGGCGGTTGCTTTGCGCACAAAAATGATATGGCCCTAATATGCCGTGCTACTATTCTCCCACAATGCAACTCTTAATTGTGGTTGGGGGACGCTCCAATAAACACAAAACGCTACAGTGCATTTTTCATCTGTTTTAAGTTTGTTTTCTGGTGACGTCACTAGAAGAACAATGAACTGTAAAGAGTAACGAGAAGTTCCTAGAGATTAAAGTCTTGATTTGTGTTCACTTTAAACTTACAAAAGGGAAATGAGGATCCAAACATGTAAATAATGAAACTGAGACAAACACGTTGGTGCATTTCTTTCAGCCTCCGACCGGAACTGACACCATGGTGAAAGCCGGTGTGACCACCAGCATCAACACCAAGCACCAGTGCATCACGGCCATGAAGGAGTACGAGAACAAGTCCCTGGAGGCGAGTCTGGTGTAGAGCCGCTCTCTTGTTCCCTCGCTCCTTCCCTCTCTTGTTCCCTCGTTCGTTGTCTCACTTGTTCCCTCGTGTCTCCCTGCAGGAGTTGAGGCTGGAGGACTACCAGGCCGGGAGGAAGGGCCCGACCAACCCGATGGCGGCGCCGGCCGGTGGTCTGTTCGGCGCCACCACGGCGACCTCCAGCGCCGCCACCGGTCTGTTCGGCGCCGCGGCCCCCAACACCAACTTCTCCTTCGGGCAGACCAAGACCAACTTTGGAGCAGCGCGTAAGTAGTGACGGCGGCAGTCGCTCTTCATCGTCTTCGTCATGGAGACTCGACCGCTCTGCTTCCTTTGAAGTCAAACGTCTTGCCTCTCTGCAGCGGCCGCCGGCGGTTTCGGCGCAGCGACCGGCGGCCTGTTCGGCCAGGCGGCCCCCCAACCGGCCAGCAGCCTCTTCAAGCCCTTCGGGCAGACCACCACCACGCCGAGCACCGGCTTCTCCTTCGGCAACACCAGCACCATGGGGCAGGCCAACACCAGCAGCATGGTGAGCCCTCAAGTCGTATGTGTAACGGATGATGTAATGATGGTATAAAATATAGCCGTCCGCCCTCGGAGCTCGGACACGTACTTTGTTTAAATGTTGGCGCCGTCACATCGAGGCTTCGTGTGCTTCAGGGTCTGTTCGGGAACACGGCGGCGCCTCAGGCGGGCGGCCTATTCGGCGCGGCGCAGCCCAGCACCGCCGCCGGCTTCGGGGCGGCCACCGGGCTGTTCGGACAAACCAACACCGGATTTGGGAACGTCGGCACGCAGGTACGAGATGAATGTAATGGACGTGGTGATGTCACGGTGTTCTCGTGTGATCTAGTAAAATGGACCTTTTAATGTCTCTTCTGTGCGTTTCGTCTGCTGCTGCAGAGTCTGTTCGGCAACAAGGCGGCCGGGTTCGGCACCACCACCTCCAGCGCCCCGTCCTTCGGCACCGGCACCGGGCTCTTCGGCAACAAGCCCGCGCTCACGCTCGGGACCGGAGCCAACGCCTCCACCTTCGGTGAGCCGGCCGGCGGTCAGCGTGGATTCGGATCATTTTGTGACTTTGTGACTGACGAGAGTTTTCTTTTCGCTTGGCCGCAGGTTTCGGCGCCAACCCGGCCGCCGGGAGTCTGTTTGGGAACAAGCCGGCCGCCGGGGGCCTCGGGACGGCACTGGGAACCAGCTTTGGAGCAGGTACTGGGGGGGCCACGAAGAAACAGATCAAACTTTGAGAGCTGCAACCGTTGATAAATATATATGTGTGTTGTAGGAACAGGTCAGCCGTCTCTGTTTGGGAACAACCAGAGCAAACTGGTCCCCACAATGGGAGCTTTCGGTGGGACTACATTCAACACCGGAGCCAGCTCCCTCAGCTTTGGACCTCCACAGCAGCCAGTCGGTGAGCAGTGTGTGTGTGTGTCCCTGTCCATCATCCATGTTCTCCATCTAACCCCCCTCCCCCTCCCAGCGCTCACAGACCCGAGTGGGACGGCCTCCCAGCAGGCTTTGCTCCAGCAGCAGCTCAGCGTCTTGGCGTACTCGCCGTACGGAGACTCACCGCTGTTCAGGAACCCGCTGACGGACCCCAAGAAGAAGGAGGAGGTGAGCACGACACAGCTGATGGAGCAAGCGCTCGCTTTACTGGAGCTTCTGTTTCATCTCGACGGCAGAAAGCAGAATTAATAAATAAGAAACTCAAAACATCCGCGGCATCACGCTGCTCTCAGGAGTTTGATTTGTGTATTCAGGTCACTCGGCAGCGCTATGAACCTCAAATAAACCGTTAGCTGTGGACAAAGATGCAGATTTGTAAAAGTCTGAATTCATGTCTTGTTATTTCTCTCCACAAAACTTTTAAAACGCTCGTTTTCTGAATGGAGTCTGGTTCGACTGGTGCTAAGCTAACGTAGCGGCTCCAACACGAGACAAACAACCCGGTTTAACGGTTTTATACACGTTAGCCATAAGCCCCTCCCCCTTATTTTAATCACAACAATTTAAACAATCTAACCACCACATAGTTAAATCACCGTAACAATCATCCGGAGTCGGTTGATCTCATGGATTCCTTTTCACAGTAGAAATGAACGAAGCTGTTTAGTTCAGTCTAGACGGTGAAGAATCCCTTTTGTGTTCCCATCATCGTCTATGGGAGGAAACCAGTCAGCACTGGATCCAACACCTCGCTGTTGATTAAAATATAATTTATCTAATCTGCATCTTGTCTGCAATCCTGTGTGTACCAGCCTTGTATTCTCATTCCAAAAATAGTAACTCTATAAATACTTATTTACCCCGTTCTTTTACGCCTAAAAACTCAAATTTGAGTCCATAATATTCATATTTAATGTTTTCCTGAAAGACGTTAACGTTCCCACTAAGCGGCGCTCTCATTGAGCAGAAGGATCTTAACCTGCAGGCTTCATCTCTGATCTCAGGAAGTTCATCTTTCACTGTAATGTAAAGGTCATCTGAGATGTGTGCAGGAGGAGCGTGAGGCCTCTGCAGGAAGGGTTCACTAGACGACAACAACATGAGGCACAGATCAGCTGTTCAGTCTTACTCTGCAACGCGACACACAGCCAAGCGCTGGTACATGGTACACAGAGTACATGGTACACAGAGTACATGGTTTGTTCTTGTTCTGAAAACTGTTGACAGACAACAATCTACTCAAAAAACAATAATACAAAATTTGGTATTAGACATTCATTTACATGTATCTACCGTTTTATTAATATATTCCACTGCTTTTGTGAACCGACTTGAAGCACCAGAACCGTTCGACCTCAGGAGTAAAGTTACGTTTTCAGCATGTAAAGAGATTTCTCAGCTTTCGGCCGTCTCTTTACACATCGAAAGTGACCCAGAGGGTTAGGGGTTAAGCACCCTTTCCCAGGTCTCGGTCATCGGAGGTTCATCTGGTTTTCGTGGCCCCAGCAGCTTTATTCCTGGAGCCTCCAATCAACCTCTCTTGTGTTCCGACAGCGCCTGAAACCGACCAATCCGACGGCCCAGAAGGCTCTGACCACGCCCACCCACTACAAGCTGACCCCTCGCCCGGCGACCCGGGTCCGCCCCAAGGCGCTGTCGGCGGGCGCCTCCAAGTCGCAGCTGTTCGACGGGCTGGACGACGACGAGCCCTCGCTCACCAACGGAGCCTTCGTACCCAGGTACCCGTCGCCACGGCAACAGAGTCCAGGTGTTTGAGTGCTGGTCACATGACGTCAGAACGTTTTTATTTACTTTTTTAACAAAGCAGAGCGGATGCAAGACCCTTAAAAAAATAAGTCGTGAGACGAAAAGTGGTTGATATACATGAATAGTTTGAACATTAAAATAAAGGGCTTTGTTCTCAGGAAGAGCATCAAGAAGCTGGTGCTGAAGAACCTGAACAGCAGTCAGTACAACAGCCCGGCCAGCAAGGAGGCCGACGACCTCGCCTCCCCTCCAGAGTACCCACAGAACGGACACAGGTACACACATACACACACACACGGTTCATACGCTCATGGAATATTAAAATGGTTATTTCCAGGCCTGGAAAAGTCCTTGAAAAAAATACAATCCAAAAAGTTTAGTAAAAGTCATGTAAATGTTTTATATTCATGTGTTCAAACTATTGTCTCTCATTCATTTCTGTCCTTTAAGGAATACTGTATGCTTTGGAATCCTCAGTGTTAGTTTAAATACTACATGTTATCACTTTTTCATGTTCACACCCAGATTTCACTAAATGTTTGGTCATGGGAATTTGGTTTAAAGTCCTGGACCTTCACTGGTCACACTGTGCATGGACCCTTCCTAGAGAGTTTCGGTCCTGTAGCTGTTTAAGCCTCGTTGTTGGTTCCCCCTGCAGTCACATGGAGGAGGAGATGCCGGGTCCCAGCGGCCGGCCGGACGACGACCCCGAGGTCTCCCAGTTCTATGTCAACCCCATCGCTAAGCCCCTCCCCCAGGGCCGCGTGCAGGCCAGCCTGCAGGACACCATCAGCGACCTCAACATGCACAAACTGGCCAGGAACGGCGGCCTGGAGGTCAGCGGTCTGCTGAGGTCTCGCTCACTGCCTCTTTACCACGCGCCGCTGAACCGTTTACTTTGTTTTCCCCGTCAGCTGAGCAGCGAGGACGCGATGGTGTCTCCGGGGGACGAGTCTCTGCAGGTGGACCAGGAGGAGGAGGAGGAGCTGCAGGAGATCCAGCAGGCTCCTCACCCGGCAGGTCGGCTACTAAACGTTCTGCCCCGTTGACCTTTGACGACCCCGAGTCGGCGTCACCAGCTCTAATCTGCGTCATCACTTCCTGTTTCAGGCATCGTTCTGAACCGCGTGGGCTACTACACCATCCCCTCCCTGGACGACCTGGCCGAGATGGTGGACGAAGACGGCGCGTGCGTGGTGGAGAACTTCACCGTCGGCAGGAAAGGTAACGCCAACGTTTTAACGCCGTGTCGCCGAGGAATCGTCGTCGTGGTTCTCAGAGGGATTTAACCGCTCTGCTCTGGTTGGCCCTCGCAGGCTACGGCTCCATCTTCTTCCCCGGCGAGGTGAACCTGACGGCGCTGAATATCGACGAGATCGTGCACTTCAGACGCAAAGAGGTCATCGTGTACCCGGACGACAAAAACAAGCCTCTGGAGGGGGAGGGGCTGAACAGGCGAGCCGAGGTGACTCTGGACGGCGTCTGGCCGAACGACAAGACGGCCTGCACGCAGATCCGGAGCCCCGAGCGCCTCACGGAGATGAACTACGAGGGCCGGCTGGAGAAGGCCTCGCGCAAGCAGGGCGCTCGCTTCCTGGAGTACAGAGCCGAGACCGGATCCTGGGTGTTTGAGGTGAGATCACTCGTGTAACTGGCTCCTCCCCCTGTCTCTCAGGTGTAACTGACTCCTCCCCCTGTCTCTCAGGTGTAACTGACTCCTCCCCCTGTCTCTCAGGTGTAACTGACTCCTCCCCCTGTCTCTCAGGTGTAACTGACTCCTCCCCTTGTCTCTCAGGTGTAACTGACTCCTCCCCCTGTCTCTCAGGTGTAACTGACTCCTCCCCCTGTCTCTCAGGTGTAACTGACTCCTCCCCCTGTCTCTCAGGTGTAACTGACTCCTCCCCCTGTCTCTCAGGTGTAACTGACTCCTCCCCCTGTCTCTCAGGTGTAACTGACTCCTCCCCCTGTCTCTCAGGTGTAACTGACTCCTCCCCCTGTCTCTCAGGTGTAACTGACTCCTCCCCCTGTCTCTCAGGTGTAACTGACTCCTCCCCCTGTCTCTCAGGTGTAACTGACTCCTCCCCCTGTCTCTCAGGTGTAACTGACTCCTCCCCCTGTCTCTCAGGTGTAACTGACTCCTCCCCCTGTCTCTCAGGTGTAACTGACTCCTCCCCCTGTCTCTCAGGTGTAACTGACTCCTCCCCTGTCTCTCAGGTGTAACTGACTCCTCCCCTGTCTCTCAGGTGTAACTGACTCCTCCCCTGTCTCTCAGGTGTAACTGACTCCTCCCCTGTCTCTCAGGTGTAACTGACTCCTCCCCTGTCTCTCAGGTGTAACTGACTCCTCCCCTGTCTCTCAGGTGTAACTGACTCCTCCCCTGTCTCTCAGGTGTAACTGACTCCTCCCCCTGTCTCTCAGGTGTAACTGACTCCTCCCCCTGTCTCTCTCAGGTGTAACTGACTCCTCCCCCTGTCTCCCTCAGGTGTAACTGACTCCTCCCCCTGTCTCCCTCAGGTGTAACTGACTCCTCCCCCTGTCTCCCTCAGGTGTAACTGACTCCTCCCCCTGTCTCCCTCAGGTGTAACTGACTCCTCCCGCCTGTCTCCCTCAGGTGTAACTGACTCCTCCCGCCTGTCTCCCTCAGGTGTAACTGACTCCTCCCGCCTGTCTCCCTCAGGTGTAACTGACTCCTCCCGCCTGTCTCCCTCAGGTGTAACTGACTCCTCCCGCCTGTCTCCCTCAGGTGTAACTGACTCCTCCCGCCTGTCTCCCTCAGGTGTAACTGACTCCTCCCGCCTGTCTCCCTCAGGTGTAACTGACTCCTCCCGCCTGTCTCCCTCAGGTGTAACTGACTCCTCCCGCCTGTCTCCCTCAGGTGTAACTGACTCCTCCCGCCTGTCTCCCTCAGGTGTAACTGACTCCTCCCGCCTGTCTCCCTCAGGTGGCCCACTTCTCTAAATATGGCCTCCAGGACTCTGACGAGGAGGAGGACGTCCCTCTCAAAGCCGACCCCAAGAAGCTGAAGACGATGTCACTTCCTGCCAGCAGGCTTCCCGCCTCCCAGCAGCAGGTGGCGCCACAGGCTCAGGTAGAGCAGCCTGCTCCCATCCACACTCCTCCTCTTCCTCACTGACACACCTGAGGATGAAAGGCTTGTGTTCAATAAAGCTGTTTGTTCGCTTCCTGCCAACGTGACCTGTTCAGACGTTGGTGTAGTTTGTATTCTCAGAGTTTCGTCCTCTGAATATTTCTCCGTTCTCATCGGTTCTGTAGTTTTTTTTTTTTTTTTTTTTTAATTTTTTTTCTCCGGCGCTTCAGCCGTCGTGTGATCCTCATTCTTTATTGAGGCTTTTCACAATTAAAGTTAAAGTCTTACTTTGAAAGGAGCTGATGAGACAGGCGACTTTATTTTCTGTTTTCACAGATTTTTACATTTCGTCCGTAAAAGGAAATGTTTATTTAAAACTATTTTCATTATGGATTTAAAAATGCTGCTTTTAATAGATTAGATCAAATATTTCCAAAAATGAAGACGACGTCTTCAAATTGTTTTTGTTTCACCAACAGCCACAAACCCAAAAGATGAACGACTTCATCGCAACATGTTATATTTGTTTACCTAGTTGTTGTTTTTCTTTTTTTGCACCATGATCATCAGAGGAAGCTAAAATGATGATGATGATGATGATGATATTGATAATAAAAGCTCGACATTCAGTGTCGCGATGCAGTTTGTCTGAAAGACACAGTTCAGGGCAGACGGACACGCGATACAAGCTCCGCCTCCATTTACAACCACAGTTTATACATATATATATATATATTATTTTTTTTTTTAAAGAGGGACTTTCTTTAATTACACTAAAACTGCGTTTGATCTGTTGGGTTTATTATATTGTATTAATACAATTTAATAATATTTGAATATACCATTATTATTATTATTATTATGAGTTTCTTGTAGTTTAAATACTTTACGATGTGATTTTATGCATTTAATGAAAGAAAAACCTAATAAAGTTAATGAAGACGTTTAATCTTTGGTCTGTAAAGTTTATTTTTATAATTAATCTGCAGAGATTAAATGAAACTTTCAACTTTTCTTTTGTGAAGACTTTTGTTTTGTTGACGATAAGAAGTTTGTTGTTTTTGATAAAATCAAAACAGTTTTCTTGTATTTAGTATTTAATTTTTTTATTGTAAATAATAGTTTTTAATTAATTCTATAAGCATGAAACCTTTTGATAAACACGTAAACAAAGGAAAGAAAACAACAAATAAGTTTTACGACGTGTGTGTGTAGTCTGCTGTTGCCATGGAGCTTCCAGGCGGCGTGGACAGCGACATGGCCGACATCACCCAGAGCTTCCCGACAGAGAGCATGCTGGGAGGAGACGATGACCTGCCGGTGGGGGAGCCGGACTGGACGGGCGAGAAGCTCGGGGGTCTGATCCCCGAGGAGCACGACGGCGTCTCCGTGTCCGGCCACATGGCGTCCTCGCTGGGCATCAACCCGCACACCCTGCAGGTAGCCCCGCCCCCGAGGGCCGCAGACAGGAAGTACCCGTCAGGCGGGATTAAACAAGGATTTGAACCCGTTTCTGTCTCGCAGATCATGAAGGCGTCTCTGTTCGCCGAGGATGAGGAGGAGAGCGACATGATCCAGGATCAGCGAGCGATGAAGGTCGACGTCTCGTCCCCTCGCATCGTCGTGCCGGGAGCGCAGAGCCGACCCTCCGGTACGAAACCCAGGCCGCCGCCCACTTCCTGTTTCATTTTTACGATGACTATGTATGATGATGATGAAGACTGTCTTCTCTCGGCAGTTGGGGGGCTGCTCCAGGCTCGCTTCACCTCCGGCCTCTTCTCGCAGCTGGCCGACTCTCCTCGTCCTCCTCTGACTCGGGGGTCTCCGGCAGCCAAAGAGCCCGCCCGCTCGGCCCCCTGGGCCGGGCCGGGCCCCTCGTCCTTCCTGCTGCCGCCCCGAACCCCGGAGCCGTCGGTCAGGACGGTCGGTGTCCGGCGGCTGGGCGGCCCCGTGGCCCTCAAGGAGTCGGTCACCCAGGGGAAGGTTTGTTTGTAAACGAAGAGGAACGATGTTGTTTGAGACCTCGATGGTGTATTTATAACTGTTCATTTATTTAATAACTAAAGTTACTAATATTAATAATAACAAAATAAGAGATCAGCTAATACATTATATTTGAATATATATTCTACTTTTGGTACTTTAGGTATATTTTGACTTATTTCTACGGAGCTCTGCGGAGGTAAGCTAACGTTGTAGCTAACGTTGTAGCTAACGTTGTGTAACATTGGCTTGTTTACTTGTCAAATGAACGGCTCAGACGTAACAATTAATAAATAACAGAATAAAACTTGTTGCACACGATGTGTTCAAGGACCGCCGTAAAGAGGGAAATCTGACTGGTTGTAGTTTCCCAGTTTCTGACTGAGCGGTGCATTGACGCCCGCTGTGCTGCTTTGCAGGGCGGTCTGTTGATGGACGCCGGGCTGTTCGCGGGCCGGTCCTTCCGGGTCGGTTGGGGTCCCGGCTGGACGCTGGCTCACTGCGGCCAGCGGCTCAGCTCGCTGCCGGCCAAACGGCTCGACCGCCACGAACTCACCAAAACAGACTTCAGCTTCCTGCCGAAGCCCGCCAGGAGCAAACCGTAAGACGCCTTACAGCCTGCAATGAGGGAAAAGAGACTTGTTTCTGATGACCATGTGTTGATGTACCACATGTTGGATCAATATTCCTGCTTTTCATTTATTCATCCATAAATAATACTACAAAGTGTACGAGACCCAATAAGTTGTCTGTGAGTTATTAATCAGATTATTATTGTTATTGCTCGCCGTCCTCAGGCTGATCGAGAGCGCCTACAAGGTGGTGCTGGAGCAGCTGGTGGGTCTGGAGCCGGGCGAGGAGGAGGAGCAGAGCCAGTCGGTGCTGCAGCGCCCCCTGGACATCTGCCTGAAGCATAGCACCGTCGACACCAGCGACGCCTCCGCCTGCCCGCTGGTGCGGCCGCAGCCCGGCGTGGCGGCGCTGCACGAGTACGCCGAGTGGATCCTCGAGCTGAGCGACCGGCAGGGCGACGCAGACCGTGAGTTAGAGAGACGGGGGCGGGCCTTAGAGAGACGGGGGCGGGCCTTAGAGAGACTGGACCTGTGAGGACCTTGGAACCTGCCGATTATTACTTCAATTAAAAGATTTATTAAAAAGAAAAAGCTTTAATTCAGAAAACAAAATGGTGCAAAAATACATATTTAATGTAAGGACATTGGGTTACTAAACTTCTGTTACAATACATTTTCTAAAGCACTGTACACATTAGAGGTACAAAATATAATTAATATAATCTATTAGATTATATTAAATTATTCAAATGAGCTCCACTTTTGCTGCAACATTAAAGTAATGAACACATAAATATATATTGACTGGTTTACTGCAGCTCTTTAGAAGACCCAGTCACCGATGAGAAACCATATTTGCACTAATCGATGTAATTGATTGGACCTCCAGCTGCTGCTCCCTGATTCTTAAGGCTCCCCTCTCCCCCCTCAGCCCTCCTGGGCTACTGGTCTGAGGTCTGGACCCTGTGCGAGGCCCTGTGGGGCCGGCTGGGCCCCGCCGACCAGGAGCCCGACGCCGAGCCGCTCGGCGCCTACGAGCAGCAGCTGGAGAGGAGGCGGACCTTCTCCGCCTGGCTGTCCCGCGGCGCCGCCCGCCGGGTGGAGGAGGAGGTGGCGCTGGCGGCGAAGGGTCGCCACGCAGACGCCGTCTTCAGCTTCCTGACGGGGAACCGCGTCAGCGAGGCGTGTCGACTGGCGCAGAAGGAAGGTGAGGAGTCTGAGCCGCCATTTTCTATTGTTATAACAAACACGGGAGAACCGGCGGCCCTGCTGACCTTCTGCGTCCCCAGGCGACCACCGGCTGTCCCTGCTGCTGTCTCAGGCCGCCGGCTCGCAGTACTGCCGGGACCTGCTGGCCCTGCAGCTCGCTGACTGGAACCGCATGCAGACCGACAGCTACCTGCCTGAGGAGCGGCTGCGCATCTTCGCGCTGCTCTCCGGGAAACCGGTAAGGACGCCTTTTACGTTGAGTGTGTTGAATCGGACATTATGAACGTGTTAAAAAGCTTAATAATTACAAACAGGTTTTATCAGAGCCAATCAAATCGAGCAGGAGGCGGGCTTTACTATAACACACTTCCTGTTCTGATGCCAATAGACGTGTTAGGAACGCACAAAATGTATATATATTTAATTTATTTTTTTAATCAAGTGTCTTGACAAACCAGCTCTTTTAGCATCTAAAGTCTGTTTTCTTTGCCCCGCCTCCTGTCTCCTGCCCCGCCTCCTGCCCCTCTCTGCAGGTGTGGCAGTCGTCTGACTCGGTGGTGGTGAACGTCTGCTCCGAGCTGGACTGGAAGCGCTGCGTGGCCGTCCACCTCTGGTTCATGCTGCCGCCCACGGCCTCCGTGGCCGACGCCCTCGCCAGATATGAAGCCGCCTTCCAGGTGAGGGCTCGGCCTCCTTCAGCCGGTGGTGGTGGTGGTGGTGGTGGTGGTTGTTGTTGTTGTTGTTGTTGTTGTTGTTGTTGTTCTAAGACGCTCATCGTTGTGGTTGTTTCTCCTGCAGGGCTCATGTGAGGGGGGAAAGTACGCCTGCGCCCCCCTGCCTCCGTACATGGAGGCGGAGCAGCCGGACATGATGGAGGAGGCGGCGGAGCCTAAACGGCCGCTGTACGACCTCTGCTTCCACCTGCTCAAACTCTACAGTGACAGGTTTATATTGTTTTTATTATTATTTTACCCCATTTGTCAAGTGTTATTAAATAAATTATTTAAATGTGATTATTTTCCGTGTGTGTGTGTGTGTGTGTGTGTGTGTGTGTGTGTGTGTGTGTGTGTGTGTGTGTGTGTGTGTGTGTGTGTGTGTGTGTGTGTGTGTGTGTGTGTGTGTGTGTGTGTGTGTGTGTGTGTGTGTGTGTAATTTATGTAATAACCTCCAAGTGTGTTTTTAAAAAGTCGAACGCCAACAAATGCGTATTAAAGCCTAAAGGTTATTAAATGATTACAATGATCTGAATCTCACATTCATAAAGTCCTTTATGAATGTGCCTGCAGACGCTACAGCCTGCAGCAGCTTCTGGACCCGCTGGCCGTCAGCTGCCGCCGGCTGGACTACCGGCTCAGCTGGCACCTGTGGGGCGTCTTGCAGGCGCTGCACTACGGCCACCTGAGCGCCGCGCGGCAGGGCCAGCTGCACGCCAGCTACGCCGCGCAGCTGGAGAGCGCCGGCCTCTGGCACCAGGCCGTCTTCATCCTGCTGCACATCCCCGACCACATGTAGGTCTCCTCTTGGCAGGGGATTGGGAACCAGAGAACCGGAGACCAGTTCTGTTGGTTCTGCTGCGTTTCCTCCTGTCAAAACACAACTTCTTCTCCTTCATTGCTTCTTCATCATCTTCTTCCTTCCTCCTCTTCATCTTCTTCCTCGTCTTCTCCTCCTTTATGTTTTGTCTCCGTGTGTCTCCAGTCAGCGGGAGCGAGCGGTGAGGGCGACGTTAACCCTTTACTGCCGCCTGCAGGAGACGGACGAGTCTCTGCGGCGGGAGCGCTTCCTGACCGAGAGGCTGCTGATCCCGGATCAGTGGCTCCACGAGGCCAAGGCCACCCGGGCGCGCCGCGACGGCGACCGCCACCGGGAGGCGCTGCACCTGTACCGGGCCGGGTACTGGAGCCAGTGTCACCGGCTGCTCATCCAGCACCTGGCCTCAGGTCCGTTACTGTCGCTTTAAGAACCCAGACGTCATTCTGGTTGTATTGTGCTACGGATTAAATATATTAATACGTTTAATACAGCTAAAAAGGTCTATATTGCTTAATAATAATACAACTGTAATCTTCCAACACAGACGGATTAAGTAGATTAAAAAAAGGGAAAAATATTTTAAAAAAGTGAACAATCCGTTTTATTTAATGTGATTATTAAACACTTAGCTCAAAAATAAATAATTTATTTGTAATTAGTTTTTTGCTGAAAATGTCCCGAGTTGGACAAATTATCGTAATATTTTTATTTCCTGTTCCGATGAAACAAATGGAGAAACCTCTCGATCTTGAAGCGTTTGCATTAAGCTTGTCCCTCACGTAGATTGCATCATCAACGACAACCACGACTACCTGCTGGAGTTCCTGGAGGGGCTGGCGGTCCCTGAACACAGCGCCACCATCCAGGACTGGGACACGGCGGGCCGGGTTTACCTGGACTACATCCGCGTGATCAAGACCCTGCAGGACATCCAGCAGGTACGACAGGAACTACGCAAACATGAAGGTTCTGCCTCACCGCGGTCTTTCGTCACAAAGGTTGCGTTCAAGGACCGTAGGAAAGATGAAAATCTGAGGATGAGGGCGTTTTCTTTAACATCTTCTGGCTGATAAATGCTTCAGTTGTAAGAAAACATGTTTTTTTTATTCCCGCCTTGAACGCATCCTTTGTGACCAACGCTTCTGTCCCTGCAGGATCGTGAGTTTTATAATTTAAACATTATTACTGTTTATGTGGTCGTGTTTTATAAGATGAACCAACGAGAACTGTTAGTCTCGTCTCTCTCTCTCTCTCTCACACACACACACACACACACACACACACACACACACACACACACACACGTACTGACAGCCGTTTGTGTGCAGGTGGAGACCTCCGGCTACGAGCTGGAGCGTCTCTACAGCGACGTGACGTCTCTGTGCAGCAGAATCGAGCTGCTGCCCTGCGGCTCCGCCCGGGACCGGCTCGCCCAATCAGGTAAGAGTGTTTTACCTAAATTATATTTGTATGTTTTTTCCCTAAAGATATATTTATTTATTTATTTTTAAATTTTCTCCTAAATAATATGTATTTTTTTACCCGACTGAGACTTCCTGTTTCCTCGACTCAAACCCCTCCCCTAACCCCGCCCCCCCTGCAGAGATGGCGAAGCGCGTGGCCAACATCCTGCGCGTGGTGCTCCGCCTCCAGCAGGGCGACGCCGCCTCCAACGCGCTCGGCGTGCCGCTCGCCCAGCTGGCGCCGCACATCGGCCGCCTGCCGATGCCGGAGGACTACACGCTGGAGGAGCTGCGCGGCCTCACGCAGGCGTACCTGCGGCAGCTCATCGTCGGCCAATGAGAGCGCGGGGCATCGAACCACCGGCTGGTCCGACATCTGGAAAAAACTAAACCAACAAACGAGTCGCCGGTTTCCGAGGAGAAGACAACTGATCGGCGGCTCGATTCCGGAGAAGAAATGAAACTCACATTCCTCGTCGGCTTCAGGGGAGAATTTGAAAAGATGAGCGTAAAACCGTCTCTTGGTCGAACTGGTCCACCAGGCGTCCCAGTGCTCTACTGGTTTCCATTCATTGCTGATGTCATGTACTCTGCTGCACCAGTACGACGTCCATGGGGGCAAAGTACACAAACTTTGTGGTATAACGTTCAAACTTTAAAATGTTCTGTTTTGAAGTTCTCAGAAAACGTATTTCTCTTGAACAGTTTCTTTTTGAGTATCGTCGTGGTAACGGCGCCGCACATCATGTGACCCTCGTTTGACCTCTGACCCCAAAGAAAGCCACAACATCCATTTAGCTCCGACTGAAGAAAAGAAAAAAGATTTGTTTTTTATGATAACCGTGAACAAAAAGCAGCCGCTAGCTTAGCTTTCATCTGTCTGTGATTAAAGTTGAGCGTCGACGTCGTTCAAACGGGAGGAAGTTCAACATGAAAGTGTGTGTGTGTGTGTGTGTGTGTGTGTGTGTGTGTGTGTGTGTGTGTGTGTCTAAGTGAGGAGTTTCCTTCCAGAATCGAGCTGCCGGTCAGAGATTTCACTGCATGTAATTATATAAATATTGTATATTTTTGGAAAATCAAAACAGGGAATATCAGGTCATTTTTATTCTCCACATTTTAATTATTAATAAATTGGATGCAAAGTGTTTTGGAAGGAAACTCAGATCGACGGATTTTTTGTTGTAGAAAAAATGTCCACTTGCCAAGAATGTTTTTCTTTTTTTTTTTTTTTTTTTTTTTTACTTCGAAGTGAAATTAGTTTCTCCTGTTCAACATAGTTTGCGTGTGTATGATTTTGTTATTTTTTAATAAAGTTGAGTAGAAATAAATGGTTTGTTCTTGTGTTTCTTTGGTTCTCAGAATAAAACAGGAAAGTAGTGAGTCGTCTCACCAAAACCCAGTAAAGGTTAATAGTTTAATACTCAAAGGACCGACTGACACAAATAATGGTTTGTATCAGATTTAATATCGTGGGGATTTAACTACTATGAATCGTCTCCTGTAGTCAAAGACGTCCGGCCGGGAATATCAGGAATATCTCCCCAATTTAAGGAAAAGTCTAAATGCATTTTTGTTGGAATATTAAGCCTGTAGTGGAGAGCTTGTTCTGAAACCACAAGGTTCCTGTTTTGATCCCTGTTCTCCCACAGTTTGCATGTTTGTAGTTTGCATGTAGTTAGCATGTAGCATGTGGAAGTGTCCATGATGTCCTCCCGGGCACTTCACAGCTGTCACTGCTCCTTAAGCACAAGTGACTAATGAGTTCCTCAGAGCTCGGCTCCTGCATGAGCCGAACCTCTTCCAGAGACGAACCTCTTCCAGAGACGAACCTCTTCCAGACGCCTCCTTGTTCACGTTGCAGACATGAAGGCTTTGCTCTCGACTTCTTTTCAGCCCTCCGGATGTAGACAAGCCGCCCTGCTGCCTTAAAACCTTCAGCCCGGTTAAGCCACTGACGTTCTGAATGGTTTGCATACTAAATACAGAATATTTCCTCAACCACAAGGCTATCTGAATAAAGGTATACTATACAGAAACACTTGAGTCATAAAGCAGTATATGTGTAACTGGTTTATTGGTTGAATTGTGTTAAACACATGTAAAATGGACTTCTATGCTCTGGTATCAATTCATGGGAGCACGAGGACTTGGACAGTGAGGAAGACCTCCTGATGAAGAATTCAGCCCCCGGCTCTGGGGCTCATCAGGGTGTGATGTTACAAACTATACATGGATATCTCAACACCCTAATAAACACATAATCAGCTCAAGCATTAATAGAAAGCACAGGAGTATACAAATGGTTACATTACTTCTGGCCAAGCATTGATTACATGGTGAGTACATTTCAGTATATATATTAATATCGGCTGATAACAATCGGACAACTCAAAGGTTCCTGCAACTAATAAAGGTCTCACCGGTCTCCTTGCGGCCGTGTTGTGTTAAAACAACGTTCGACTTCTACAAATAAGTGTAATTTTGTATTCCTATAATCTTATTTCCTTGTATTTGTGCTTGTGCGTTGAGCGGCATCAGATAAGAGAAGATGTCTTTAAAATCAGGCTCCGCTTTGAGGCCAAATGCGTCTGCAAGAAGTCGAGTCATCACGTACAACTTCTGCAGCCGGCCGTTGAACTCGACCTCCAGGTGAGTGTTCCTCGTATTGGATGATTTGATCCTTATTATTTTAATCGTCCCAGTCTGGGTCACTTCACTGGGAACCTGAATGAAGACAGAATGACATTAGTGAAGGTTTAGGACCAGAACTCTGATGAGCACTAAACTATTCAACTACTACATCAAAGTGTGAAGATTTAATGAACACGTGAATCACACAGCATTTAATAGCTGATTAAAGACCAAAGTAAGTGTCTTCAACCTTTTTATTGACGGAACAGCTTACCTTGGAGGTTTCAGCTGGTTTCAGAGACGGAGAAGAAAGATTCAGAGATTCTTGCTGCCCTGTTTCCTGGTTGGGCTTCTCGGCTCCAACAGGAACCATCTGAACAACCACAAGATTAAAACACTATTACTACTCTTATGACGAGACGTAGGCGGTGAGGACGAGACGTAGGCGAAATACATAAACAAACACAGATGACATTAGAGGAGAATCATTTGAAACAAAGAGACATGTGCAGCTACCTTGAAGGTTTCAGCTGCTTTCAGAGACGGAGAAGAAAGATTCAGAGATTCTTGCTCCGCTGTCTTCTTTTTGGGCTTCTCGGCTCCAACAGGAACCATCTGAACAACCACAAGATTAAAACACTATTACTACTCTTATGACGAGACGTAGGCGGCGATGACGAGACTTAGGCGGCGAAGACGAAACGTAGGCGGCGAAGACGAGACTTAGGCGGCGAAAACGAGACGAGACGTAGGCGGCGATGACGAGACTTAGGCTGCAAAGACGAACGTAGGCTGCGAAGACGAGACTTAGGCGGCGATGACGAGACTTAGGTTGCGAAGACGAGACGTAGGCGGCGAAGACGAGACTTAGGCGGCGATGACGAGACTTAGGTTGCGAAGACGAGACGTAGGCGGCGAAGACGAGACGTAGGCGGCGAAGACGAAACGTAGGCGGCGAAGACGAGACTTAGGCGGCAAAAACGAGACGAGACTTAGGAGGCGATGACGAGATTAGGCTGCGAAGACGAGACGTAGTCGGCGAAGACGAGACTTAGGCGGCGATGACGAGACTTAGGTTGCGAAGACGAGACGTAGGCGGCGAAGACGAAACGTAGGCGGCGATGACGAGACGTAGGCGGCGAAGACGAGACTTAGGCGGCGAAGACGAAACGTAGGCGGCGATGACGAGACTTAGGCGGCGAAAACGAGACGAGACGTAGGCGGCGATGACGAGACTTAGGCGGCGAAAACGAGACGAGACGTAGGCGGCGATGACGAGACTTAGGCTGCAAAGACGAGACTTAGGCTGTGAAGACGAAACGTAGGCAAAATACATAAACAAACACAGATGACATTAGAAGAGAATCATTTGAAACAAAGAGACATGTGCAGCTACCTTGAAGGTTTCAGCTGCTTTCAGAGACGGAGAAGAAAGATTCAGAGATTCTTGCTCCGCTGTCTTCTTTTTGGGCTTCTTGGCTCCAACAGGAACCATCTGAACAACCACAAGATTAAAACACTATTACTACTCTTATGACGAGACGTAGGCATTGAGGATGAGACGTAGGCGAAATACATAAACAAACACACATGTCATTAGAGGAGAATCATTTGAAACAAAGAGACATGTGCAGCTACCTTGAAGGTTTCAGCTGCTTTCAGAGACGGAGAAGAAAGATTCAGAGATTCTTGCTCCGCTGTCTTCTTTTTGGGCTTCTTGGCTCCAACACGAACCATCTGAACAACCATTATTATATTACATTTCATTTAGCTGACGCTTTTATCCAAAGCAACTTACATGATATACAGTAGACCGAAGACACAGCAACGGTGAGCAATTAGGGTTAAGTGTCTTGCTCAAGGACACACAACGACACGGACTGGCTCAGCCGGGGTTTGAACCACCGACCCTCTGATTGAAAGACTGACTTGCTAACCACTGAGCCACAGTCGCACAGTCGCACCCACAAGATTAAAACACTATTACTACTCTTATGACGAGACCTAGGCGCCGAAGACGAAACGTAGGCGGCGATGACGAGACTTACGCGGCGAGGGCGAGATGAGACGTAGGCGAGGATGACGAGACGAGACGTAGGCTTGCGAAGACGAGATGTAGGCGGCGAAGCCGAAACGTAGGCGGCGAAGCCGAAACGTAGGTGGCGATGACGAGACTTAGGCGGCGAAGACGAGACGTAGGCGGCGATGACGAGACGTAGGCGGCGAAGACGAAACGTAGGCGGCGAAGACGAAACGTAGGCGGCGATGACGAGACGTAGGCGGCGAAGACGAGACTTAGGCGGCGAAAACGAGACGAGACGTAGGCGGCGAAGACGAAACGTAGGCGGCGAAGACGAAACGTAGGCGGCGAAGACGAGACGTAGGCGCCGATGACGTGACTTAGGCGGCGAAAACGAGACGAGACGTAGGCGGCGATGACGAGACGTAGGCGGCGAAGACGAGACTTAGGCTGCGAAGACGAGACTTAGGCGGCGAAAACGAGACGAGACGTAGGCGGCGAAGACGAAACGTAGGTGGCGAAGACAAAACGTAGGCGGCGAAAACGAGACGAGACGTAGGCGGCGATGACGAGACGTAGGCCGCGAAGACGAAACGTAGGCGGCGAAGACGAAACGTAGGCGGCGAAGACGAGACGTAGGCGGCGAAGACGAGACGTAGGCGGCGATGACGTGACTTAGACGGCGAAGACGAAACGTAGGCAGCGATGACTAAACGTAGGCGGCGATGACGAGACGTAGGCGGCGAAGACGAGACAAGACGTAGGCGGCGATGACTAGACGTAGGCGGCGAAGACGAGACTTAGGCTGCGAAGACGAGACTTAGGCGGCGAAAACGAGACGAGACGTAGGCGGCGAAGACGAAACGTAGGTGGCGAAGACAAAACGTAGGCGGCGAAAACGAGACGAGACGTAGGCGGCGATGACGAGACGTAGGCCGCGAAGACGAAACGTA
Organism: Cottus gobio; assembly: GCA_023566465.1. NCBI lineage: Eukaryota > Metazoa > Chordata > Actinopteri > Perciformes > Cottidae > Cottus > Cottus gobio. Next base: position 803,305 of record CM042229.1, on the reverse strand, counting down.
GGCGGCGAAGCCGAAACGTAGGTGGCGATGACGAGACTTAGGCGGCGAAGACGAGACGTAGGCGGCGATGACGAGACGTAGGCGGCGAAGACGAAACGTAGGCGGCGAAGACGAAACGTAGGCGGCGATGACGAGACTTAGGCGGCGAAAACGAGACGAGACGTAGGCGGCGAAGACGAAACGTAGGCGGCGAAGACGAAACGTAGGCGGCGAAGACGAGACATAGGCGCCGATGACGTGACTTAGGCGGCGAAAACGAGACGAGACGTAGGCGGCGATGACGAGACGTAGGCGGCGAAGACGAGACTTAGGCTGCGAAGACGAGACTTAGGCGGCGAAAACGAGACGAGACGTAGGCGGCGAAGACGAAACGTAGGTGGCGAAGACAAAACGTAGGCGGCGAAAACGAGACGAGACGTAGGCGGCGATGACGAGACGTAGGCCGCGAAGACGAAACGTAGGCGGCGAAGACGAAACGTAGGCGGCGAAGACGAGACGTAGGCGGCGAAGACGAGACAAGACGTAGGCGGCGATGACGTGACTTAGACGGCGAAGACGAAACGTAGGCAGCGATGACTAAACGTAGGCGGCGATGACGAGACGTAGGCGGCGAAGACGAGACAAGACGTAGGCGGCGATGACGAGACGTAGGCGGCGAAGACGAGACGAGACGTAGGCGGCGATGACGAGACTTAGGCGGCGAAAACGAGACGAGACGTAGGCGGCGATGACGAGACTTAGGCTGCAAAGACGAGACTTAGGCTGTGAAGACGAAACGTAGGCAAAATACATAAACAAACACAGATGACATTAGAGGAGAATCATTTGAAACAAAGAGACATGTGCAGCTACCTTGAAGGTTTCAGCTGCTTTCAGAGACGGAGAAGAAAGATTCAGAGATTCTTGCTCCGCTGTCTTCTTTTTGGGCTTCTCGGCTCCAACAGGAACCATCTGAACAACCACAAGATTAAAACACTATTACTACTCTTATGACGAGACGTAGGCGGCGAGGACGGCGAGGTATGATGTTAACATGGACTATTGAATAAAACCATCTGAGCACCTTCCTTTTTCTCTTATTGGAGCACTGAGCAGAAGGTTGACTGGTTTTCTTCTGCATACAAAAGAAGCGGATGAATACAATTATTTATATTTAAAATCTATAATAAAATAAATATGTATCCATTGAAAGCAGCAGATTGTGTGAGTTTGTGCAGAGTGGAGGTTTTAATTATTAACTCTTTTGATCCTCACCTTGTCAGGTTGGCAGCTCTTTGGTTGACCTTTGAAAAAAAGAAACAAACACTGTCGATGGTTTTCAGGTAAAACATTTCTTACATTTTTAATGTTCTGGATATCAGATGATCTCATGAACTTGGTTTATAATAATATCTCCCTTAACTATAGGATACTTTCATCACTTTGACTGGCAAGTTAATTAAGGAACAACAGGATTCAATGTCTTCCATCACATTCAGTGGCTAGCACTGTCGCCTCACAGCAAGAGGGGTTGGGTTCCCGGTCTGGGCGGTTCTGTGTGGGGTTTGCATGTTCTCCCCGTGTCAGCGTGGGTTCCCTTCGGGTTCTCCGGCTTCCTCCCACAGTCCAAAGACATGCAGCTCAGGTAATTTGGAGGCTCTAAATTGCCCGTAGGCGTGAATACTTGTCTGTCTCTATATGAGCCCTGCGATCGACTGGCCACCTGTCCAGGTGAACTGCCTTCGCCCAATGTCAGCTGGGATCGGTTCCCGAGCCCCGCGACCCTAAAGAGGATGAACGGTTATGATAATGGAATGGAAACATGTCTTCCATGATGTGTAAATGTCTGTTGTTGTTCACTGTGTGCAAGTTTTGGCGTCTTGGCCGCTGAGGCAGCTACACGTTGTTTCGCCTTCTCTGAGAAAGCCACTTACAAAATAAAAGTTAGAATAACTGGATGAAACCCATCAAGTTGGCTCATCCGTGTTTCTGAAACTCAATTATGTGTTTTATATTTGCTTTGATTGAAGGAAATTATCTAAACGAACCCTTTGCTTCCTGTCGTTGTTTCTTCAGTTGTTTCACTTTCTCCACAAAGGGGCGCAGCGGCTCCTGGACTACAGCGTCATTCCTGGGTAAGGCCTTCATTTCTTTATCGATCACAGATATGGACCCTTCTGTCCCATAGTACTGGACGATCAAAGCAGGGAGTCTTTCTCTGGGCCTCTCATCCGTCAGACCCTGAGGAATTTTGACCAGTTTTAACAGCAACTTCCTGATGTCGTTTTGGGTTAGGTGCTCCAGGATGGAGGCCAGTGTTGTTTTCCACTTAGTCTCTAAAGCCAGCAACGCCATCTGTAAACAAACGGAGACGAAAGAATAAAAGAAAACCAGAAACCATCACTGACCACTACTTGTTGGATACAAACTTCCTGAATAACAAAGTTGCACAGATCACCTTGTTTGTACTAACCTAGTTATTTAAGATTAAAACAACTCTTTCACATTAAATTAATCCTATTACATTAATGCTAATCTGTAGCCTTTCTAACAAATCAAAACATTGTTACAGTTTTTGAACAAATTATTTTTCCCATGTTTGTGTTAGTTGTCATGGTGTTTTCAATGAAAACCTGTGTGATCTTTGTCTTTGTCTGTAGATTGCATACTGTTCACCAATGTCCTGTAATCTGGAGTGTACTTTGACACTGAGCTCCATCTGAAGCTGCTGTAACAGCTCGACATGTTTCATGTATTTGTTCTTCGTGATGTAACAACAAAATAGATGTCCACTCATGAACAAATACAAGGAATCTAACTCACATGAAAATGTACAGGAAGATAGAAACATTTGACTAAAAACAAGAACAAAGCTGCACAAACAGTTCAGGAAGTTTCCTCTCTTATTTAAATGAGAAACACTCTATTCCTCAACAAAACAAGTAAACAAACAGTTTGTTAAATGTGGCTTCTCTCCTCTGGGATTCGTTACCTTTTCCTTTGATCGAAGCGTTTAGTTTTGAAAGCAATATTATTGAAGAATCTGATAAATAAAACGCAGCAAAGCCTCTAATTCATGCTCACCTTCTCCTCTTCTTTGTCCGTTAAACTGGTTTTACTACCCGGAAAACACACGTCTGAACTCGTGTGGCAGAAACCAACTTCCAGCCTGTTTTACTTCCTGTTTACTTCCCTCCTCATCTGCAAATGATCCAAAAACATATGTGGATTTATCATCAGGTTTTATGTTTACTGAACTTTGACTGTTGATGAATCAAACAACCAGTTTCAAAGGAACATTCCCCGCCTCAGAGAAAAATGGTTTAACCCACGAGCGGGAACTCAACTCATACTTTCAGTTTCATGTGAAGAAATGAATAATGAACTGCAGGCAGTTGTCGATGAGCTGATCCAGAGTCAGTAGTTTAGCCTCAGTCAGAGGTGTATGTGTGTATTTCTGCATTTTTTTTTAACCTTTTATTTAAAAGGGACCATGTACAGTTAAAACATAAATGTCACCATTTGATGCACTCTACCGGATTATAGCTTTAGCTAATTCGCATCTGTAGTCCCTTGACAGACCATAACAAACATAAAACACGAATAAACAGTAGAGGATCAAAAGACATAATACATCATTATATGTGGTGAGAAGGGCACACAATACAAAGAGTACAGAGTACAGCACAAAAAGTACAGCACATTAAAAATAAGTAATGCAAACTGTCAAAAGCAAGTAATACAGACCATTAAGAGCAGGTAACACCAACCATTAAAAATAAGTAAAAGAACATTAAAAGTGATACAAACCATCATTTTGCTCAGTGAGTACAATGCTGACGAGCTTTCAACAGATTTTTTAAATTGTTTTTAAAAGTGCTGATAGAGCTGCAGCTCTTCACCACATCAGGCAGGCGTTCCACTGGTTTGTGGCTTTCACAGAAAACGATGATTGCCCAAATGCAGTGCGGGCGAAATGGAATGGTGCAGTCTCGTATGGAGGCTATTCTAGTGGATCTGATTGAAGTCACTGAGCGACTGTACACAAGGTCACGCAGTGGAGGAGGGGCCAAGCCATTTATAATTCTATAAACCATGCACACATTTATAAATATTCTAAAGTTCACAAAGCTCAGCAGATTATATTTCTCCAGTATCCTACAGTGATGAAAATCCAATGTTTCTTTGTCTAGGGTTTTAAGAGTTTGTTTATATAGGGATTCCAGTGGTCTTATTGTTGTTTCACCAGCCTGCCCCAACATGTGATGCAATATGATATATGTGAAAGGATCATGGCATGCATAAAAATCTTGGCAACATCCAGCGAGAGACAGTTTCTGATATGTTTAAAATTAGCCAGATTGTACTTTATAGTTTTAACCATTCTCTTGACATGTTTTTTGCAGTTCAAATTTTGATCGAGTATCATGCCAAGATATTTAAAATCAGTAACAATATCAATCCTTTCACCTTTGATCAGAATATCAGTGTCAGAAAGTTGTGTCATGGTTTTGTATGTATATGTGTGTATATATATATATCTTACAAGTACCTGGGTGTTCACTTGAACAATAAACTGGACTGGTCCGACCACGCACATGCACTCTATAAAAAGGGACAGAGCAGACTCTTTCTGCTGAGGAGACTGAGGTATTTTGGGGTGCAGGGAGCACTCCTGAAGACCTTCTTTGACTCTGTGGTGGCATCAGCCATCTTCTATGGAGTGGTCTTCTGGTGCAGCAGCATCACGGCAGCTGACAGGAGGAGACTGGACAAACTAATAAAGAAGGCCAGCAGCGTGCTGGGGTGTCCTCTGGATACTGTGGAGGTGGTGGGAGACAGGAGGATGATGGCCAAGCTCTCATCCCTGATGAACCACGCCTCCCACCCCATGCAGGACACCCTGGCAGCTCTGCACAGCTCCTTCAGCCACCGGCTGATTCACCCCCGGTGTGTGAAGGAGAGGTACCGCAAGTCCTTCCTCCCTGCTGCTGTCAGGCTGCACAACAAGCTGACCTCCCAGTAGCCCACAAACATTCTGGACTCTCAATACTTGAACACTTTATCACTCTGGTCACTTTAATCCATTCTGGTGCAATATTTTGTAATATTTTGTAATTTGTATATTCAATATTCTACTGTACATTCAATTTCTTCTTTACTGTTTATTTTATTATGTTTATTACTGTTTATTTATATTACTTGATTTCTTTTATCTTTACGTACTGAGCAATGCTGCTGTAATCCTGTAATTTCCCCACTGCGGGACTAATAAAGGATTATCTTATCTTATCTTATATATATGTTTATACATATATATGGACCCTAGTATACACTAAAAGAAGTGTCCAGTGTCATAATATATATCTTATGTTATTGTATTATTATTATTATTATTATTACTGTAATGAGAAGCTTATTGTTACAAAAAAACACTAAATTCCATCCAACTGTATAATATCAGCTGGTTAACTGTGTAAAATCCATTATTGTCCTGAACTTATCATGTATAATAGATTTAACATAACTTTGATCCTCTGGTGGAATTCACAAGCTGAGCAACAGATAAAGTAAAACAATTTAAATAACAAAGCCCCACATTTATCAGCTGCAACATTAAAGTAATTAACAAATTAATGTATTAAAAAGATAATGCAAAGAGACAACCACCACACAACTGCACACACCACCCACACCGTCCACAAAATAGTGTAATTTCTTTTGTTACAAGTTTTTAATTTCTGTAATCTTATTTCCTTTTATTTTTGCGTCTGCTTTGAGCGGCATCCTGCGAGAGAACGCTTCTGTAAAATCAGGCTCCGCTTTGAGGCCAAATGCGTCTGCAAGAAGTCGAGTCGTCATGTACAACGTCTGCAGCCGGCCGTTGAACTCGACCTCCAGGTGAGTGTTCCTCGTATTGGATAATTTGATCCCTATTATTTTAATCGTCCCAGTCTGGGCCACTTCACTGGGAACCTGAATGAAGACAGAATGACATTAGTGAAGGTTTAGGACCAGAACTCTGATGAGCACTGAACTATTCAACTACTACATCAATGTGTGTATTTAAAGACTTAATGAACACGGTTCATTGAGAATTCACCTGAACCTCGGTTTAGACAAAATCTGGAGGCCTGAATAATGATCAAGTGTCTGTTACAACGAGACCTAAGAGTCGGTTACGACGAGACCTAAGAGTCTGTTACGACGAGACCTAAGAGTCTGTTACGACGAGACCTAAGAGTCTGTTACGACGAGACCTAAGAGTCTGTTACGACGAGACGGGAAGAGGGGTCGGGGCAAAGGGTCGGGACGAGGAGTCTGGTCGGATTTGGACGAGGAGCTTGGTCGGGAAGAGAGGTAGGGGTGACAAGTTATCGGGTTCTGGACGAGGGGTCAGAGTCTGGACGAGGGTTCGGCGTCGGGACAATGGGTCGGGGTCGGTTTGTTGTGCATCTATTCGTGCACTTACGGGGTCTGTGTTGAGCGGCCAAAAAGTACAAAGAAAGCATAAATGAACGGATATACAATTCACGTTAATTGAATGTATAACACCGTGTTATATTTAACTCACATAAACATTTACAGGAAGATAGAAACAACATTTGGCTAAAATTTAAATATTATAGTATTTAGTTTGGTAGTATTACCACGTTATTAAATGAACAGGAAGAGTCTCTGCACGTCTTTGAAGCAGCTGTAATTGTAGTGATTTTGTTTCCTTGTATCTCTGCGTCTGCTGCCAGCGGCATTGCTTCGAGCAGACGTTCCCTGAAGTCGGCCGTCGCTTTGAGGCCGAACGTCTTCGCCAGAAGTGGCGTCGCCACAACAAACGTGTGCAGCTGTTGGTGGACTTCGGCCTCCAGCTGCGTCTCCTTCTTTGTGGCCTTCTTGATTCCTATAATCTGAATTCTCACCTTCTGGACGCCGACACTTTGAAGCTGCATGAAGACAGAAAAAATTAAATACGGTTTAACACCCGACGGGTTTCCTTTCACGTGCATCCCTCCACAGACTGAACTACAAACATGGCCGACGTGTGGCTTGGAGATCACCTTGATAAGTTTGGTGTTTACAGTTGAGTTGAGCGATACTTCTCTGAAGTACTCGTTGGTCTTCATGTTGGAGAGCCGGACGGTGTCGCCGACCGACAAGCCGCGACAGAAGCCGACGGCTGCTTCGTCCCACATGACGATCCAGATGGAACCGGTTTCGTCTCTGAGCCGGAAACGTTGCTGCTTTACTTTCTGCCGTTTGTAATTCACCTTAACTTTATTTGAAGGATCAATCTGAACAAAGGACACAAGAATAAAACATGGGGGTAAAAGTTAATTTCAAGACAGAATGTTTTTTTATTTTCTCAACAGTCGGATTGTGTCATGTTTTATCAACAACTTTGTGGTCTCAGTTTTCACTTAAACTGCAAAACAAAACCAGTTTTTTTCATCTCTAGATGTGTATTATCTAATTATTTAATTTAATCATGAAAACAAAAATGATTAGATTTTTTCTGTGGGCTACTCTGTGTTTACAGTTTCAATCCTTAAGATTTCAAGTTGGTTGATTTAGAATTTATTTTTGAGTGAAAACAAAGGAATTGTGCTCAGAGTTCATCTGGAGTCTTTTTGGGGCGTGTTCAATGGAGGAAAAGCTGCACGGGCCGTCTACGGTCACACGAGACTCCAAGATTATCTCAAGCATCAGATTGATGGTACGCAGCCGGAGAAAGTAGATCCCGTTTAAACTCGCCTCGGTCACGGTTCCTTCCACCGTCACTCTTGTCTTGTTGGGGGATGATTTGGCTTCTTGGATGGATAACACTGGACTCTCTGGAGAGATGAGCTCGGAGGCTTCCTGCTCTAGCTCCTCCGGCACAACAACAGCTTTAGTCTGAGACACTTTGCTGCGTGAGGTGACCATAACGACGTTCTCCTCTTTGATTAGTGCTCTGGAGAACAAGTAGGAGTTCCCCTCCTTGAGGAATTTATAGCGATCTTTTCCGTATACTTTCACTTTAACGCTGGCCGTGTCATCAGCCACGCCCAGATAGAAGAAACACTTGTTCTTATTTTCTTTGTTGTGATATGGTCGCAGCCCGGACTTCTCAACCACTTTCCCGATGAACCCGTCCGTCTCAAGGATTTCACTGGATTTCAGATCCCGGATGGATTTCAGATTCCGGATGGATTTCCACTGCGTACAAATCAAAAACCTCAGCGAAAGAAACAATAAATACAAACAATTACAACAAACGTCAGAGGAAAAGCCCTTACCCATGTAGCTGTAGCGCTTCTCTCCTGGAAAAAAGATGTTTAACATAATTTATATTTTAAAACATCTTACTGTTTCAATATTATATCAAAAAGGTGTATTCCTTACGTTGTCGGCTTGGCTGCTCTTCTGTTGATCTTCAAGAGGAAACAAACCCCAGAGTTTAGTAACGGATCTTATTTCATTAATCTGACTTTTAGCTAAACATGTAGACGTCATGAACACAGGGAGCGCTAGTTCAAATACAAACTAAATGTTATTATTATCATTAATAGTCACATCACCATTACTGTTTTTATTATTATTATTTTATTATATCCACTGCAGCGGGTATTATTGGTGATAACCATTTGTTTGCATTATTGGTACGACTACTGATAGTACTACTCTCGTCCGATAGTACTATTATGTTGTACATTCTGTACACATCTATTGTACTTCTGTCCAGCCGGGGACGTCAAGCGTCTCTGAACAATTTTATCATCACTGGCAGAAATGATGGATAATATTATAAAATAACACCAGTTTTCCTTCATTGATAATAATTAGAACAAATTACTCAGGATGTGATTTGTGGTCACATGTGTCAACACGCTAACGTCCTCCTCGCGTTTCCTCTTCTTCCCTGAAAACAAATTAAACACAAACACAGATTGTTCAGTTCAACGTCACCCATCGCGAACAAATCTGGTCTGCCCTCACAGTTATTGTTAACCATAAATAAAATGTAAATAAAGTTGTATCCTCCAGTATCCAGTAGATCATGTGATCAGGACATCATGGATGTTCCTTTAGTCTCCGATCATGGGACTTTGTGAACAACCAATCAGGGTTTAGACCAACATAAGGAGAGCTAGTAACGTTAGCATCACCGCTAACAGAGAACCAACAAGAGGAGAGCTAGCAAAGTTAGCAGCACCGCCAACGGAGAACCAACAGGAGGAGAGCTAGTAACGTTAGCAGTAGGGCTGGGCGGTATGGCCAAAAATTCATATCACTGTATTTTGTAAGATTCTGGCGGTTTCACGGTATTAACATTAATTTATTGACGCTGAAAAGGACCTGCTGCCACCTGAACAGCTGTTCACCGCTCGTTGTTCGCTCGCTGGCCAACTCCCTCACAACTGCCCAGCAAGCTGTGAACAGCTGTTTGTGTGGCGTGACTTCCGGTCTGTCTCTTCCGGGTTTTTTTCACCTGCATTCCCCTGGGTCCTAAGTCCCTCCAGGTTCAGCTTCTTTGCAATACATCGTTTTCTAAACTACGTTGGACTTTTCAAACCCTCCAGCCAGCAGACACAGCTCCTCTCTGGGCAACACGTTGTGTTGGTGCGTCTCTGCTCTCTCTTGCTCCTTCTGCATCGCTCTTTTCTGTTTTTTAATGTAGTGACGGAGTTTCTTCTTTCTGTGATAGTGGGCGGGCTGTACCCAGCATGCAGTTCGGCGGAGTAAATTAAACAAATGTACAATTATTAGTGTTACAAATTGTTTATGTGTCACAAACTGTTGTTTTGTGGTGTTGTGCCCTGTTAAAGAGCGTTAGTTGTGGGTTATTAATTGTTGTTATAAAATTAAAACCATGACTCAATGCACGTAACACACGTAGCTCCGACCGCTTCTCCAGTGACTACGGCTGGGCACCGGTGTGCCGGTATGTGAAAAAGTTATACCGTACGTAAATTTGACACCGGTATACCGGTTGAAACGGTATACTGCCCAGCCCTAGTTAGCAGCACCGCTAACAGAGAACCAGCAAAAGGAGAGCTAGTAATGTTAGCATCACCGCTAACGGAGAACCAGCAGAGGTTCCCTTCAGTTACATGATGATGCATTAATGCTCTGCTCAGTGAAAATGAGTACTGCTAAAGATAAATGATAAAGTTCTCATGATGCGTTCAGGCTCTGCTCAGTGAAAATTACTACTGGCTGAAGGTAAATGATAAGGTAAAATGTAGTGTTGGTGAAAAACTAGAATAAATCCAGATGTTTTCACATGAATATAAAATAGATATTAGAGATGAATTATGAGCTGTTTACCTTGCTAACAGCTCTGAGCTCATTGTTACACTTCATTAACACCAATAACGCCTATAAATATAACATCTTTTATTTATTTATAATTTAAATTGTGTGTTTTTATGAACGGAAAAAAAAAGTGATCTGTATTTGTTAATATGGATCAATAATGATCGGTAATTAGCATCAGCGGCTAAATAAACGTGATCAGAGATCTAAAAGTTATATTTCCTCCCTTTATTCTTTAGTTCTGATCCGATCCGTGAGGTGTGTGATCCGGACCTAACGGTGTGAGCTCACCCTGGTTGTCGTCCTCCGGTTTGCTCCTCGCTCGTTCCACGTGGCGCCGCAGCAGGTTCTGGATTCTGGGGTCGTTCCTCGGTATTATCTGCATGACGTTGTCGATCGCCAAGATGGAGTCCGGCAGTCCGTAGTACTGGATGATCGTTTCAGGCATCTGGACGTCTCTCTTCTTCTTCTTCTTACCTCCAGGGATTTTACCCAAACACTCCAGCATCTTAAAGTACTGGGGTTTATCCAGCTCGTCAAGGATGGAGGTCAGATCTGACTTCCACTCTTCCTCTGAAACATCAGACATCTTTGGCTCTCAGAGAGGAACAGAAACAGAATCAAAGGTTTCACCAAGAAGGTTGTTTACATACAGTGTAAGATTACATTACATTTCATTTAGCTGACGCTTTTATCCAAAGTGACTTACAATAAGTGCATTCTACCGTTTACAACAAGAATCAGAACAAGAATCAAGAAGGTACAATTTCATCAATAAAGTTCAACTACAAAGTGCTATCAGTAAGAGCCATTTCAGTGCTACTATAGTGCTACATCATTTATTCAAGGTATAGTCGGAAAAGATGTGTTTTTAGTTTGTGATGGAAGATGTAGAGACTTTCTGCTGTTCTGATGTCAATGGGGAGCTCATTCCACCATCGAGGAGCCAGGACAGAGAACAGTCGAGACTTTGTGGAGTGTTTAGCTCGCAGTGACGGAGCTACAAGGTGTAAGGTTTTACCATGTCCTGGATGTAGACTGGACCAGATCTGTTCGTAGCACGGTACGCCAGTACCAATGTTTTGAAGCGGATGCGGGCGGCCACCGGTAACCAGTGAAGGTCGCGGAGGAGCGGAGTAGTGTGGGTGAATTTCGGGAGGTTGAAGAGATACTATGAAATATACTTTAAACAATCATATATATGTTCATCTGTGCAGAATGTGTATAGATGGTAACTTACAATACTCACTTTGAGCTTCTCCTTTACAACCGTTCCTTCTGCGACGTCCGCGCTCAGTTGTGCTCCCGCTTCATTAGAATCTGCCGCGGTGGGAGATACCAAGTTGAAATAACGCTTCACAACACACTTCTTCTTCTTCTTCTTCTTTTTATGGCGGTTGGCAAACAGCTTTCGGGTGCATTACCGCCACCCACTGATCTGGAGTGTGAACTTAAGGAAAATTAACCTTTACTCCGAAAACAAAACAAACCAACCAAACAACCCACACCTCTCAAATTCTATTCATTAATCTTGTAGCCTCTAAATATGCCAAAAGAAGTTCCCAACAATCATCACTAAATCCCTTCTTCAGTACATCCATTATATTTCCCTCTCCCATCTCTCTTAGCCCACTTCTCAGGACTTCTCTCTCTGCCTCGTACCTCTGACATGTCAATAAAACATGGTCCACAGTTTCCTCTACACCTTCCATTACAATGCTTCCCAACCACATAGAGGGAACTGTTAAGACCAGTATGACCATTTCTTATTCTTGTCATTACCCTCTCCTCTTTTCTCTTCCGTCCACTAGCTCCTGCACTCCCAACCAATGGTTTGTTTTTAAACAGATATCTTCCTTTGCTCCCATTGTTCCATTCATTCTGCCATATCTTTTTGATTTGTCCCTTAATCACCACTTTAGCTTCTGACTTACTTATATTTATCTTGACTATATTTCTCCCCCTCTTCAGCGCCCTTTTTGCTGCTTTATCCGCCTCCTCATTTCCATCGACTCCAACATGGGCAGGGACCCACACAAACCTCACTACCATCCGTATTTGATGGATTCTGTATAGTGATTCTAGAACTTCACACATTAAATCTTCTCTGCTTCTGGAGTGGCAAAACTTCAGACTCGTTAGCACTGCACATGAATCTGATGCTATAACCACTCTCTCTGGCCTGACATCCTCTACCCACCTTAGTGCAAACACTATGCCCATCATCTCGCATGTAAACACTGACAAGTCATCACTTAGTCCACATGTGTCAAACTCAAGGCCCGCGGGCCAAATGTGGCCCGCCACGTCATTTTATGTGGCCCGCGACGGCTTGGAAGGCATGATCACCACCGTGGACCCGTTTTCAGTCTGTCGCGGACCCGTTTCCGGTTCGTCGCGGACCCGCTTTCAGTGGGTCGCGGACCTTTGCATGGGCAATATATAAATCAATATATAAATCAATATAAAAATCCTGTGATTTTATTTTGAAGGGAATATTGAATGCAGCAGAGTGCGTCTATTCACACTCCTCAGTGCTGCGTTCACAACACACTTGCATGAGTTTACACACGCACTATTTGTGATAGTTCACTTCATTCCCGACCTTTTTTTATGTTTGTGCATGAAAGCACTGCTGAGTCTGTTAAAAAAGGCTGAAGTTATAAAATGATTATGTGTGTTGTATTACTTTGTGTCCTTAAGATGCACTTTGGGGTTTTTAATTGAGTGTAAAAGGGAATATTTCAAACTAGTTTTTTTGTGTTGGCATGTGAGATTCTGTACCATTTCAGGCTCAAACTGCACCATCTTTTGATTAAATCCATTTGAGAAGTTAAACATGTTCCTTGCTTTGGATCTCGGTTCATTCAGGGGTGATGGTGCAGCCAGACCAGTAGAACCACTGCCCCAGACCACATGCATGTTCTTATTGGCTAGTTATGTCCTTCTCAACTGTGACAACAAAGCTTTGAACAAAGTTAATATAACAACGATTGTTTGATCTTTGTCTTTGTTATTTTCTTCTGTTTTAAGTTTGATCTTTGATATAATAATGTGGGTTTATATATATATATATATATGTATATAAATGCATGTACAATATTTTTACACTTGAATAAACAATACAAAGACAGTTATTTAACAATATGTTCGGTAGTTTTATACAAATTTATACAGTGTTACAGTAACAACCGGCCCTTTGAGGGCGACCATGATGCTGAAGTGGCCCGCGGTGAAAATGAGTTTGACACCCCTGGTTTAGTCTTTTCCCACACTCATACTGGAATTCTGGTATTACTGCTGCAGCTGCTGTTCTACCAGTTTCAGGGTCCTTAGCTCCGTCTGTATAAATTTGTATATAACTATGGTAATTCCTCCTGATATACGACTTGCTAATCTTACATTTACCCCCACACTCATCTCTCATCAGTTCAAGTAGTCCAAGGTCCACTTCAGGTTGTGGCAGTATCCAAGGAGGAACAGCTGGCTGCACCACTGCTGGAGAGTAACTCCTATCCAGTATACCTAGTTCCCTAGCAACCCAACCAAAGCTCTTTGATGGCGCTTTATCATGTTCCCAGCACGGCTCAATTGCACTTATTGTTGGATGGTTGTTATGTCCTTGTAGACTGACCCAATATGTCATCATTATCTGTGTTCTTCTCAACTCCAACGGCATTTCCCCCATTTCAACCTGCAATGCCGCCACTGATGTTGTTTTAAAGGCCCCACTACACAGTCTTAATGCTTTTGCCTGTATTACATCTAATTTTCCCAACATTGTTTTAGACGCCAACCTATACGCCACACATCCATAATCTATTACTGATCTAATCAGCCCCATATATATAGCTTTTAAAGCAGCCCTGTCAGCTCCCCACTCTGTTCCCACCAAGCATCTCATTACATTTAAAACCTTTTTACATTTATTAACTATTTTATCAATATGTACCTTCCAGGTGAGCCTCGCATCAAACCACATTCCCAAAAATTTGTACGAGTCCATCCTTTTCAGCTCCTTACCATATAAATACATTTTGCCCATTGTCCCAATTTTCTTTCTTGTAAAGAAAAGGGTATTTGTTTTTTCCACTGAAAACCTAAATCCCCATTCCAATGACCACTGTTCAACTCTTTTGATTGTTTCCTGCATCTGTTTCACCACATATTCCACATTCCTACCTCTTTTCCACAGTGCCCCATCATCTGCAAATAAAGATCTCCCTATATTATGTCCAACATTTTCATACACATCATCAATCATTATCGAAAACAATAACGGACTAATCACACTTCCCTGCGGTGTTCCATTGTCCACCAAATGCCTAGCCGACACACACCTTCCCACTCTTACTTCTATAGAGCGCCCCAACAAAAATTGTTTAACCCATCTGAACATTTTACCCGATATTCCTAATTTCTTAATTTTGATTAATAATCCCTCTTTCCACAGTAAATCATATGCTTTTTCCACATCAAAAAATACTGCAACTACTACTTCCTTATTCACTTGTGCCTTCCTCACCTCTGCTTCTAGACATGCTATTGGATCCATTGTTCCCCTTCCTTTCCTAAATCCACTTTGATATTTTGACCTAAGATTCCTTGTTTCCAAATAATATGTTAGTCTTTCTGTAATCATTCGCTCCATGACTTTGCACATGTGGGAAGTCAATGCTATTGGTCTATAGTTTGCTGGATTAGTGGGATCTTTTCCTGGTTTCCTGATAGGTACTATAACTGCTTGTTTCCAAAGTCCTGGTAATTTTCCTTCCTGCCAAACCTTGTTATACAAATGCAAAATCACCTCTAATGCTAAATCTGACAAATGGTTCAACATGATGTAACAAATCTGGTCTTTACCTGGAGCAGTTAGACCTGATTTTCTTAGTGCCCTTTTTATTTCTTCCAAAGTGAAGGGAGCATTAATTGCATCTTCCCTCACTTCATCTGTTTCCAACAATTCTTTATTTGTTTCACTTGTTTTTTGTCTTCCCTTTAAACCCTCCTCTGACATATTAGCAGAACTATGGACCTCAATCAGTGCTTTAGCTATCATTTCTGCCTTTGCTTCATCATCATTAGCCACCACTCCCCCATTTTCCAATACTGGATATCCCCACTCCCGTTTTACACCACTCATTTTCTTTATCATTCCCCAAACTTGATTAATTGAAGTGCTTCTCCCTATTGTGTTACAAAATGATCTCCAATACTTCCTTTTAGTTTCTTTAATAGTTTTCCGTACTACTGCTTGCCTTCTCTTGTACTCTATTAAATTTACGAAATTGTGGGTGTTTTTTAAAACCTTAAAAGCCTTATTCCTTTTCTTTATTACCTCACTGCACTCATCATTCCACCATGGAACTAACTTCTGCCTCTTTGTACCAGTTTTCCTTAAAATGGTCTGATTGGGAGCTCCAATTATTGCATCTCTCACATTTCTATTAAATATTTCTATATCCTGATCTCTATCTATATCTTTAAACCTTGCTTCACTGATTCCTCTAAATTTATCCCACTGAGCCTTTCCAAATACCCACCTTTCTGCTGTATCTTCTGGCCGCACCCTACCTCCTCTTCCTACTCTACAAAAAATAGGGTAATGATCACTTCCAACAGTAGAATGCTTCCATACCTCCCACACACAAATACCTGCCAATGCCCGTGATACTATTGTCAGGTCTAAAATTGACTCATTCCCTGAGTTGTAATTCATTCTTGTAAAACTCCCATCATTTAAACATACAAGTCCCAAGGAGTCCATCACCTCCTCTACTATCAATCCATTCCTATCAGTCTTTTCCCCTCCCCAGAGAGTACTATGCGCATTAAAATCACCACACCAAATAACCCTTCTTCTGTCCAATCCCTTTATTGCCTCTAATGCTTCTAATTCCAATCGTTGACACGGATTGTAGAAATTTACCACGACCAAACTTTCATCCCCTACCCACACTTCAACAACCACATATTCTAGGTCTTTTCCTATTTCTCGAAAAGAAATTCCTTGCCTAACAAAGGTAGCACAACCTCCCCCACTACCCCGTTCTCTATCCCACCTTATGCACACATATCCCTGAATCACAAAATCTAAGTTTGGTTTAAGCCATGTCTCTTCAACACATATTATATCCGGTTTATGTTCTACCCCATTAAGAAAACTTTTAAATTATTGGCCATTTGCCAACAGACTCCTTGCATTCCACTGTAGAATTAATATTATGACTGATCCTGTGAACTTGCTTCTTTGTTTAACTGTTCCTGTTTTTTAAGCTCTTCCTGAACAGCCATCCCAGTTATCCCATGAATATTTAAATATCTTGCTGCACTCTTTACTATTATTTCAATCTTCTCAGATCTCCCTTTTGCTTGGAATGTGCAGTTAACTACTTCCGCCATGAAATATACAAAGTTCTCCTTATTTACTACCAATACATTCCCATCTCCCCTTTGACTCTTTGTTACACGTTGTTCATTTGCCTGTTGAGACGGTTCCTTCCTTGATATATCTCCCCCCCCTCTACTCTCCCTCTGAACCATCTTTACTGCCTCTGCATATGATAGATTCATTTTCACTTTTAGCTGCTGCACTTCCACTGCCTTCTTTCTCACTTCACACCCTCCATAGGCCACGCTATGTGCACCTCCGCAATTTGCACATTTGAGCTCTGTCCCGTCCTCACATTTCCCATACTCATGTTCCCCTCCACATTTTCCACACTTTTGTTTGCCTTTGCACACTGCTGCAATATGTCCATATTTCTGGCATTTGAAACACCTCAAAGGTGGTGGGACATAAGCTCTTACATTATACCTTATATATCCCACAGTGACTTTATCAGGCAACACCCTCTCTTGGAAATCCAGCAACACTGACAAACTATCAACCCTTTCTCCCCCTCTTCTTACTTGCAGACGTTTAATCCCAATAATTTTCCCACCTCTTATACTCGATCTCAAATCCTCCACCCTTTCCTCCACTGGGATACCATATATAACTCCTCTCACAAAGGGCCCATCATTTAACTTCTTAGCACTCTCAACCACCATGTTGCACACCTTTTTCAGCTTCAATGCTTTCTCTCTCTGCTCCTCGTCCTTACACTTGATCAACAAGCCGCCATCAGCCAGCACCTTCGCCATCAAAATTCCGCCAACTTTCTCCTTCAACCCGCGAGTCAGCGCCACCGGACTAACTTTCCTAATATCATTACCTTCCTTGAATCTCAAAATTACTTTGAACCCCACATTCTCCACCATCCTCCTCCTCCCTCCCCTGCCTTCCTCTCTCCCTTCCAAACTACTACCAGATGCACTCCTATGATTCCTGATTCGTTTATTTTTCCCTACTTCAGTCCAGTTACTGTAATCCATATCCTCACTCCTAATCTCTCCATCACTATTCTCTCCCATCCTTAGTCCAGTCACAGATCAGTTTATGCACAATCCGCTGATACTATTTATCCGTGATTTACTTCCTCGTCCTTCCACCGTTCCACCAACACACTTGTTGGCCTATCGAGAATAAAAAATAGAATAATCTGAGAGAAATTTGTCAACGTCAAACTATTTTTATTTCAATCCAACTTTGACCGTTTATCTGGAAAACACCAAGTTATGAACACACACTCCCCCCCTCCCCCAGAGAACAATGGTTTAGCCCGCGCTGTCCCGCCCATGAGTATCGTATCAGTTTTCAGATCTTACAAAAGTAAACGTCCAACATTTAAAGGAACAGTGTCGCATTAAGGTGGATTTATTGGCAGAAATGGAACATAAAATAAGTACAACACATATCCATCATCCCTATATTATAAGGATGATAATACTTATTATTACAAGTGTGTTTGATAGATCTAAAATAAACGTTTCATATTTGGTTTGCTTCCAAGAAATGCAAATGTTCAGTTTTGTAAAAACAGACTAAATCGACACACTGTATCTTTAAGAACATCTTAGTTCCTCATGAAGTAAAGTATGGATGATATGAATATGAAATACAAATATGGAAGTTAAGTAGTGTCAACTTGTTTAACATCTAATTATTCACTCATCCAAATAAATAACCATTAATGATAATAATAATAATAATAATAATAATAATAATGATAAAGACTGTGGAGGTTTTTTTACACACACACACACTTTATTGCAAAGGATTTTCCACCATAACTTGTCACAATAAACACGTTTCAGTTGTAAGAGAACACCTGTGGATCTCTTCAGAGAACAGCAGGAGGACCTGAAGCTGGAATCGACCAGAACTAAACAACAACCATCAAACTCTTTGTTCAGTCGAGTCTTTTTAATCTTTAATCTTTGACTCATTCATGAATTTCTTTCCCCGTTAATTAAAATATCGTAAAGTAACAAACTGAATGAAACAAGTTCTGAAGTGAACCTTCATGTAGAGGAATGTAACGTTTCCAACAACAAACAACAACAAACATCGCAACAACAGCAACAAACAAAACATCAAAAAACATCAAAGGTTGTAACTTTAAAATAAATTATTTTCTTCTTCCATCGGAGCCAACCAGATCTAAGAGACTGCCGATTGGTCGGTTGTAAAAGGAAGTGGTGTGACACTGTAACGGGGAGGGGGGGTCGGGGGTCAAAGGTCGTCTATGTGACCATGTACTCCTGCCGCTTGTTGAGTCGGACCTGGCAGAGCGAGACGGCGCCCACCGCCACGTAGATGGCGGCGGCGATGAAGCAGTTGATGCCGACCTGGTTGTAGAGACCGTAGATGTTCTGAGGAGGGTTCTTACTGCAGGACACAAGGAGTTCATATTACATATAGCATCATAATATATATATATATATATATATATATATATATATATATATATATATATATATATATTATTTTCTCTTCTCTTCTCTTCCTCTCTCCTCCTCTCTCATTACATTACATTACATGTCATTTAGCTGACGCTTTTATCCAAAGCGACTTACAATAAGTGCATTCTACGGTTACTCTCCTCCTCTCTCCCTCTCTTCTCCTCTCTCCTCCTCTCTCCTCCTCTCTCCCTCTTCTCTCCCTCTCTCCTCCTCTCCTCCCAGAATTCATAGCGACTCACTCGTTGCGGATGTCGTCCTCGGTGAACGGGACGTCCTCGATCAGAACGGCCGACTTGGCGCTGAAGAAGATCCCGAGCATCGCCTGCAGGAAACCCAGTGGCTCAATTTATTAATCATAAACTATTAATCATAGTTTTATTCAGACTTTGGACTCTTCTGGGCAATAAACGAGTGTTTTATATTTCTCAAAAGTAAAAAGTGTCAAACAGAAACAGGAAACAGAATAATTAATAACTATGCACCAATATCCAATAACTTCCAAAGAAAAGTTTTATGAGCTCTTAAAAAGATTTGCTCAAAGGGAAATTAACATTTATTTATATAGATATATAGATATATATAGATATATATATAGATAGATAGATAGATAAGCCTTAAAGGAAACATTCTGCTGGTGAAGTGACTTCCTGCTCTGAAGCGTCACATGAGGCCGTACGAGTCACATGATTCATTTAAAACCTATTTCTGTCACTCCAGTTCCTCAATTATTAAAAACACTTCAATAAAACTTCTTAACTTGGAACAAAAATAAATAAAAATATAAGATCAGAAAAGACTGAACATATTTTCTATATTTGTATAATCAGCTGGTTGAATAATCAATATTTAGATCAATAATTTAACAACAAATATCTGAAATAATGTCTCGTTTTTAAAAGACATTCTGGCACCAAAATACATGGAAATTCCATTATAACAACAATATTAATAATGTTTAACAACAATAATAATATTAACAATAATAATAAGGTTTTGGACTGTGTCATTGATTTGAATGACAGCCCAGACATTAGCCACCTCCACAACGTTCATTATACAGACAGGTGTTCTGTGGAAGCTCCCTGATCGATCAGCTGTATTGATTATTGGAGCAGGAATATTATCTAATGTACATGCAGCTTGGCCTACGTGGACGCCATCTATTTCCTGGAGGAGGATTTACGTTCCTGGATTACCCTGCGACAGATGGCGGATGTTTCTTTATTTTAAGGGTCTTACGAGCTGACATGAGCACGTGCACTACTAAAAACCTGCACTGAAATAATAAAACGAAATTCATTTCCGATTTAAACAATTAGCTAATCAATATAACTCCAGGAAATAGTCTGTCCCATCCCCCTTCATTCGCAGCTCCAGAGCCATATTCCTCACCAGCATGATGACCCCCCAGATGCTGATCACTATCCCGCACGCGGCCATCTTCGGCCCGCAGAACAGAAGCGACGGCATGTCCGTGTTCCGCCTGATCGATCGATCAGAAGCCGATCAGTTATTTCTTCCTGATTCCCTAAAATGAGGAGCGTTCCGTTCGAAGGGCAGTCAGCTGATCTTCCTCGTGTGCTCGGGTTTACTCGGTGAAACTCGGCAACGCTCGTGACCCCGCAGCGTTGTCGACCAATGAAAAGATGCCCAGACAAGCCCCGCCCTTTCCTCCGAGACCGACCAGTGACATTTGTATTTATTTATTTGTTTACATTTACATTTTTATATATATTTTTAAGTTTAGTTTGTTTTGTTGAATTTGTTTAAATTTGTATATTATTATAATTAAATATTTGTTATTGAATATATATTTATTTACATTTTTTAGGTTATTTTATTTGGTTGAATTGGTATTTATTTATATTTTTTATAACACAAGTACTAGACATCCTGATCCCCACTCCACACCAGTTGGTGGCGGTATTGCACCAATTAGTTAAAAAATCTCGAAGAAGAATAAAGCCCCGCCTTTTCCTTCGAGACCGACCAACGTAATAATGCCCAGTTCGACAGGCCCCGCCTTTTCCTCAGAGACCGACCAATAGCGTTCAAGCTTCAAAGTCGCGCAAACATTCCCTTTATTCCGTCTTTGTTGCGCGATGTTTACACTTGTTTCCTGCTGAATATGTAACAGAGAAACTCATCGGAATCGATTGGTATCGATGCATCTGATTGGATGCGTGTTCTTCCGGGAGCTCCCGTGTTTTTAAAGAAAGAAAAAACCTCGCCGACTTCCCTAAGCTGCAGAAGCTAACCTGAGCTAGCTGCGGTGTTCTCGAGTTGACTGAAGAACACCGTTTCAAGCAAAGTGACGTCATCTCGGTACCGACATGACGTCGGCCTCTGCGAAGGTGAGTTCTCACCACTGACCCGCTTGGAGCGAACGGGCTGCGGGGCGCCAAACCCGGACCCTCACTCCAGAGAGCGGGGCTCACGCTGTCCAACCAGACTCCATTCAGAAAGCGGCTCATTTTACGGCTTTGCGCTCTGCACAGAATGACGTCATGAGAAGTGCTTCAACTTAATACACTTCTTAAATAAATGCACTCTAGTGACACATTCGGCATGCGGTTAATACACCAAACATGTACTCTTGATATAGAAATCCAAACTGTACGTAGTACTTGTACTAGCCGGCAGGTGTGACCCTCTTGCTGTTTGGTGGATCAGGTGTTTTACTGACTCCTTCTGACGTCACTGATACCGTAATGATAATATTGCCATGTGCTCACGGTCTGATCATCATGTAATTAAATACATTTACTTAACTCATGTACTTATGTACCATTTCGAGGTACTTTACTACGGGATATTCCCATATTATTTTTACTCTACTACATCTTACAGGTACATGAGGTACAACTAAAAACTAAAGGAGTAAAAATGAAACGCACACTTTAATGCAGCAGGAATATTAATCCAGAAACATCAATCAATACTTTTACTACACGTTTACTTTGGTATTCTCACAGTGTGGTATTAGTACTTTTACTGCAGTAATCAGAGTACTTCTTCCAGCACTAACACGTCCTCGTCCCGTCAGGTCGGAGAAATCTTCTCAGCAGCCGGAGCCGCTTTCACCAAGTTGGGAGAGTTGACCATGCAGCTGCACCCGGTGTCGGACTCCAGCCCTGCAGGGTGATACGCACGCACGCACGCACGCACGCACGCACGCACGCACGCACGCACGCACGCACGCACGCACGCACGCACGCACTCACTCACTCACTCACTCACTCACACTCTCACTCTCTCACTCTCTCACTCTCTCTCACACACACACACACACACACACACACTGTGTGTAACTGACCCGTGTCTCGTCCTCAGGGCCAAGTGGACGGAGACGGAGATCGAGCTGCTGCGTCTGGCGGTGCGTCGGTTTGGAGACGACCTCAACAACATCAGCACTGTGATCAAAGAGCGGACTGTGTAGGTCGGCCGGCTTCTGTTCATTAATATTAATGAGCTCCTGTTCATTAATCATCATGAGCCCCCCGCCTTCATTCACATAAAGGTTATTTGAAACAGAAAATTCAGGGGTTTTTCCTCCTGTAATTTGCATATTTATAAAGTTATGTTTTTCCCCAATCAATGTTCAAACCCCATAATTTGGTAATATATTATTATATATATATATATATATATATATATATAATATATCAAATAGCCCTACATCTGGAGACGACCCTGTAACCTTGATAACAAAGGTACTGTAACAGGGTGTACCCTGCCTTCGCCCAATGACAGCTGGGATCGGCTCCAGCGCCCCGCGACCCTAAAGAGGATAAGCGGTTCGGATAATGGATGGATGGATTATTATATATATATATATATATATATATATCAAATAGCCCTACATCTGGAGACGACCCTGTAACCTTGATAACAAAGGTACTGTAACATATAATGGTTAATGGACCAATCGTGAAATCCTCTCATTAGTTGCATTAGTTTCATCTCGTGGACATTTGATCTGCTGGAGATAACCGGATGTAAGGAGATGTTTCTTCTTCTGCAGAGCTCAGATAAAGAGCACGGTGAAGAGGAAGTTGTACGAGGACAGCCGAGTCCCCATTTCCTCTGAGACGCCGAAGAAGACCATCAAGAAAACCGCCGTGACGCCGGCGCCCGCCGCTCCCGCCATGCCGCCCTCGCAGGTCGTGGTGGCGACGGGAATGCAGAACAGCCCCTCTCTGGCCCCTCCCATCAAGAAACAGAAGACGGCAGGTGAGAGAAGCAGGAAGTGGCTTCATGACGGGAAGTAACTTCTGGTGGATCAGATGCCGACGTGACGAGGAGCGTTGGGCATTGAGTAAAATCCATTTGGTTTAACGTGACAGCATGAAACTATATCGCTCTCGCCAAATACACCAGACTCCATTGACAAAAACACTTTGTTTTCTCTGTCTGACCTCCTTCTCCCTCCTCTCCCATTATCTTCAGTCCTCATGCGGTATTTGGTGAGTCTTATATTGTTTCCATCAAGTTTGAATTGTGTTTTACGACATGGTAGAATCAGTTTTTGTCAATGGAGTCTGGTTTATTTATCGAAACATAGCTGCTGTTCCTGGTTCAGCAAAAAGCTTTTAACTCTCTGTAGGATCTGAATCCAGTGATGAGCGTCAGTGGAGTAGAGGCGGGTCAGAGCTGGCTGGTCTCAAGCTGTGATTGGCTACTCTGCGTTCAAAGGGCGGGGCTTAGTGAGGGGGCAGTTAATAAAATGTAATCCAACACCTCCTCTTCCTCCTCTTCTTCCTCCTGCAGACGTGACTCTCAGCGCTCTGAACGACTCGGACGTGAACAGCGACCTCGTGGACATCGAAGGACTCGGCGACGGCTCCTCCAACAAGAAACTCAACTTTGACCAAGGTGAGCGCTTTTTATACACATAAAATACACATTATACACACCTCAATATACGCAGCAGTAGCATCATATATGCAGCAGCAGCAGCATCATATACGCAGCATCATATACGCAGCAGCAGCATCATATACGCAGCAGCAGCATCATATACGCAGCAGCAGCATCATATACGCAGCAGCAGCAGCATCATATACGCAGCAGCAGCATCATATACGCAGCAGCAGCATCATCATATATGCAGCAGCAGTAGCATCATATATGCAGCAGCAGTAGCATCATATATGCAGCAGCAGTAGCATCATATATGCAGCAGCAGTAGCATTATATATGCAGCAGCAGCATCATATACGCAGCAGCAGCATCATATATGCAGCAGCAGTAGCATGATATATGCAGCAGCAGTAGCATGATATATGCAGCAGCAGTAGCATGATATATGCAGCAGCAGTAGCATGATATATGCAGCAGCAGTAGCATCATATATGCAGCAGCAGTAGCATCATATACGCAGCAGCAGTAGCATCATATACGCAGCAGCAGTAGCATCATATACGCAGCAGCAGTAGCATGATATATGCAGCAGCAGTAGCATGATATATGCAGCAGCAGTAGCATGATATATGCAGCAGCAGTAGCATGATATATGCAGCAGCAGTAGCATCATATATGCAGCAGCAGTAGCATTATATATGCAGCAGCAGCATCATATACGCAGCAGCAGTAGCATATATGCAGCAGTAGCATCATATATGCAGCAGCAGTAGCATCATATATGCAGCAGCAGCAGCATCATATACGCAGCAGCAGTAGCATATATGCAGCAGTAGCATCATATACGCAGCAGTAGCATCATATACGCAGCAGTAGCATCATATATGCAGCAGCAGTAGCATCATATATGCAGCAGCAGTAGCATCATATACGCAGCAGTAGCATCATATACGCAGCAGTAGCATATATGCAGCAGCAGTAGCATCATATATGCAGCAGTAGCATCATATATGCAGTAGCAGCATCTATGCAGCAGCAGCATTATATACGCAGCAGCAGCATCTTTGCAGCAGCAGCATCATATATGCAGCAGCAGCATCATATAAATAGCATACTTAGCTCACAATGTCTCACCTGTTTTCCCCAGAGAGCCTGAACCTGGACTCCAGCCTCATCATGAACTCCAGTGACCTCCCCCTCCTGTCCCGCTGACCTTTGACCTCAGCTGAGAATCTGCTCCTGAACTCTGCTCCTGTCACCGGAGGTTTCCTCTGTCCACATTTAAATTACTCCAAGTGATGCTTTGATAGTTGAAGGTAAATGTTAAATAGTCAGAGGAACCAAATTTAAAACAATTTATTATCTTTTTTTAAGCAGCATGTGACTTCGTCCTCTTTTGAACTTTAAACTTTCAGCTTGTTTTTTTATGTTCGACAGAATTATGTTTCCATCAAAGAGTTTTATTTTTCAGTTCAGTGTTGAAAAGTTTTAAATCCGACAAGAACAAAAAGCGTTTCTTTTACGTCCTGTGCTGTTTTCATGAAGCTGTAAATCATCTCTTGCTTCTTATTTCATCCTCAAATTAATAATGTTATGCCTCCAAAATAATGCTCAACAACTTTACATTTTAATTTTTCTAAATGTATGAACGATAAATACGAGGTGAGGATTTGAAGATGTTCCCTGAATCCTCAAAGACATTTAATCTTAGAGTCTCAGCAAATGTGACACTTGCAGAGAGACGATACCCAGAAAACATTAATAAATAACTCTTGACATACTTTTGTGATGCATACAAAATATTCATGCATATTTTTCTATTAAAATATAAATTATTGGCTGAAACACAAAACTTTTTAATTTCTATGGTTTGGATTCAGGTAAAAGAGACAAAATAATCTTATTGAACAGGAAATACAATAATGACTCTTTGAGGATTCTGGAAATATAATTTTACATCATAAATAAATAATTGGAAGCGTAACGCTGTGACTCGATTGTAACGGTGGTCAATATCAGTAATCTCCTAAAACAAACAGAAGGAAGGAGTGCATTAGTGGCGGATTAATCCTCATTTGATGCTCTAGTGAGAATTTACTGACGAGAAGAAATCTGTAAAGAATTGTGCTTGAAGTCGTCGGCGTTCCTGATTGTTGGCGATCATGACGATAACAAATCAACTTTTTGACTTGAACATTTGACCAATCAGCGGCTGTGAGAGATGTAAAAATAACGTTTTGATTATGTTGAGTAAAAAAATTATAAAGTAAACTAGTTTGTTTGTCTTTTCTTGGCTTTGTTTCATTCATTTAACACATGATGCATAGACTTCTATACAACCAAAGGAGTCACCCCGTGGTGGTCAGGAGAGAGAATGCAGCTTTGACACATGAAGCATAGACTTCTATACAACCAGAGGAGTCGCCCCCTGGTGGTCAGGAGAGAGAATGCAGCTTTAACACATGAAGCATAGACTTCTATACAACCAAAGGAGTCACCCCGTGGTGGTCAGGAGAGAGAATGCAGCTTTGACACATGAAGCATAGACTTCTATACAACCAGAGGAGTCGCCCCCTGGTGGTCAGGAGAGAGAATGCAGCTTTAACACATGAAGCATAGACTTCTATACAACCAGAGGAGTCGCCCCCTGGTGGTCATTCTATACTGACATTCTATACTATGACTTTTTTAAAGTTGAAAAAGTAAAATAAAACCGGTGACAATTGGAACTACAGTTAAATAACACAAAAAACACTTTGATAACGATACAGATTTTATTGAGTTTTCATATACAATATAATATATATTTATAGTATGTAGATGAATTGCTTCCACTTAAACCAGAAAGTCATTCTGTGTCATTTTACAGCGATGAAATCCTCCGAAGGGAATAAACACTTGAATATAGACTTATTTTACAGTTGCATAAAAATACATCCTCTCATTTGTCTTATGTAGAGAACTTGTCCAAAAAGAACATAAAGAAAAAACTATCTACATTTTGAAAAATACTTGTGTGAATGTTTTCATAGATGTGCTTTTAGTTCCCTTTTTCACGTCGACTACACCCCTAGCAGCCCTTTTAACATAAAGTCGTATCTCACTCTGGTGGATCTGCATAATTTTTCAGCACTTCGACTTTTGACCTGAAAATACAACTGCTGGTTTCGGGTTGACTTCAAATTATAATGAATTTTTTTCTTACACAAAATATGTATTTTTGTTGTTTCACGTATACATTTTAAAGTGCTTAAAGTTGTTCATCTAAAAAAATTAATCTTTCGTTGATCAAACTTTCAGAGCCTGAAAAAAAATATATTTTCTTTTACATTTTGATAAAAGCTGTAATAACTGGTTAGCTTAGCGCAAGGACTGGAAACGGGAAGTAAACATACTTTTTTTTTAATCGAGATCTTAAAAAAACCCTAAACTGAAACCCTTCAGTTTAGACATAATATATAATAATACTGTACAATATAAACGTGTAATCAATCCACCCTGTACAGTTGTGAAGGACGGGGATATTAGCTACAGAGATCAAACACGTTTTTTTGACTCGCTTTTGGGGGCCGGCCTTAAACGGCCATTTCAGGAACGGCAGATTTTCTTTGTTTGGCATTGGCTTCATTTTCCAGCGCCGGAGGTTTTGACGCTCGTGCGGCTAAAACCCGGCCGCGTGACGCTGGAGAACATCGGGTCGGTTTCAGTGCTGAGAAATCACCGCGTTTAGTTTTTCTACCAGAGTGAAATATCGCTTTAATACTGAAACGTTGACTCGCTACGCGCTCGAAACGCCACGAGACGACAAACAGATACAAAGACACGAAATGAAAGTGACTTCCTGTGAAGAAAAGTAAAAACAAAACATAAGAACGCTCAGATCCTGAAGACGCGTCATAATTGTACATGAATAAAAGATAAAAGATTTAAAAAAATACTATGGCTGCTGATGAAATTCATGAAAATATGAAATTAAGTTTGAGAAAATGTCAACGAGCCCAAAGACGTCCCAATTAAACAATTAGAAGACAATTCCTGCGTGATGGGAGTCTTTTTTTGTAATTTACTAAAGTCAGTATATATATATATATATATATATATATATACACACATACACACACTTCAGTCAATTATTAGTCAATTTGAGCTTATTTATACCTCCCGTATTTAAAACATTTAGTCTATAAAATACTGACAGAAGAGGACGTGATCAAAAAAATGATCAAAATATTCAGTTCACAAAATGTCCCAAAGTACACGTTGAAACGCATTTTGTGGTATTTTTGCTTTTGAAAAGAAAAGCTGGACTTAAAGTATTAAAACATATTTACCACGAATCATATCTGCTCTAATCTTACTTGAACATGTGGTTAATGTGTTGGCTGATCAATAACTTTAATTAAAATACTGTTTATTTTTACACAGTAAAAATCCTCAAAGCTCAGAATGTATAAGTTATATAAGCGTGACGTGAAAATCAAAAAGAATCTGTTGCCTCTAATTGTTCTGGTTTTTAGGAAATCTCTGGTTATTATTCCCATGAACACCTTTTGTTCATGTGTGGCTCTTCAGTATTCTGTGATTCGGCTTCAGAGACTTTAATGTTACACACAAACCGCTGGCGGTGACCGAGTCACGCCAACGAGGCCAGGAAACGTTTGACCAGATGCAGGAGACGAGATATAGGAGACGAGATGCAGGAGTCGAGATACAGGAGACGAGATATAGGAGACGAGATGCAGGAGACAAGATATAGGAGACGAGATACAGGAATCGAGATACAGGAGACGAGATACAGGAGACGAGATGCAGGAGTCGAGATGCAGGAATCGAGATGCAGGAGACGAGATACAGGACATACAGAAGACGAGAAGCAGGAGACAAGATGCAAGAGACAAGATGCAGGAGACGAGCAAAAGCTCCAATCACACTGGAAACGTCCTTTAAAGGACCAAAACCCTTAAACAACATTTAAAAGAGAGGACATGAAGGGAGACGAACACATTCATGAAAACTGTTCTTCTATTACAGCTGTTGTAAGATCGCCATCTTACAAAAACTTTCAATTTGATGAAGAATTTTTGGCTTAAAAACATTCTAGAGGTTCGTAACGAGAGTCCACGTCTACGAACCTCGTAGTGTGCAAAGTTAACGATAATGAACAGAAGATTATCTTAAAGCTACAGTTGTGTAAACAGCTAAATGATTTGGCAGCGTGTCGTTACCGCTGAGAAAAGTCCGTCCTGCTCCTCAAAGTCTGGGAATTATTGGAAAATAAGAAAAAACTAATTTTCTCAAATGTATTTAGAGTGCTTCTTAATTTAATCGCTCTACAGACTTAGGTTTTTGGTGCAGCTACAATTGTAATTGTCTTTAAATTATTAATTGGAGATAATTATCACACCAATGTTACGATGTGAAATGTTATTAATTCAATTAACCCTTTTGAAGCTTTTTTTATTTAACTTCTTAATTTTTTGGGTGAAAACCAAAATGTGTCCGTGACATTGAGTTATGAAAAACATTACAGGACCCAAACGTCCAGATTCATAATCTTATTCTTTCATCAGATAGATACATTTGTATTTTAGTCAAATCAGATTCTTCTACTTTTGACAACATCTAAAACATTTAATAAAATGTGTATTTCTCTCAGTAAGAAATACAAAAAAAGTTTAGTTATTGGAACAAAGACTTGGATCATGTCGGCAGCAATATCAAAGAAACACAAACCAAATATTTTCTATCTCAAGAAGCTCTCGGATGTTTTAAAGCCAAACTTGGAAGTAATTCAGACTTTGAGTCAGGACGGACCGACAGATGTAACGGGTCGAGAAATAAAGCAAGAAAATCTAAAAAAAAACTTAAAAAGCAAAACTTAAAAGCATTTCTTACATCACGATGCGTTGCCTATCATGCAACAAAAAGATTAAAGTGTTTTACTAGATCTGTGCAAAGTCGTGACAATGGAAAATATGACATCATATCACAAGAAACAAGCTCTGGAAATAATTTTTGTTGCAACAGCTGATCGAGCGGCAAGGAGGCGGAGACACGTCTGTAAAATCAGCTCATCGTGACTTTATGTCCGAACCTCTCAGAGGCCTGAAGACGAGTCCTAAAAGCGCTTCCTGTCGAGGGTGGGAGGAAAAACAACCTCCTCCAAAATATGACGACGTGTTGAGGCACAATGATGAGTGAGCCGAGTACAAAACTGTACAATACTGTGTGCAAAAGCTGGAAGCAGAACCGTCGCCTTCTGACGAACGCCGGATAGCTTCTGACGAACGCCGGATAGCTTCTGACGAACGCCGGATAGCTTCTGACGAACGCGGGATAGCTTCTGACGAACACAGGATAGCTTCTGACGAACGCCGTATAGCTTCTGACGAACGCCGGATACCTTCTGACGAGCGCATGATAGCTTCTGACGAACGCAGGATACCTTCTGACGAACGCAGGATACCTTCTGACGAACGCAGGATAGCTTCTGACGAACGCCGGATACCTTCTGACGAGCGCATGATAGCTTCTGACGAACGCAGGATACCTTCTGACGAACGCAGGATAGCTTCTGACGAACGCAGGATAGCTTCTGACGAACGCCGGATACCTTCTGACGAACGCAGGATAGCTTCTGACGAACGCCGGATACCTTCTGACGAACGCAGGATAGCTTCTGACGAACGCAGGATAGCTTCTGACGAACGCCAGATAGCTTCTGACGAACGCCGGATACCTTCTGACGAACGCAGGATAGCTTCTGACGAACGCAGGATAGCTTCTGACGAACGCAGGATAGCTTCTGACGAACGCAGGATAGCTTCTGACGAACGCCGGATAGCTTCTGACGAACGCCGGATACCTTCTGACGAACGCAGGATACCTTCTGACGAACGCAGGATACCTTCTGACGAACGCAGGATAGCTTCTGACGAACGCAGGATACCTTCTGACGAACGCAGGATACCTTCTGACGAACGCAGGATAGCTTCTGACGAACGCCGGATAGCTTCTGACGAACGCCGGATACCTTCTGACGAACGCAGGATACCTTCTGACGAACGCAGGATACCTTCTGACGAACGCAGGATAGCTTCTGACGAACGCAGGATAGCTTCTGACGAACGCAGGATAGCTTCTGACGAACGCAGGATACCTTCTGACGAACGCAGGATACCTTCTGACGAACGCCCGATACCTTCTGACGAACGCAGGATACCTTCTGACGAACGCAGGATAGCTTCTGACGAACGCCCGATACCTTCTGACGAACGCAGGATACCTTCTGACGAACGCAGGATAGCTTCTGACGAACGCAGGATAGCTTCTGACGAACGCAGGATAGCTGACTTGATCGTGTCCTATCGGGAGCGCCAAAGACTTTTGAATGAACCCTTTAAAATATGAACAGGAACAACTGGAGCTGGGCGATATGGATGACGTTATTATCACAATACTAACGCAGATGTTTTCTGATAACTGTATAAAACATAACCTGGCAAATATGTGCAATATCAAACAAATAAACTTCGAAGCAAACGGCGTTCATCAAATTTGTTTGTTTCTAATCACAGTTTCCGGAGAACGATACTATAAGTTCATATCGACACAATGTGATATTGAATTATTACCCAGCTCGAGGATTCTTAAACTAGGAACACTTCTTAAAAATGCGATAAAGAAAGAATCAAGAGTCGTCAACCACAGAACCAAGATTGGCTCTTAAAAGCAATCAACTGTTCTAACTGTGGTGAAAATAAAACTAGTATAAGATTGGCAGACATCCGTCTCAAAGCCTTTTCCAGAACAAGTTTGATAGACATGTAAGAAAGAGAAACCAGATGATTACGGGCTGGTTTTGTGAAACATTGAGTACAGATTTAAGGGGGATTCCTGCCCCAATCAAACCGCCTTTAGCTTCAATCAGTTGACCTTCATGAACAACGTCAAGTAGAAAAGACTGAAGCCGGTCGGAGAAAAGGAAAATGTAAAAGAATAAATGCACCTTTTGTTTTTAAGGGACGAGCGCCGTCACTTCCTGCAGATTTAATACGATCAAACCATGCAGGCTGAAGAGAAGTGAGCATGTATCAGCTGCTCCGACTGTCAATATTCACATATAGATACACTATTAACAAGCTTCCACTGACCGGGAACCAGTTTGTACAACCAGTTCCTCAAACCGTAGACAATTTAATTTCCTACGGTGAAACCAGCGAGCTTCAGTCAGTCAGGGAGACTCAGCCGAGACGGACGACTGAAACGTTTCTTTAAAAAAAACACAAAGATCTGAGGCTTCAACGACTGAAATGTTTGACTCAGATTTAGCTGGTTTGGGCTCAAAGACAAAAAAACACTTTCACTTCATGTGGTTTTTGGGCTGGAACCAAGATTGTGTCATCGGGTTTTCAGGTTTTTGTATATTTAGTATTTTGTTTAAAAGATGCAAAATTCATCATCTTCTCCAGCAAACGAGCTAAAAATCTACGAAATCTGATGCACAATAAGTGCATAACCTCGGATCGCTGATCGGTTTAAGTGCTGCGAGAGTCCAGACGTTACTCTGAATCCGTCAAATAAATAATTTCTACATCTTCCCGATCGAAAGATCAATAAGTTTTCTCCAGGACACCAAAGCAGAGATCTGAAGGCCTCCTGCACCAGATCCCCTGATCACTGGATCACCAGATCCCCTGATCACTGGCGGTGGAACCAAAACGTTCCTGAAGTGCATCGACTCCTTCAGAGACACAATTCTGATCGTCTTTAAAAACATTTTTGTTAAGTCTTGATTACAACTCAAGACCTCATTCGACCTTCTTCAGAATATCTGGACCTTCATCATCATCATCATCCTCTGATTGGTCAGGCTGAACTGGAGCGGGCCTCTAATGGCCGCCGTCCAGGAAGCAGCGACATGAGCCGCATCCCAATTTTAGGTTCCGACTCCTTCGACGTTCGCAGAAACAATCGTTCCACGATTTCAGCCGAGGAACGACGTCGCCGAGCTTTGTTCGTTCACACTCGGGGAGCGGTTTGGTTGTTTCCTCCCCGTGACCAATCAGAAGCAGCCTCGTGGAGATCTGCCCCAAAACCTCCTTCTCTTCACATCCGTTTAATTCCCCGACGACACAACCAGTGTGTCCTCGGCGTCCCAAAAGTCCTTCGTGACCTCCCAACGATGCTGATGATAAATCCTTTGTATGCCGTTCAATTTGAGGGGGCGGGAGGTTAGACGAACCGACCAATAGGAACGGGTGGCGAACCGATCAGAAACTTCGAGAAAGTTTTCTGCTCGATTCTTCAAAGCTGCAAAAAAAAGGAAAAAAACTTTCCATCTTCAATGTCCTGCGATTCTTCTGTCTGTCTGAAAAGAACGTGGTCGCAGGAAGAGGCGGGACTTACAGTGATACTAGCAGGTGATTGGAGCAGAAAAAGGGGCAATCCCCCCCCCCCCCCTCCTCCAAAGTTGCTGGTGGTCGGTACGCATCAGGGTCACGGGGTCGGGACTCTGGCTGAGGAGGCGGGTTCTAGTGTCCAGGGTGCTGGTGGGAGGTGAAGGACGGGGGAGGGGAGAGAGACAGAGGGCTGGACTGAGGGCTGACGCCTCCTGCAGGAGGGGAGTCCGCCGCCGACTGAGAGACACTGGAGGGGGGGGGGGGGGGGGTTTACTCGTGATTTGTTTACTTTTATAAGTTGATACAAATGTGTCAATCAAGGTTGAGCCTCACCTGACCGTGTAGCTGCTGCGGTGGGCGGGATCTGTTACCCCGGCCACAAAAAGCTTCTTCGGGGGTCCGTCAGACTCCACCCCTCCTGAGAGACAAAAGAGGTCACATCAGAGGTCACATCAGTGGTCACATCAGAGGTCACATCAGTGGTCACATCAGTGGTCACATCAGAGGTCACATCAGAGGTCACATCAGAGGTCACATCAGAGGTCACATCAGTGGTCACATCAGAGGTCACATCAGAGGTCACATCAGAGGTCACATCAGAGGTCACATCAGAGGTCACATCAGTGGTCACATCAGTGGTCACATCAGAGGTCACATCAGAGGTCACATCAGTGGTCACATCAGAGGTCACATCAGAGGTCACATCAGAGGTCACATCAGAGGTCACATCAGAGGTCACTAACAATCTTTACATTAAATTCTGAGCTCCTCAACTGGGAAGCCACGGTCGACTTGGCCAAGGCCAACAGTCACATGACAAAATGATCCACGAAAGTCGGACTGAACCGCAGGACGTGTCACTTCCTGTGGAAAATCCCCAGTCAACAACATTTTTGACATATTTTAACGTGTTTTGATTTGAATTCCATTCAGTTTATTGTGTATAGCCCAAAATCCCATAAACTAATTTGCTTCGGAGGGCTTTACAATCTGTACACATTTGACCGTTTTGGTTGATTCTCTAAGGCTCTCATGTTTCCCTCAAGAGGTGGAGGAGACCAAAAACTAAGCAAAAAGAGTTTAAAAAGACTCCCGATGGATCCTCTGCACCTTAATGAGCCTCCGACTGCTAACGAGCTCATTAGAAGGTGATGTCACTTATTGCAGGTGTAACTTTAGGAACATCAAATGTTACCTTTCCTCTTGAGTGGAGTTAATGCCGGCCATCTCACGGTGGCACTGACTGCTGGTCTGGAAACACACATATAAACACATAAACACATATGAACACATATAAACACATATAAACACACATAAACACACATAAACACACATATAAATACATATGAACACATATAAACACATATAAACATATAAACACATATGAACACATATGAACACACATAAACACACATAAACACATAAACACATATAAACACATAAACACATATATACACACATAAACACACATAAACACATATGAACACATATAAACACATATATACACACATACACCGACACACACACACACACACACACACACACACACATGTAAACATATATAAACACATACACACACACACACACACACACACACACACTGAGACTTGTCTGAACGGAGACAGATATTAATATATATATATAAATCTATATTTTCGTCTCGGTGTAAAAATTAAAATTCTGTTCACAACCTTCCGTTTCACTAAACGTGTGCAGACTAGCAGGGGCCAGTAGGTGGCGATGAACGCAGCGTCAACGAAACTTCAAACACCACAGAAGAAGAAGGTTCTGAGCTTATTTTACTTTATAAAGAAACACAATCAGGGTTTGGGTTCACCTGAACCTCCGGGTCGGACTCGGGGAGGAGTTGGGCGTCACGCCGCTGTCCTGAGACGGGAACCACTGAAGAAGAGAGAACAGCAAGATCAGTCTGAACCCTCTGGACTCACTGTAGACCCTCTGGACTCACTGTAGACCACTGTAGACCCTCTGATCTGATCCCTCTAAAGACTACATTACCCATGAGCCATAGCATTCTAGTAAAAAAATCCTGACTGACAGGAAGCGCGGCCACAAACCACCAGAATAAAAGCCCACTGGTGAAGAGATGCTCACCACTGACGCGTGGTTGTGCCACTGACTGACTGGAGGGACTGGGATCAGACTGGAAGCACTGGGAGAGAAAAGAGAGAGCGAGGGTTAGAGCTGACCTGTGTGTGTGTGTGTGTGTGCGTGTGTGTGTGTGTGTGTGTGGTACCTTCGCCTCTGCAGACCTCCTCTGAGTGTCATCTCCATGTTCTCCTCCTGTAGTGAACACAAACAGCTGGTAACGACCTCTGTGTTGACCTTTGACCTTTTCAAATTAAACTCCCTCAAATGAAAAACCACATTTTACTAAATTGTACTAAATAGAGAGAAGAAGAAGAAGAAGAAGAAGAAGAAGAAGAAGAAGAAGAAGAAGAAGAAGAAGAAGAAGAATAGTGACTCCTCACCTGCTTCTTGTGGTCGGGTCTGTCTCCGGTCAGAGAGAAGGGAGAGACGGGGACGAGCTGGAGGAGAAGATGGACGAAGGTCAGCCGGTGTTATAATTAATATTAATATTAATATTACCACACTGACCTGTGAGGGGCAGCTGGGGTTTATGGACACACTGCTGCGTCTGTATCGAGCCGAGGACACCGGACTGAAGACCGTCATCCCATCACTGAGAGAGAGAGAGAGAGAGAGAGAGAGAGAGAGAGAGAGAGAGAGAGAGAGAGAGAGAGAGAGAGAGAGAGAGAGAGAATCATGAGTGTTGGATGAGCTCCTATAAACTTAAAGAGTTTGGTGTTGGCTGCAGTACCACTGACCTGACACTGGTGATCATGGGGGCGCTGTTCGACCTGCGGAGCGCCCCGCCCCCGGCCCCGCCAGCTGCGCCTGCGCACTGGTCCACCTCCATCCGTTCCATAGCTCTCGCTCCGCAGGCCCGACGGTGGCAGCGCCAAAGCGGCCGGCCTCCGACCCACCGACAGCGGCGTCGGGCTCTAACTCGAGCCCGGTGGAAGCCCGAACCCGCAGGCCTCGCGAGCAGCAGCCGCAAAGGCGAGATTAAGAGACGAGCCCAGCGCCACAAAAGCACACTTTTTTAAATTAATGGCGTCTGGTTGAAACGCGCCCGTCGGTCCGCGGCTGCAGCGGGAAACTTTTTTTTTAAATTCGAGTCCGCGCAGCTGACGTTACTTTTAGGAGTTAGCTGTGGAGCTAACTTAGGTTTTTGCAATAAAAAAAATAAAAAGATCAGAAACCCGCCAAAGCACCTGCAGGGACAAGTCCTCAGGGAGACCCGGTCCCACGCCCCCCCCCAAAAAAAACAAGACCTCCAGAAGAGTCCCGGATACAGCGGAAAAATAACACTTTGAAAGATTCTCACAACATTAGAGTCCTTCACCAAATAGAGGTAGTTCACCAACTGGGGAAACAGCGCCGCCCTCCGGCCGCCTAGGGAACTGCAGCGCCGCACGAGGAGCGAGAGAGTGAAGAGTTTATTAATTAACAC
Source organism: Cottus gobio (assembly GCA_023566465.1). NCBI lineage: Eukaryota > Metazoa > Chordata > Actinopteri > Perciformes > Cottidae > Cottus > Cottus gobio. The sequence goes on along the minus strand of CM042229.1, from coordinate 766,384 downwards.
ATTCATTAATGTTTCTCCTGTTAGGACTAAACTACTTATGTGGATGTTAACAGAAAAAAAGTATAGCACCGATATAACACTTTTGTATAATATCTTAATTATTTTTTTAAATTATCTATGTATTTATTTTGTTTAATATTTTGTTACGTTTTCATTTAAAATAGTTTAACCTTATTTCCATTTTTTTATTTTAATTGTTTTCACAAATGTGCTGCATAAATTGAGCTAGTAATAGTTTTAATATTCAATATTCAAATAGGTCAAATAATTTAAATTATCTTTTGCAGCATTATGTAAAACTTACAGGAAAAATTCATATTAGATTGACATAATTGGCTAAAATGCCGATCCTATTAATTTATTAAAAAATGCATAATTATATCTATAAAATGTTAATAAATGCCCACCAGAGTTTCCCAAATGTTTTGTTTTGTCCGACCAAAAGCCTAAAAATGTTGCAGGTTAATAATTGAGACGAGACACTAAATCATAATTATGAAATATTAAGTCATTATTAAGAGATACTAAGTCATAATTATGAGATATCAAGCCATAATTATGAGATATCAAGTCATAATTATGAGATATCAAGTCATAACTATGAGATATCAAGTCATAATTATGATATATCAAGTCATAATTATGAAATATTAAGTAATTATTATGATATATCAAGTCATAATTATGAGATATCAAGTCATAATTATGAGATATCAAGTCAGAATTATGAGATATCAAGTCATAACTATGAAATAATAAGTCATAATTATGAAATATGAAGTAATTATTAGGAGATACTAAGTCATTATTATGAGATATCAAGTCATTATTATGAGATCTCAAGTTGTTATTATGAGGTATCAAGTCATTATTATTTATAGATTTAATTATCTTTATTTAAAAGGGGCCATGTTGATGCCCTGGACCAGATCATAACTTCAGATAGTGGCATCTAGTCCCTTGACAGGTCATAACAAACACAACTCAACACAATGAAAGCCACAATACAACATTAATACAACATTAATACACATGTTGGGAAGAACACACAAGACACACAATACAAAGAAACAGAGCATTATGAGATATTAAGTCATTATTATGAGATATGAATGAATTATAATGAGATCATATCTCAATGTAATGACTTACAGGATCTTTATTTTTTCATCCAGAATGAGCTTCCAGGAGCCAAGAGGTTAAATGTGGAAGGTGAGGAAGGAGGGAGGAGGAGGAGGGAAGAAAGGGAGGAAGGAGGGAGGGAGGAAAGGGAGGAAGGAAAGAGGGAGGAGGGAGGAAAGGGAGGAGGAGGAGGAGGAGGGAGCAAAGGGAGCGTCCTGCCTTCTTCCTCCTGACGGACTCAAACAACTTCTGAACCCTCTAACAACTCTCCGTGGACATGTTTCCTTGAGGCTCCGGAGCTCCGGGCCGCGGGCCTCACGCAGCGGGCCGCCTCGCGCAGCGCGCCGCGCGGCGACATGTCGGAGCGAACCGGGTCCGTCTGGATGTGACGGTAGGTGGTGAGAAGCTCCCGCTGCTGGTCAACAACAGCGGGCAGCCGGGCTGCCTTCTGCGGGGGAGATCAGCTCCAACCCGGGGCCAGCAGGCTGCTCCACCCTTTGGAGAAGTTTGTGACAGGAGGACCGGAAACTAATAATAATAATAATAATAATGATAATGATAATACACATCTGAGAAGCTGGGAACTGGGAATTTAATTGTGTGTTTTACTTTAAATTACTTTAAATGATTAAATACTTTTACTATATATATATACATATACATATATATGTATATATATATATATATATATATATATATATATATATATATATATATATATATATATATATATATATATATACACATATATATATACACATATATATATATATATATAAATATGCAGTCTCTCTCTCTATATATATATAATTATTTAATATTTTATATATATATTAATATATGTGTGCGTGTAAGAAGAGTTTAATCTTGATATAATCATGTAATAATTTAAGTTTTTCCACAAACTAAGACACTCTATTGCTTGCTGTCTTTACTTTCTTCTTTAAATCCACACAACTCCATTGTTTTCTCTGTCATATCTTAAGTGGCATGATGTTTAGGAGTTTTTATTAACAGGTTGCATTTAGAAACAGTCAATAAAACTGACTTTAATATTATTTGACTCATGCATTCTTCAGTCAAAGTGTTTCTTGCAGGTTCACAGGGTTCCTGGTTGGTTATTAATGACATAACAAGCATATGTTTCTCCAACGTTTATCAAAAGTGTTGCACAACAACTGCCATCTGCAATATCTGAAGTTGAATCAATAGAGAATGAACTGAAACTAAACACACTTCATGTATTTCAACACTTTTCATAAAGTATTTCAGAATAAAAAGTTACCATTTTAGACAGAAAAGTGGCTTCAGAAAAGACTAATCATCTAAACTGGGTATATGTATATATATATATATATATTAGTTGCCTTTTGATTATTTTATATTAATTCATCATTTATGTTTCCTCATGGAGGAGCTTAAAACACATATTGTAGATTTCATAGTCTCATTCTTGTTTTTATTATTTAATTCTACCGTCTTTGTTCTTTCTATGAGGAGGATGGAGGGGGAGAAAGAGACGGCCGAGGAGAAGGAGGAGGAGGAGGAAGAGGAGGAGGAGGAGGAGGAGGAGGAAGAGCTTCATCATCACCATCACATCGAAGCAGCAGCGGCATCCTCTGTGGAGTGTGAGGGTTTTCCCATCATGCACTGGGAGGACCTGGGCCTGCGGATAGCTGAGTTGGAGAAACAGGAGCAGGAGAGGAGGGAAAGGTCAAAGGTCAGCCATGAAGATAATCAGGTGCTAACGTTTCCCAAAAGACTACATTTCCCATGATGTTCAGTGTGTTTACGACGAGCTCTGACTGGCAGCTCCGTTTCCTTATTTTATAATATTATTTCATATTATTATTTGATCTCAAATTTCAAGCTAAAATGTGACAATACTGAAATGTTGTTTTCAAATCGTTTCTGCTGAAAACAAACAAAAATCACAACAACTGCTTTTTGCAGGAAAACACGTCTGTTTGGTGCTTTAGCGTTGCATTGTGGGAAATGTAGGATCCGTTGTGACCCATGTCAGATCTCTGGAGATCTCTGAGCTCTTTGTTGCGTCTCAGTCGATGATTGTTGTGGCTGTAGAGCGGAATCAACCTGAGAGACGTCGCAGAGACATTTGTAATAAAACCAGTTGGATAATAATAATAATAATAATAATAATAATAATAATAATAATGGGGTAATATTGTGATGGTTGCGTCTCCCTGCAGAGGACAGGGGGGACGGCGGAGGGGAGTCAGGGGGGAGTGTGGAGAGACGTCTGGGAGGAAGAGGACGACTGCAGGAGGTGTCGAGTCTCCATCGTCACTTCACGGTAACGCAGTTTTATTTATTATAGATATTATAAAACAAAGGTTAACTGATGATTTTGTTTAGCTCGTGATTCAGAAATCAGATGAGACGTTCATGGTTTTATTTTAAATGGCCAGAATAATTCATATCTAATAGTTATTGACAGTTTACAACATATTTATTTATATTATAGATTTATAACCATAGTTTCTAATCATACTTTCTAACTATAGTTTATAACCATAGTTTCTAATTATAGTTTATAACCATAGTTTATGATCATAGTTTATAACCATAATTTATAACCATAGTTTGTATCCATTTCAAATTATAATTTATAACCATAGTTTATAACAATAACTTATAACAATAGTTTATAACCATTGTCTATAACCATTGTTTCTAATTATAGTTTATAGACATCATTTATAACCATTGTTCTAATTATAGTTTATAGTCATAGTTTATAT